>OZ038381.1:14387444-14919944 GCA_964036045.1 Eutreptiella sp. 'Long Island Sound 2002'
GTGGGTGGGTGGGTGTGGGGGTGTGGGTGGGTGTGGGTGGGTGGGTGTGGGTGGGTGGGTGTGGGTGGGTGGGTGGGTGTGGATGGGTGTGGGTGGGTGTGAGTGCATGGCTGGGTGGGTGGGTGGGTGTGGGGGTGTGGGTGGGTGGGTGTGGGGGTGTGGGTGGGTGTGGGTGGGTGTGGGTGGGTGTGGGTGGGTGGGTGGGTGGGTGTGGGTGGGTGTGGGTGGGTGTGGGTGGGTGTGGGTGGGTGTGGGTGGGTGTGGGTGCATGGCTGGGTGGGTGGGTGGGTGGATGTGAGGGTGTGGGTGGGTGGGTGTGGGGGTGTGGGTGGGTGGGTGTGGGGGCGTGGGTGGGTGTGTGTGGGGGTGTGGGTGGGGGTGTGGGTGGGTGCGTGTGCGTGCGTGCGCCTCACTGCGGCCGTCCCGGACAGGGCCAGCGGTGGCCTGCGTCCGTAACGCCGCCAAGAATAATTTTTGCGAGTCAGGGCCCCACAAAAACCCACGGGTCAGACAGAGCTGGTGCGTGGCGTGCACGTGCCCTGGAAACGCTCGGGTAAAGCGCGCAGTCCCTTGGAGCCTTGCGTCCCGTCCTGACGTATCCCAATGCCGTGCGAGTATTTTGAAAACTGCAAAATGGGTAATTCTCGTATTTTGGGGACACAATTTGCACAAAAAAAAAACAACGAAAAACTCAAAAATATGAATGATCTCATTTCGGAGTCCAACCAAGTTCTGGTTGGCTTGAGCAATGGCAATCACATCAATGTCTTTATTGTGGGATATCGCGGGATCACCTCCGCAGTACCACTGCAGCTGCTTCACAAAAAGTGATCCAAGGGCCAGCTCAGTACTGGGGACTGGCACTCCGTCCAGGGGCTTCAGCTGCGCTGTGCTGTGCTGCGCGGTGCCGTGGGCTGTGCTGTGCTATGCTTTGCACGGCTGCCCCATTTGCAGATTTGCTCGCATTTTTCTTTGGGACGTTCATCGACGGGCGTGGCCTCGGCGGGCAACGTGGTCGCCACCATCCTCAAAGGGAAACGCGAGCGCAAGGAGCAGTTGGACAGCAAAGTTCAGAAGCTGCAGCAGCAACTCTCCCGAGTGAATGACCGGATTAAGGTGCCGATGCGGAGGCTGGGGTAGGGCAGAGCAGACGGAGGTTTGAACGCGTGTTGGGAGGTCATTCGAGCGCTCCTGGGCTGGTGACAATTTTACTTTCGGTGGGGGGGGGGGGGGCTTGGAGCCCTCGCAAATTTTGGGGGGTTGCGGAAAGGGGCTCCAAGGGGCACACGCTTATTTCCTCAATATAAATGCCTGAAATCCTGCCTCCAACGATTTCAAAGTGCTGCGGTCTGTTCTCCTCCCGTGTGGCATATGGGCACTAGCATTGTGGCGGGGTGTGCAGAAGTCTGGGCCTGCATTTCAAGTCTGGCAAGGAGTATGCGGCAATTAACCACTGGCTCCAACAGGCGGCAAGGCAGTTTTGCTGCGTGATCTGAAAAACCAATGATTTGAAATATGTATGAAAAACATGGGAAAAAGAGGCCCCCCCCCACCCCCAAGTAAATTTTTCGGGACCCCTAACGCTAGTGGAGGGGAGGGTGATGGAAAGGGGGCTCCCGTGAGAGAGCCCTTACAAAAGGGCAGCCTGGGGACCAGTAATGACTGGGAACACGGGGCCCTGTAGCAGCCCCAGACGCAGAGGTCCTGCAAAAAGGATTCGTCCGCGTCATATGGCTCCCAAGGATCGGTGCGTACCCCAAACCTTCCTGCCCCCTGACCACCAACAGGGTCCGCTTTGGGGCTCTGTCACGGGACCCGCTGTCTTTGCAAATCTTTCTTCCTCCGTTCGGTACTGAAGCGTGTGTTGCGCCTCAACGTCACATTACTGCGAGAGGTATTGCCCGACGTGATGGCGTTTGGATGGCAAACGCCTGCCGGATTGAACGGCATCGGTGCGCCCATTGGCATCACCTCGTCTTTGCTTTGATAATGATGTAGCAGAACTTTCCGCTGGTTTGGGGTCTGGAAAAGGGGCTTGAAGGACCCCACCACCAGCCCCCCCCCAACCCACCCGACAAAACACGGCCAGAAGAGGGTGACTAGGCAGACACAAGTGCTACCTGTACATAAGCTGAGGTGCTCATGGACCCATCATATCAATGGAACTGCCGAACATTGCTGCATATGCATACCAGGACGTGCATGTGTGGAGCGCTTTGTTGACCTGCTTGCGGCCCACCCACCCACCCACTCAGGATGGGCCAGTCCAGTAGTGTGCTTTCGAGGCCCTCAGGGCTAAAGGGGCTGTAGGAGGTACCCATGGCAAGGAAGCACTCCGCACGCCCTGGGACCCCTCTACCTGCCCCGAGCGCGCCCTGGCGGTGGGAGTGTAGGACCCAGCCTTCACAGCTTTGCCCTGCTCCATGCTCCTGCATGAGGCTCTGTCCGGACCCAACCCAACCCAACCCAACCCAACCTGCCCTGGAGGGCCCTCTGGGCCCAGGATGGTGCCAATTGGCCAAGACCTTCGGGCCACCTTTTCCCCCGTCTTTTCCCACGTTATTTTCACTGCAGGCCCTGCGCTCCCTCCCCACACCCTCTTCAGCCCCCCCCCCCTCTCCCCCACTTTTGCCACATCATCTCAGGTCATCACGGAAGACAACACGTTGTCGGTGCAGCAGTTTCAGAGTCAGTTGGCTGCCGAAAAGGGCAAACGCGAGGAGCTGAAGGACCAACTGGAGCTCTCCAAAAAGGAGCTGTCGGTGATCTCCTCATCGTTGGAGTTCTTTGACCGCACGGTCTCGGAGCTGCAGACGGGGGCCGTCCTTCCGGAGTGCCCTGTCTGCCTCACGCAGCTGGAGTGGGGACAGGTATGCGCAGAGGGAGGGGAGCGCCAGCGGAGACGGCGGCCTGGACGCAGGGCGTTCTACAAATGGGGCCCTTGGTTTTTGTTTTGTTATGGAAAGTCAGGCGCCGGCGCTTACCTGCCAACCGCCGACGGAAAACCACCAACGGCTGGCGGCTGACTGCCAATTGCTGGCAGTCAAGGGGGGTGCTCCCCCAGCGCACGTGCAGCGCCCTGAAAGAGAAACCTTCGGCATTCAATTCAGTCACCACAATGCACTTTTTCCTTGCACAATGCGGTACGCATGCCGCAGAGCGCGGCGCAGGAAAGGCGCTCTCATATGTGTACCACATGTAATACTAATGCCTGTCAATTGTCTGTACAAGAAGTATAGATACAAGCCCTCCTGTGGTGATGATGATTTCGCACTAAGTAGTACCTGAGTCCCCCTATGAAACGAGATAATACCGTTTTCCCAACAGACGGTTTCAGACGTGAGAATTCTACATTGAATCTCGAGCGTGATGACTACGGGCACGAGCCCTGCCGTAGGCACAGAGAACCATTCCCGGCATCGTTGGTGCCATCAGTCCGGTACCACGATCAGGCAAAGCCCCAAAAAGGGAACCCTTTTTGTGGTATCATCACCAATTGAATCATGTGCGAGTGTCTTGTTTCGGAGCAGTTCCCGGGACCCAACATCCCCCTTGACACCCCCCTCTAAAGACCTCCCATACCCATGCCAATGGCGTGGTCCTGCGATCAATGCCCTGCGTTGCACGGCGCGCCTGTGAGTGCTTCCCGATGCGTAGTGATGGGCGGCACGAAGTCGCCCCCCGCTGTCACCCCCTAACGCCCCGGCACCGGTAGAAAAACCCTCAGGATGGTGGCGTGTGGGCACGAGAGCCCCCTTGCAATGCCGTGGACAGACACGGAGCGGGCCGCGTGTCAACCGGAGTCCAGGCAGACGGCGAAAAATGCCACAATGAAACCGGGAGCCTACCCCCCGTGGTGGCACGCACAGGTGGGGCCCCCCAGCACCAGAACCAGAACCGCCACCCCCCCCCACCCCCACCGCCCACGCCCCCGCCTTTGTGCCATACATGTGCCTGGTGGTACCTCGCACACACCATCACAATACCAGTGCCTCGACACCAGTCAGCAGCCGATGGACAGGTGGGTCATTGATTCCACACACACACACACACACACACACACACACACACACACACACACACACACACACACACACACACACACACACACACACACACCTCCCCACGGTTGTTCCTACAGGCCGTGATCACTACCTGCAGCCATATCTACTGTGTGCCGTGCATTTCCGAAGTGATCCGGCGGCATAAGAAGTGTGCCACGTGCCGCTCTCCGCTGGACCATGGACAATGGACCGTTGTGACGAAGGACAATATGAAAGATGTGAAGTGGAACATGGTCACGGAGGTATTGAGGGGGTTGTGGTGGGGCATCGTGTGGGTCGCGGAGGTAATGAAGGGGTAGCAGCAGGGCATTGTGTGGGTGATGGAGGTATTGAGGGCGGTGTGGTGCGGCAGCATAGGGGGTGCTTATCCTGCGGCACACACTTTTGGTACTTATCCCAGAATCTAGGCGGAATAGCAGTGCATACATACACGCACTTTTTACATACCGTATACCCCCATGCACTATTTTTTCTCCCATTTTATTGCTACATTATCCTTTTAGGGCCTGCCTCCTTCACAAATAGTGCACTTCTTTTCCGTACTCAATACGGCATGGGCCCCCGAGGCAGTAGTGGTTATGCAGCCATCTTCCCTAGAAGAAAGCATGGTATTATATCATACCTGAAGCCAAAGAACAAGGATCACCCAAGATGGCAAGTCGAGTACACGATGGGCACTCCTTCATTCGGGGCTGTGGAGAGCATCTGTTTGCCCCATTGTACACCTAGGCTGTGTGCCACTCCCATAGCAGTTGTAAATGCGTAGCACAGCCCAATGACACATCATTGGACACACCACAGCACCCCCCGCAAACAGCAATACCACTGCTCAACAACACAACACAACACAACACAACACAACACAACACAACACAACACAACACAACACAACACAACGCAACGCAACACAGCACAACACAACACAACACAACACAACACAACACAACACAACACAACACAACACAACACAACACAACACAACACAACACAACACAACACAACACAAGCGCAAGCACAACGCAACGCAACACAACACAACACAACACAACACAACACAACACAACACAACACAACACAACACAACACAACACAACACAACACAACACAAGCACAAGCACAAGCACAAGCACAACGCAACGCAACGCAACACAACACAACAGAACAGAACACAACACAACACAACACAACACAACACAACACAACACAACACAACAGAACACAACGCAACGTAACACAACATAATACAACATAACAGCAATTCCACTCTCCTTTGTGTCGCTTGTTTGTAGCCCCTTTTGTGTTCTTACCATGTGCCCGCACTGAACGAGTGTGCGCTCTGTTCAGGTGCCTGAAGAGTACAATTTGTACGGCACTAAGATCGGGCTTGTGGTACAGACGCTGAAGGACATCCACAAGAACGACCCCAAGGCGAAGTGCCTCGTGTATTGCCAATGGGACTCTCTCAAGAACAAGGTCCCTGCCCGCTCCCTGCGCCGTCAGCCCAACGCCACGAGCACTCGCACGCGAAGCATACCCAATCAGGTGCGAGGTTGGGGGGGGGGGGGGGATAGAACCCCAAAAAAAACTGAGGAGGGGGGGGGGGGATAGAACCCCAAAAAAAACTGAGGAGGGGGGGCGGTCATGGCTGAGGGCTCCATTGACCGGGACCATTGCTCAGTCGCTGAGAGATCCGGTGCCGAAGGCTGTCAGCAACCACAAGCATAGGCCTCACTGAAAGAGCCCCTGTCTGGGACACCCCCCTCATCCCCCCTCACGACCCCAAGATCTTGGGGTCTCTTTGGCCCCCAGCATCCCCCCCCCCGAGTGGAAAGCGGTGTTATGGCAGTGCCAGGGCACGTGCATAGCGCACAGCGCTCCACGCAACAAAGTTCCGAATCATCCGGTCATACACCCATTTGCCGTTTGTTGTTGGCAAAGGGAAGGCACGTGAATCGTCACACGCAGTCGGTACTCAGTGGACACAAACTTCGCATTTGCCGGTTGCCGGTGAACCGCTGGCCCAAAGAGCAGTCCTGACGGGGCTGTCCCTATTGAAAAGTAACAGCAACTCCCGCTGTTAACACATCAGGACGGCCCCACGCAGGGGCGCCTCATGTCGGTGTTTTTGGGGTCAATTGCAACTCCATGACGCTTTTTTGTTGTCGTGTCACGGATTTGCTGCGATGCATGGGGACGTGGTGCAGTGCCCTCCCTTCGGCTCTTCAGGTTTTGGAGGCTTTCCGGAAGTTCGGCATCGGCTGCCTGACGCTCGAGGGGGGGCCGATTCAGCTGCGCACGGTCATCGACAAGTTCGAGGCGCCCAGCAACACCGACGACTTCGTGCTGATGTGCAGCCTGCAAAAGAAGGCCGCGGGCACCAACCTCCAGTGCGCCAACCACGTGCTCTTCGTGCACCCCTTCTTCGCCCGCAGCGACGAGCAGTGCATGGCGTGGGAGGCGCAGGCCATTGGGCGCGTGCAGCGGTACGGGCAGACCAAGCAGGTGTGGCCGTGCGCCAACAACAGCACAGGGGATCAGGGCGCTCTTTCCGTTATTGGTTTAGGCTGAGAGCGCCCTCGGGGAGCCCCCGCAGCAACCGCTGCTCAACTGCCGTTGGTTGCCCTCCAACCGCCTTCGGTTACCGCCCGAATCTAAACCGTCACTCACTTTCCTTGTTTTCCCTTTTGGCATCGTCGATCGCCGAGCACAAGACGTTGGATGGGCGGTTGTGTGGGCGGCCGTCTGGCAGGAAGGCCGACACGGTGCTTTGCCACGCACACTTGGTCGTGGTCTGTCTCTTGACGCGACCTGCGCTGCGACGTGCTTCCAGGTGGCCGAGGCCTCTGCGGTGCAGAGTTTTCACTGCTCGGCATTCCTCGAGTCTCGGTTTTGTGTTGTGGGCACAGATCGGAGCGTGCTGCAGGCCCACAACACATGCCCCCGCCCCCTTCTTTCACCCACAACACTTTCTTGGTGCCGTGCTGCGTGCAGACAACGCTCCCAAAAGCATAAATGCAGCAGGTTTTCGCTCTGTCAGTGCGTTTCGTTTCTCATACCAATTTTGCATCGTCTTTCATGGGCGCTCCTCTTTGAAGTTATATGCCTTTGAGTGGGTGCAAACCAGTAGCTCGTGGGAGGTGGTTTTATTCAACCGGGTGAGTCCATCAAAGGTTCCTCCCTCACCTTCGCTGAGCTCACTTGAATCCCCCCTCCAGTAGCCCACAAAAGGCCCCACTTGCACCTTCACTGAGCTCACTCTCATTGGAGAATGCTTTTCTTGCGGCGCACAGTTTGTGAAACTTGCCTGGGCTAGCCCCGGACACCCCGGGGGTAGCCCCGGACACCCCGGGGGTAGCCCCGGACACCCCTAGATGTGGATTATAGTTTGTGCGTTGTTGAGCTGATACCTGAAGCCCATCTAACTCATATTGAATTTGTTGTTCTGAACACTACTGAGTGCTGGATGGAGCAAAACAGGGCGCTTTATGAATACTATTTGTTGCTCATGTGCTCCCCTGGTGTTTGCCAAAGTTGGCAAGAAGCGATTTGAGGCTTCAGTGAAAGCCATTGCAGAGTACACCGAACATGACCAAAGAGCGTGCCATGTTTGTCCTTGTGTTTGCGCATTGGTTGCAGCAGTAGTGCCGTTGTGCAACCATGCTTTCTTTTCCAAAATATGTTTTGTATGTTATGTGGTGCACATTACTTGATTGCTTCTGCCAGGGAACAACCCTGGGTTCATTTTTTTTGTCTACCATATCTCCCTAACAACCCCATTTGGTGCCAAGGGAGAGCCCTACATTCATTTTGCAGGCTCAGGCCCATATTCCCTCCTTTACCTCTATCCAGTGCTAGGGGACCCTGCAAATTGCCACCCCAGACACTTGCCAATGCTTTTGTTGTTGTGTATATGGTGATCATATGTCATTTCTTATACTTTACCGGCATTGTAGCTTGTTTATTTATGCTGGTAAAAACACTGCTGCGTGGTCTCTGCATGTTTTGGTGTGTTGTGTTTGTGGTTCAATTATGTGAGGGTGCAAGGTTCTTGGTATGTGTGTGCTGAAGAAGCACCGCCGCGTCCCAAAACTGCCCCGAGGCCTAGTGCCCAAGCTAAGGAATGGGCTAAGGATGTTCAAGCAAGGAGGCAGGCGATGACAAGGCGTAATGTGGCCCATTGCCATGTTATCCCAAGCCCAAGTGTAGTTGTGAGTATGCTGTGGGCCCACATATCACTGGGCTTCATTAAGTTATTCATACACGTATGTGCATTTGCATGTGTGTGTGTGTGTGTGTGTGTGTGTGTGTGTGTGTGTGTGTGTGTGTGTGTTCTCAGTTCTTACTTCGTTCTAACCGTGTGTGTGTGTGTGTGCGTGTGTGTGCATGTGTGTGCAAATGGAAGGACAGAGGATTGGAGCAACAGACACATGCAAATAATGGAATTGCAGTTTTCGATGTTGCCTTGTGTCTTACATTGTTGCTTGCCGGGTTGCATTTGCTGGTTCAGTTGTGCAATTGCTGGACTACCCCCCTATTTTGCATTTTTGATGAGGGGTAAAAGAAGATTTTACGCCAATTGTGTATATTCAAAATGCTCAGAATGAAATGGGGAATTCAAAGATGCCCCCCAAACCCTGGGAAATTTTTGACCCCCAAACCCCCTAACACCCCGCTAGACCCCCCTGCCCATGCTGTGGGGGTTGGAGTCCAGAATTGAACTGAAGTCCCCCCGGTGGCTGGGGGTTTTTTTGATAAGGTTTTTTGGGGGGGTTGGTAAGGAATTTTTTTTTGTGAGGTTTTGTGGGGTTTTTGGTAGGGAATGCGTCTTTTTTGGCAGGTGGTTTTTTTTGGTAAGATCTTGGGGGCGCGTTCAGTAAATTTTGGTTTCTAGTGGGGGTTTTCTGGTAAAATACATGGGGGGTTTTTTTGGTACGAGTTGGGGGGTTTTTTGGGAAAGAGGTGAGGGGCTTTTTGGTCAAGATTGGGTGTTGTTTTGGTAAAGCGCGGGAGGTTTTTTGGTAAGGTGCAGGGGGCTTTTTTGTATGGACCACTTGATGAGTTGGGGGCAGCTGGGGGTGGTGGTTTGCACTGATCCCTGTGTTGTGGTGTTGCCCCATTTTTGGGCTGAGCAGGTGGCCCTGTGGCCCAACAGCCGGTGCCACGGGCGGCTTGGGTCAGTTTCCAGGTGTGACGGGTGTGGACGGTGCGCATACAACCGCCAAAATGGACACACATTTCATGTCCAGGTCCACATCCACCGTTTTGTGGCGCTCCACACGATTGAGCAGGAGCTGCTTATCGAGTCACGCTCCGGGGGTTGGAAGAAGTACTTCCAAAGGTTTAGCGAGAAGTGCAGCCGTCAGCTCCAACCTCCAAATGTTGATACTGAGCCCTAGAGGTGGCTGTGGGCCAGCACGGTCGGAGATGGACGACAAGAGAGAATGGGCGGCTCCGATTTGCGAAGATGCTCATGTTGGCCCTTCAAACCGAGTCCCCCAACAAGATTGGACCGGCTGCCAAGTGGTAGTTGGGACTCGGCTGAACATGCGAACGATTGGACTCTGATCTGTTTGCTGGCCACACCAGAATGGTCTTGTCGGGGCAGCTCACGTCATCAACTGGCCGTGCTCTTTGACGTACGCAATCGCCAGGCCATTGTCCGCTTCTGATAGCACACTCACAGCCTGACGTCAGATTTAAGGTCGGGCAGACGTTGCACAGAAGGCTGTTGTGGGTCCCAACGGCGATGGGATTACTCTGTGCATGTCCATCTCTGGGAGTGTGTGCAGACAGCAATATGTCACGTTCAACAACAGAAAGAGTACAAGAGGAACTGATTGGGCCGGCCCGGCCCGTCTAACAGGACAATTGGTGACTCTTCAGGGCCCATGAACCGAGAAGTGGACGAAATCTTATAAAGAGGTTGTGATCACCGGCTCAAAGCGATGAGCTGTGTGTAGGGTTGTGAGGACAGAGGTATGCCACATTAGGCAGTCACAGAGCTGTCTCCCATGGGTGTAAGCACCCCAGCAGAGGAATTGATCAGGTATCCTCAGCTGGTGTAGGAGTGCCAAGGTTACAAGGGCAGGCCCGTGATCGGGCTGCAAACCATCGATTTCTTTCCTCAATCAGCAACCATTCCTTTTCCTCAAGCTGCTATCAGCGGCAAGGCCTGCACCAAAGGATATGTGGGCGCGTTTCTTTGTGATATTGGTGTCCAAGGCTGTGTTCATCAACACAGCCTTTGGTACCGCTGCAGGTTTGCGTTTCTTCAAGGCAGATTGCCATTGTTTCCTGCTGATACATCAGGTGTGCCTTGCGCCACCAGTGCATCATATATAAAAACACGCCTCTGCATGATCTGTCATTGCTCTGGAGTGCATAGTGATGATGCAACAGTTAGTCCCTGAAATCCAATAAATATGCCGTGATTATTAGTTTGTCACTTGCAGGGCCTCCCTTTTCAGCTGTTTCCTGTCAAATGACAATGAGACCTGATGTTTACAGTTAGTCATTTTAAGCCCCTTTTGGGGGTAATTCACATCTCATGTTTGGTTGTGTGATTTGTCATCTATTTGTTGCATTGCTCGTTAATTTCTGTGCTTGGTTTTCTATCTGTGCACCAGGGTGCAGAGAGGTGAACAACAGCCTCCATACAATACGGGATGGAAATGTTTGGATGCCATCAGTGCCAAACAGAAACCTATGTTGCGACCATGAGTTGTGCAATATAATTTTGGCCCTTTGCCTGGTTGTGGTACTACAACATGGGTCATGTTGTTAAAGTGATAGGCATACAGGAAGAGAGCGAGAGAGAGAGAGAGAGAGAGAGAGAGACAGAGACAGGGGGTGGGGTGGGGGGGTGGGGGGGAGGGAAGAGAAGGGAATATTGTCATTGCGATTTGTTGTTTCGGCTATGTCTTGGATCCATGTTTCATACTATTTTCCAAAAATTTTGCACAAAATTGAATTTGAAGCTCGCCCAAATAAGAATCCACTTTGAACCAATGGAATGGCTGTTGTTCATTCATTTTTCATATACCGAAGTCCGCATTGTCACAAATGAACATTGCTATAATAGAAGAACCTCATTTCCTTTTTTGGTGCTGCGCCTTGACATTTCCTTCCCCATGATTGCAAATAGGGCATTTGATGGTATGTATGCTTTCAAATACACTGAAGAGAGTGCCCCCTTGAAGCAATTCACATTTGACCCATTTTTTCCCAGCAAATTTGATCAAATTGTGACCAATGAGATCAAATGAAACACAAACAAAGGTTGCACTCAATTGTTGAGCTACCCCCCCCCCCCCCCCGGGAGACCGTCACTTCCATGTTTTTCTAGTTAACATGTATTGTGCTGGTTTGTGTTGCCCATCTGCTTTACGCATGGCCTTGCATTGCTTTCCCAGTACTACAAATCAAGCACCTAGAGGAGGCTTCGTATTTATACACCGTGGATGGCGCTCCATGTCACATGCACGCATGCATTTGTGCATTGTTGTTGTCCTTCATGTTGTACATGTATGTCAGCCCTCCAAACACTACCCCATACAGCGAAAGTCGCTTCACACGTGTTCTCTTTGCTTGCGTCAGTGGAGGGTACCACAGTTTGCTTTGAGATACCCTTGCAATCCCCCCCCCCCCCCGGGAGACCGTCACTTGGTGACCGTCTCCCCCCACCCGGGAGACCGTCGCGCGCTACCCCGGGACTTTGCAAGGGGGGCGGGGGGTACCTTGGTGCACTATGTATTGGGTGGCGACGTATTTTATGAGTTAAATTTTCAACCCTAAAATCTAGGCACCTCTGGGCAAGGACATATGCACAACGCAAAAAACAGCATAAATCCTCATTGGACCTCCAGCCAAACGTCATGCACAACCCTCCATCACGCGGACAAACAAATGGTCTACCCGCTCTAGAATACCCATGAATATCATTATCGGTCTTGTGGCATAAGGTCAATGTTTTGCGGCCAATGAAGAACACGCCAGAAAGCAATCTTCCCTCCCATGGCTCATCATTCAAACCCACCTCAAACTCCATGAAACTTTCTATGGTATGTTGTGGCCCATGCTTATCCCATATCTTAACATTGGTGCTCGTATCAGCTAAGACCGGACATACCCACAGAATGTTAACCAAATCATCCACTACCACAGTGCCCATCCACAAAATAGCCTATTTTTTTCACAACGCATGCACTGCACACCTGCGCACCCCATGAAGCACCCCAAAGTTTGATTTGCCTCGCATTGGGGCAATACTATAGCATTGGTGGCATCAAGAATGAACGATTCACTAAATTTTCTCCAAAAATAGACCTTGCTACTATTGGGATCTTTGAGATGAGGCAAGCAAATCAATCTCTGTTGAAAATAGATCGATCAGCCTCTTGCCTTCGCATTGTGGTACAAACATGCACTTTTTAATTGTGAGACTGTGACACTTGTCAAAAATATTGATCCGAATGGCCGTTACACTAAAAACTAAATTCTCATTCCATGCACCATCGGTCTGTCCACATCGTGTGATAATCCTCGTTATGGTAGGAATAATTAACTTGGCAAGTATCAGCATTGACTAAGCACGCAAAAATGTTTGCTACCAGCAGCCTTCACTTTTGCAGTTGCACCAACACAATAGCATAAAGTACCTACATGTCCCTTTGAAACTTTTTCCATCATCAATTTGACTTATAATATGTGTCCGACCTCAACATGTTGTACCCTTTTTCGGACGCAGTACATAGAAATATTGGCATTGTAGTGCAAGTGGTCAAGTGGCAACTAGAGTAGAACATGAATACATTTTGAGAAGTCTATACTTACATCAAGCAATTTAGGGCTAACACTCATCTCAAACAATTTAGAAGACTATCGTAACTCTACGAATGGGAATGAAATAACAAAGAATGTGAGGCTCCGATTCCAAGTTTTGATGCTTGCTTAGCAAAGCCACTGCTTTTTTCAAATTAGTCAACAGAATGGATTAAGTCTCCCAAGTCCATGAAAACTCCTATGTCTTTATACACAAGGGGTCCTATGTTCTTAACCAGTCTCTATTTCATCAAGAGAGTGCACTTATGCCTGAGTGCTATCAGATTTTAGGATGTGACTTGTTATGATTTTGTTCATATATTCAATCTTTGTCTATTCTTTGTTTTGTCACTATCTATAGCCCTTCTTTGTTGGATGCTTCTAAACTAATTCCATCTTCAACTCTTAGGGTGCTCTATATTGCTATAGACTTGGTGGACTTAATCTATTCTGTTGACTACTTTGTTTTGCTAAGCAACCACTAAACTTGCAATGGGAGCTTCATATTCGTTGTTATTTCGGGAATGGAACTTTGGCTCTTTGCATGGTTGTTGTACCACAACATAGGTCATATTGTTAAAGCGATAAATAGGTAGAAAGAAAGAGAAAGAAAGAGACAGGGGTGTGGGGGGAGGAGGGGGAAGAAAGATAGAGAGAAAGAGAGAGAGAGAGAGAGAGAGAGAGAGAGAGAGAGAGAGAGAGACAGAGAGAGAGAGAGAGACAAAGAGAGAGAGAGAGAGAGAGATGGAAAGAGTGAGATGGAGAAGAAAAAGAGAGAAAGGGAACATTGTCACCGCGACTTGTTGCTTCGGCTACTTCCCAGTTTCATTGGCAAAAAATTGAATTTGAAGCTGGCCCAAATTAGGAACCACTTTGAACCAATAGAATGGTTGTTGTTCATTCAGTTTTCATATACCGTTACCGAAGTCGACATTATCACTAATGAGCATTGCTATAATAGAAGAACCTGATTTCCTTTTTTGGCGCAATTAGTGCGCCTTACAATTTCTTTCTCCGTGGTTGCAAATAAGACATTTGATGACAAAAAGAATGCTGAGACAATGTTACCGTTGGGTAACTAGTAAGAAAAAGTGCTTTTCCATTGCTTTGGGACATACTCTAGTTGTATTAGAGATGCACTGAGCATCCATGCATTTTTATCTTAGTATTGGTCCAGCCAAAAGTGGTGAGAACACATTTTGACCTATGGAACCAAACACCCAATCAGGATATTGAGTGGACCCCTTAATCCCCTTTCAATCAGAAGCAAAACATCTTTTCCTGAGTTGACTGAGCACTGACATACCTAAGGTAGAGCCTATGAATTTATCTATGTTTTTCCATGAATACTTATCTGCCCTAGTGGTATGCACCATAGGGGGTTAGGCACCTCTTTTTGAGAGGTCCTGGGTTCAATTCCTGGTCAGCCTAACTAAGTAGGAAGATCCCATGTGAGTAGGAAGATCCCATGTGACATGGCAGTGACCTCAGCGCCACATACCATGCCACCTCAGCACATATGGGACCCAAAATAAAGAGTGCACATCTCCTAAGATGGCACTATGGAGAGAGAGTGATCCTGAGGCAGTTTTCTAACTCTTTTCCCAAAACATTTCAGCTATCTCTGTGAATATGCATTCATGTGTATCCTGAGTTGCAGTTTCTGTGAATATCTAATCATCTTTCACTGTTTACACTGCAGCCCTTCATGCTTTGATCCTGAATTACCTTCTCCTTGCATACTGTTGGCTTGGCCTATCCTGGATTGAGTTGGCTTTACTGTATTTCAACAAACAAAAGCTTTTCATCATCCAAAACCAGCAGCAGGACACCCTACAGCAACAACAAGCAGCAGGAGAAGCAAAAACACAGTGCTGAAAACACTATAAACTTTTCTGGTAGCAAGAGGCAGCCTGTCTCTGTGCACCGGCAGCGACCCCGCGCCGTACAACCAGTGCTCCGAGCAGGCAAACATAAGCAGAAGGGTGGATTAAGATGGATCCAGGAAGAGTGGACGCCGAGGTGAACACAGCGCCAGCGCCAGAGACACCGGCAAGGCCGGCGCCTGACGCTGTACCTTCGGTGGAGCCCTTACATGGGCCAATGGATACGGCGGAGGACTCCTTGGATGGCCTCCAGACGGCCTTTGGGGCCCTGTCGGTGAAGGAAATGGTCTCTCAGCCTCAGCCTGTGAAGAGGAAGAGAGGAAACGAGAGCGAGAAGGATGCTGGAGAAGGAGCAGACGAAGGAGAGGAGCAAGGGCAAGACCCGACGGATGTCCCTACCTTCGAAGGCGCACCAAGCGCTTCTGGTCTCCAAGCATCACCCTCTCCCATAACCACCACACTCCCAGCCGCCGCTACATCCACTTCCACAACCAACCAGCCTATGGCAGAGGGCACAGGCTTTACTGGCATGCCTCACTACCCCGCCTATGGCATGGGCCCACCTACCACTGCGCTCCTTGAGGCAACTACTGCCAGTGAGCCGGTGGCTTCCAGCTCTGCGCCGCGTTGGTATGCGGCTGACCATCCCCATCCACTCCACGCCACGGGAACCTACATGGAAGTTCCTGGGTATGCTCCTGGGTGTACACCTGGGTATGCACCCCTGAGTGGGTTGAGGAGAGGACCAGAGTCTCTGGGAGGCAGGAGTAGAGGATCGGGAAGATCCTCCAACAGGTCCCTGACGCGGTCGGAGATCAACGAGGTGCTCCAAGGAGCCACTTCGAAAATCGTGAGCGACCTCACGCAAGAGATCAGGGAGAAACTGCAGCCCCTGATGATCCCGTCCCATGCGTCACCTACGACAGTGGGGATGTCACCCCACCGAGTACAGGCTAACCACCTGGCGGCAGGGTTGACGAATACCCTGGGGAGCCTGAGGAGCCGACCGATGCCGACTCCTGCAGCAGTACCAAGAAGCCCATTCGTCCCGAGGACAGCCCAGCCGCCCTACAGTCACGTGACGAACTCGACGAGGGCCGAGCTGGACCAGCTGGGGCTGACAGCCCTAAGGGCTATGGTGGACGTGGAGCCTTATGGCTCCAGTGATCTAGGCGGAGACCCCTCCGATGATGGGCCGCCTTCGATGACTTCTTCTTCGCCATCGGATGACGAAGACCCTGAGGACCCCGAGGACTCCAAGGGTAAGAAGAAGAAGAAGAAGAAGAAGAAGACCCGACGCCCTGAAGGACGCCGAGCTCAGGAGGCGAAGGCTATTGCCACCTCCAAGATAGTGGTGAACCTGCCTGAATTCACAGGCAAGGACCTCAGCGAGTTCGCTGAGAACTTTGGCCGGTTCCTACGACTGACCGGCCAAACCCACGCGAGTGGGCGAGTGAAGTGCGACCTGCTCCTGCAGTGCTGCAAGACGAAGTACCTGGAGAAGCAGGTCAGGCAGATCGTCACCAACTCCGCCACCTTTGCCGACGTGTTGGTTGCCCTGGAGAGGCAGTACCCAACCTACGAGACCGACCTCTCCATCAGGGCCGAGATCCAGAACCTGCCCGTCCTGCCCAACAACCCCAAACCCGGCAGGGTCTCCGAGCTGTTGGCGGACCTGGACCACTGGGCTGGACGACTGACGCCCGGTTCCTACAGCAGCGACGACCTGCTGTTTTGGTTGTGCTCCAAGCTCCCCCGTGAGCTATGGGACGAGTGCCGTCTGACGGCTGAGCGCAAGGCTAGATCCCTCCGCTACGAGGATCTATGCGTGCTGCTCCTGGAGATGGCGCTGGAGAAGGAGAGCGACCAACACCTGAACCACTACCGTCCTGGTGGTGGAGGTTCTGGAGGCAAAGGGTACCAAGGGTCCCGACCTGGGCAGGGGACTACCCCCAAACACGCCCACGCCCGCCTAATGGAGAACGTGAAGGAGCTATTCTGGTGTGATGCCAGAGATGAACAGGGCAACCTGCAGCATGCCTCCGACTGCGAGCAGCGAGACTGCTTTGTCGTCCAGGGGAAGCAGCAGGAAAAGATCACCGGCGCCAAGGTGAAGATGCCGGATCATTACCGCTGCACCATCACGTGTGCATTCTGCGGTAAGCGGAAGCACTATGAGGACGAGTGCTACCATAAGCAACGCCTATCGGCGAAGCTTAAGGGGGAAGATCCTGGCAAAAGCTCAGGCAAAGGTGGAGGCAAGGCCAAAGGCAACGACTCCGGCAAGGGCAAGTCGAAAGGACGTGGTCAAGGTGGTCAAGACAAGGGTCAAGGCGGACAAGGAGGAGGCGCTAATCGCCAGAACGACAACAAGAACAAGAACAAGAACGGAGGTAACCCCAACCCTAATCCAGGGGGGAACTCCGAGCCCTCTGGAGGACAGTCTGGACCTACCACACGCTCACAGACGCAGGCCCAGCAAGAACAAGGAGCCAAGCGTGAGCATGAAGGTGGTGACGACGGCAACGCCAAGAAGAGAAGCCGTTTCATGAGGATGGCCCGCAAATTGCGGAACAAGGGGTTCGAGGTGACCTGTCCCGCGGAGTTCTGACGGGGACGCTCTGGTGGCACCCAAGACCTGGTGTTTTGGGTACGTATCCGGCTAGGGGGACGTGAATACCTGGGGGTACTGGATACTGGAGCCACAATATCGATAGTGGCCAAGAAAATTTTACCTTGTGGGAGCCTGAAGAACACCATGACCACCGCCGCTATACGGATGGGGGATGGACATGTGGTGCACAGCTGCGGGGACTGCGAAGTGGAGGTACCTATGGGCTCCAGGACTATCGCCCATCGGTTCTATGTGATGGACACTGATGCCTTCGACTTTGTACTGGGTACTGACTTCTTCGTGCAGCACTCCCAGATACAATCCCTGACGCTGCAAGCGCCCTACCTCCTGTACGTGGACCACGGCAGTGGCAGAGAGTCTGTGCCACTGGAGCAGTCGGAACATACCTCGAGTTGCCTGAGACTATCGAAGGAGGAGCCCTCGAACATGATGGCGGCCTCCAAAACTGAGGACTATCAACTATTGGGGGAAGTCCTAGACCAAGGTCTGAAGGAGTTGGGTTACTCTCGAGAAGACCTAAGTGTGGAACTGTTCGCCAGCGACAAGCAGCATGTACTGGACCTATACTGCAGCAAGGGGAAGAACTGCAGCTACAAATTTTACTGGCCCTCTTTCGGGATGGCCTACGGGAACCCCAGATTCAGTGAACTGGGGAAGGTGCTGACCAAGGTGGCCTTGGAACGTTCCCGTATGGTCCTGTGTTCCCCCGATTGGGGAGCCCATGGGGGCAACGAGTACTGGCGAACCCTCCGTGACAAGCTGACTATCAGCTCTGTGCGGTTACCTGATGAGGCCATCTACGTGCCTCTGGGACGCAAGACGCCCATTGGGAAGCCCGGATGGGGGAGTATGCTCAGCGTGGTGGACGGAAGTCTTACCACCATCCCCTGGGAAGACCTGGACCCTACTCTGGTCCAGGCTATACAACGAGAAAGCGGTGGACTCGCCTTGGGTGACTTGAAGGATCGTCTACGACCTCAAGATGCTGTTGAAACTACACCCGGAGGAGATGAGTACGTCGTGACTGACACCAACGCCCCCAACTCTCCCTGTCATGTACCTGTTCCTGATGGAGTCTCTGAGTGTGGACTATCTGAGCTACCTAGCTCTATCCACTCAGACGACGAAACTGAGCACGACGCCTTCTTCGTGCAGACTGCGGTGGAAGAAGTGGAGAACGCCGAGTACGTCGCCCCACTAAAACCCCTACTCTCCATGAGGGTGGAAGACCCCGTGGATGAAGAGCTGGACCCTCGATCCAGGCTCAGGGAGTATGTGGATTCCAAGAGGAAGTTGGTGGCAAAAAAGCTATGCTACGCGAAGCCTACCCGCAGCTCGTGGCCACTGAAGCAAGGACGTATGGGAGACCTATCCCAACTGAAGGAGGACCTCGAACAGAAGATCACCACCTGGCAAAGGGAGGTAGATCTCAAGCTCATGAAGAGCGTATGGGGTGCCCATGTGAGGACCCCAGATGAGGACGACCTCTCGGAGGAATGTGTATGTGAACCCCCTAAAGCGTGCCTATGTTGCCATCGTCCACCGGAGATGGTTGAGCAAGACCTTCTGTATGCCTACCAAGGGCTGAAGGATGCTACCGCGGGCGAAGAGTCGGTGGAGGACCACCTCCCGACGTCTATTCAAGGGGCAAGCAACTTACACTCCGACGAGGACATGGAGGACAAGATCAAGGTACTGGACCCGCGGGTGCAAAAGCTGATAAGGACCTATCTGGAGGTGTTCGGAGAACTACCCCCTCCAGCCTCATGCGACAAGCTGGTACAGATGGACCTCAAGCTGAAACCCGAGTTCGTGGGTCACAAGATCCGGAGGAGACCCTATCCAGCTCCTAAAGAGCAGGCCGACGAGATTGAGCGACAGATACAAGAATGTATCGACGCTGGCCTAGTCCTGGAGTACAAGGATGGGGACTACCCCCTACACTGCAGCCCCTGTTTCCTGGTGGCTAAACCTGGGTCTACAGCCAAACGGTTGGTAGTGGACTATGGAGAGCTGAACAAGAAGACGCTGAACCACTCAGGGTCCATTCCCAATATGGAGTCTACCCTGGAGAAGATAGCCTCCTGTCGCTACAAGACCAAGATGGACAAGCGAAGTGGATTCTGGCAAGTGGACCTGACGCCCAACGCGCAGGAACTACTGGCCTTCATCACCCCTCAGGGGAGGGTATTCAAGTGGAAGGTCATGCCATTCGGCGTGGCTAACGCCTCCGCTCTGTTCCAAGAGCTGATGAACAAGATCTTGTCCATCCTACGACGGAGACCTAAGGTGCAGGAGCTCATATCCCGTGGGGCCCAGATGGAGGCTCACATCGACGATGTATGCCTCGGGACCAATACCCAGGAGGATCACCTAATCCTCTTGGGTGAGTTCTTTGCGGTCTGCCAGGAGAACCACACACGACTCAAGCTGGAGAAGTGTGAGTTCATGCAGGAGACCATGCAGTACCTGGGGTTTGACGTAGGCTATGGGTGGTGGACCCCAGCGGCCTCTAAGGCCAAACCCCTGATGGATGCCAAGGTACGACACGAAGACCCCAAGAAAGGACTTCATGATGTACGCAGTTTCATTGGGGCGTGCAACTTCTATCGCCGCCACATCAAAAACTTCACCTACACCAGCGCGGTACTGACTGACTTGATCAAGAAGAGTACTACTTGGCGCTGGGGCCCACAAGAGCAACAAGCGTTTGACGAGCTCAAAGACAAGGTAGCCAACGCTAAGTGCTTGGGCGTGCCAAGGGCACAAGGGGAGATTATCCTGGTGACCGACGCCAGCAATGTGGGCGGAGGTGGAACGTTGTTCCAATGGCAAGCACTAGAGAAGGAGGAGTTCGACTCGGCCATTTCCCAATGGGGGACGGAAGGTCTCAACCGAGATGGAACCCTCAAGCACAGCTACCCTGACGACAAGTGGGTCCTAGTACCTCTGGGTCACTGGAACTGGAAGTGGAACCAGGCCAGAGGGAACTACTCCACCTATGAGCAGGAACTGCTCGCGGGTATGCTGGTGCTATCCTCACAAGCACGACTGTTGGGGAGTAACCCTGTGGTCTGGCTATGCGACCAAGAACCGGTCCGCAGTTTCCAGAAGGGCCCCCCACCTGAGAAGGCCAAGCTACGTCGCTGGTGGACCTACCTCAGTCAACTACGGCTGACGGTACACCATATCCAGGGAGTGAAGAACGAGTGTGCCGACTACATCAGCCGCAACAACTTCGACGCCCTGATTGGTGCCCGGTCTGAAGCGCTGGCTAAGGAAGCGTTCAGCCGTATGGACGTACACCTGGACCTGAACATGACCATGATACGCCCGCTGGATGGACTCCAACAATCGGAGTACCTACAGGAGTTTGGGGATATCTACCGGCGCCTGGAGAAACGCCTTGAACCCCTCCTGGTCAACCAAGACCAGTGGAAGCGGGACAAGAGCTACCTCTGGCACGAGGACCGCATCGTGGTGCCTAGTGACCGAGTCCCAGCGCTGCTGAAGTGGACCCATGAGTCCAGTGGTCATGTGGGTGCTGACCGTACCCTGAGGCTGTTCAAGCAGTGGTTCCACACTACGTGGACTGACGACCAGCTGCGGAACATGCTCCTGCCTATCGTGGACAAGTGCCCGTGCAGGTCCTGTAAACCAGGGGATATCAGGGACAGAGGTCTCTACTCGACCCTGCCCATCCCTCACTGTGCTAACAGTGTTCTATACGTGGACTACACGGAGATGCCGAAGTTCGGGGGCTATGACTTCGCCCTCGTGGTAACCTGTGGGTTGACCAGGTTTACCAGGGTGTTCCCATGTACCAAGCACATTACCGGAGAGGAGACTATCAAGATACTCCTGGAGGAGTGGTTTTGTGTCTATGGGGCGCCCAAGGAGATCAACTCCGATGAGGACGTACGAGTACGCTCAGATACTGGCTGGTACAAGAGGGTCCTGAGGTCCCTCAATGTCCAGGTATCTACGGGGATTCCCTACTCTCACACAAGCAACCCCCTATGTGAGCGACAGATTCGTGTCCTGAAGGAGAACGTCAGGATATGGTGCAAAACTGAACGCACCAGAGACTGGGTGAGACTACTCCCCGTCATATCCTTGATGATGAACTCCCAAGAGAGTTCAGCTACTGGCTACTCGCCACATGAGCTATTCATGGGGCGCCCGGCATGGTTCCTACATGCCCCCTATCCAGAGGACACCCATTCTTCTGTGGGTGAATGGGTCCAAGAGCAACAAGCGAAGGTGGACAAGGCCAAGGCTATGCTCCAGAGAGTGAGGGAGCGTCAGTGGAACAAGAAGAACAAGCACCGTGTACCGGCCGCCTACCAAGAAGGGGACTGGGTGCTGGTGCACCACAGTCGACTACCCGCCTGGCCACGCTCTACCAGCGATGACCCATACTTCGGGCCGTACAAGATCCTATCTGTGGATGGACACCGTATCACCGTGCGGTGTTCTCCCCGTCTAGGGGGGACCCTGGTGTGCGCCGCTCAACACCTGAAGCGCTACCATGATCCTGAAGACCTCTGTGGGGAGGAGTGGGAGCTGAACGACGAGGAAATCGCCGCTCTGGACCTACAAGGGGCTGCCAGCCCTATGGAAGTTGAAGGTGAACTCCCCGACATGAACGCCGAGGAGATGGCTAAGGAGGGCTTCTACCTGGTGAAGTCTGTCCTACGCCACCGCTATCGCCAGGGTTGGCGCTTGCTCACCCTCTGGGAAGGGTTTGGAGTCGAAGAGGCCACCTGGGAGCCCTTCTCTGCATTTGTTCTACCTGAGGGACGCCTAAACTCAGTTCTGGTTGACTACTTGTCCCAGAACAACCTTGGTGAGTTGTTGAGGCTCGCCGAGACGCTTGCCTCCAAGAATAAAGCTAGGGACTGAACCTTACCCTTACCTGCCAAAGCGTATGTGTGAGTGTGCTAGTCCTAAGGTCCTGAGAGCAAGCCGCAGAAGTGGTGTCCTAATTATACCCAAGTCTGCGCCCTTGCTGAACCTGGAGGGTTGGCTTATTGATGCCACGGGGTACGCCCCGGGTCTCCCCTCCCCTATGCGCCCAATTTCTGTGCTGGCGCAAAACCTTGGGGGAATACCCAGAGTGTTAATCCAGGTATTGTTTTCCCTACCTACCTGTCTACTACAGGGAGGGGTGGCCAAAAGCTATGAAGGCATGCAAAACGCCTGTTTGCTATGTGGCCAAAAACACTAACCTAACCCACTGTCACAGCCCACCAACCCAGCTAAAATTGCAGGAAAAGGGTGGGACAGTGACACGCCCCCTACAGGTCCTACACACCCTACAGTGGCACCATCCGGGTGGGCGAGCGCTGGGCAACTAGTAAGAAAAAGTGCTTTTCCATTGCTTTGGGACATACTCTAGTTGTATTAGAGATGCACTGAGCATCCATGCATTTTTATCTTAGTATTGGTCCAGCCAAAAGTGGTGAGAACACATTTTGACCTATGGAATCAAACACCCAATCAGGATATGGAGTGGACCCCTTAATCCCCTTTCAATCAGAAGTAAAACATCTTTTCCTGAGTTGACTGAGCACTGACATACCTAAGGTAGAGCCTATGAATTTATCTATGTTTTTCCATGAATACTTATCTGCCCTAGTGGTATGCACCATAGGGGGTTAGGCACCTCTTTTTGAGAGGTCCTGGGTTCAATTCCTGGTCAGCCTAACTAAGTAGGAAGATCCCAACTAAGTAGGAAGATCCCATGTGACATGGCAGTGACCTCATCGCCACATACCATGCCACCTCAGCACATATGGGAGCCAAAACAAAGAGTGCACATCTCCTAAGATGGCACTATGGAGAGAGAGTGATCCTGAGGCAGTTTTCTAACTCTTTTCCCAAAACATTTCAGCTATCTCTGTGAATATGCATTCATTTGTATCCTGAGTTGCAGTTTCTGTGAATATCTAATCATCTTTCACTGTTTACACTGCAGCCCTTCATGCTTTGATCCTGAATTACCTTCTCCTTGCATACTATTGGCTTGGGCTATCCTGGATTGAGTTGGCTTTACTGTATTTCAACAAACAAAAGCTTTTCATCATCCAAAACCAGCAGCAGGACACCCTACAGCAACAACAAGCAGCAGGAGAAGCAAAAACACAGTGCTGAAAACACTATAAACTTTTCTGGTAGCAAGAGGCAGCCTGTCTCTGTGCACCGGCAGCGACCCCGCGCCGTACAACCAGTGCTCCGAGCAGGCAAACATAAGCAGAAGCGTGGATTAAGATGGATCCAGGAAGAGTGGACGCCGAGGTGAACCCAGCGCCAGCGCCAGAGACACCGGCAAGGCCGGCGCCTGACGCTGTACCTTCGGTAGAGCCCTTACATGGGCCACTGGATACGGCGGAGGACTCCTTGGATGGCCTCCAGACGGCCTTTGGGGCCCTGTCGGTGAAGGAAATGGTCTCTCAGCCTCAGCCTGTGAAGAGGAAGAGAGGAAACGAGAGCGAGAAGGATGCTGGAGAAGGAGCAGACGAAGGAGAGGAGCAAGGGCAAGACCCGACGGATGTCCCTACCTTCGAAGGCGCACCAAGCGCTTCTGGCCTCCATGCATCACCCTCTCCCATAACCACCACACTCCCAGCCGCCGCTACATCCACTTCCACAACCAACCAGCCTATGGCAGAGGGCACAGGCTTTACTGGCATGCCTCACTACCCCGCCTATGGCATGGGCCCACCTACCACTGCGCTCCTTGAGGCAACTACTGCCAGTGAGCCGGTGGCTTCCAGCTCTGCGCCGCGTTGGTATGCGGCTGACCATCCCCATCCACTCCACGCCACGGGAACCTACATGGAAGTTCCTGGGTATGCTCCTGGGTGTACACCTGGGTATGCACCCCTGAGTGGGTTGAGGAGAGGACCAGAGTCTCTGGGAGGCAGGAGTAGAGGATCGGGAAGATCCTCCAACAGGTCCCTGACGCGGTCGGAGATCAACGAGGTGCTCCAAGGAGCCACTTCGAAAATCGTGAGCGACCTCACGCAAGAGATCAGGGAGAAACTGCAGCCCCTGATGATCCCGTCCCATGCGTCACCTACGACAGTGGGGATGTCACCCCACCGAGTACAGGCTAACCACCTGGCGGCAGGGTTGACGAATACCCTGGGGAGCCTGAGGAGCCGACCGATGCCGACTCCTGCAGCAGTACCAAGAAGCCCATTCGTCCCGAGGACAGCCCAGCCGCCCTACAGTCACGTGACGAACTCGACGAGGGCCGAGCTGGACCGGCTGGGGCTGACAGCCCTAAGGGCTATGGTGGACGTGGAGCCTTATGGCTCCAGTGATCTAGGCGGAGACCCCTCCGATGATGGGCCGCCTTCGATGACTTCTTCTTCGCCATCGGATGACGAAGACCCTGAGGACCCCGAGGACTCCAAGGGTAAGAAGAAGAAGAAGAAGAAGAAGAAGACCCGACGCCCTGAAGGACGCCGAGCTCAGGAGGCGAAGGCTATTGCCACCTCCAAGATAGTGGTGAACCTGCCTGAATTCACAGGCAAGGACCTCAGCGAGTTCGCTGAGAACTTTGGCCGGTTCCTACGACTGACCGGCCAAACCCACGCGAGTGGGCGAGTGAAGTGCGACCTGCTCCTGCAGTGCTGCAAGACGAAGTACCTGGAGAAGCAGGTCAGGCAGATCGTCACCAACTCCGCCACCTTTGCCGACGTGTTGGTTGCCCTGGAGAGGCAGTACCCAACCTACGAGACCGACCTCTCCATCAGGGCCGAGATCCAGAACCTGCCCGTCCTGCCCAACAACCCCAAACCCGGCAGGGTCTCCGAGCTGTTGGCGGACCTGGACCACTGGGCTGGACGACTGACGCCCGGTTCCTACAGCAGCGACGACCTGCTGTTTTGGTTGTGCTCCAAGCTCCCCCGTGAGCTATGGGACGAGTGCCGTCTGACGGCTGAGCGCAAGGCTAGATCCCTCCGCTACGAGGATCTATGCGTGCTGCTCCTGGAGATGGCGCTGGAGAAGGAGAGCGACCAACACCTGAACCACTACCGTCCTGGTGGTGGAGGTTCTGGAGGCAAAGGGTACCAAGGGTCCCGACCTGGGCAGGGGACTACCCCCAAACACGCCCACGCCCGCCTAATGGAGAACGTGAAGGAGCTATTCTGGTGTGATGCCAGAGATGAACAGGGCCACCTGCAGCATGCCTCCGACTGCGAGCAGCGAGACTGCTTTGTTGTCCAGGGGAAGCAGCAGGAAAAGATCACCGGCGCCAAGGTGAAGATGCCGGATCATTACCGCTGCACCATCACGTGTGCATTCTGCGGTAAGCGGAAGCACTATGAGGACGAGTGCTACCATAAGCAACGCCTATCGGCGAAGCTTAAGGGGGAAGATCCTGGCAAAAGCTCAGGCAAAGGTGGAGGCAAGGCCAAAGGCAACGACTCCGGCAAGGGCAAGTCGAAAGGATGTGGTCAAGGTGGTCAAGACAAGGGTCAAGGCGGACGAGGAGGAGGCGCTAATCGCCAGAACGACAACAAGAACAAGGACAAGAACGGAGGTAACCCCAACCCTAATCCAGGGGGGAACTCCGAGCCCTCTGGAGGGCAGTCTGGACCTACCACACGCTCACAGACGCAGGCCCAGCAAGAACAAGGAGCCAAGCGTGAGCATGAAGGTGGTGACGACGGCAACGCCAAGAAGAGAAGCCGTTTCATGAGGATGGCCCGCAAATTGCGGAACAAGGGGTTCGAGGTGACCTGTCCCGCGGAGTTCTGACGGGGACGCTCTGGTGGCACCCAAGACCTGGTGTTTTGGGTACGTATCCGACTAGGGGGACGTGAATACCTGGGGGTACTGGATACTGGAGCCACAATATCGATAGTGGCCAAGAAAATTTTACCTTGTGGGAGCCTGAAGAACACCATGACCACCGCCGCTATACGGATGGGGGATGGACATGTGGTGCACAGCTGCGGGGACTGCGAAGTGGAGGTACCTATGGGCTCCAGGACTATCGCCCATCGGTTCTATGTGATGGACACTGATGCCTTCGACTTTGTACTGGGTACTGACTTCTTCGTGCAGCACTCCCAGATACAATCCCTGACGCTGCAAGCGCCCTACCTCCTGTACGTGGACCACGGCAGTGGCAGAGAGTCTGTGCCACTGGAGCAGTCGGAACATACCTCGAGTTACCTGAGACTATCGAAGGAGGAGCCCTCGAACATGATGGCGGCCTCCAAAACTGAGGACTATCAACTATTGGGGGAAGTCCTAGACCAAGGTCTGAAGGAGTTGGGTTACTCTCGAGAAGACCTAAGTGTGGAACTGTTCGCCAGCGACAAGCAGCATGTACTGGACCTATACTGCAGCAAGGGGAAGAACTGCAGCTACAAATTTTACTGGCCCTCTTTCGGGATGGCCTACGGGAACCCCAGATTCAGTGAACTGGGGAAGGTGCTGACCAAGGTGGCCTTGGAACGTTCCCGTATGGTCCTGTGTTCCCCCGATTGGGGAGCCCATGGGGGCAACGAGTACTGGCGAACCCTCCTTGACAAGCTGACTATCAGCTCGGTGCGGTTACCTGATGAGGCCATCTACGTGCCTCTGGGACGCAAGACGCCCATTGGGAAGCCCGGATGGGGGAGTATGCTCAGCGTGGTGGACGGAAGTCTTACCACCATCCCTTGGGAAGACCTGGACCCTACTCTGGTCCAGGCTATACAACGAGAAAGCGATGGACTCGCCTTGGGTGACTTGAAGGATCGTCTACGACCTCAAGATGCTGTTGAAACTACACCCGGAGGAGATGAGTACGTCGTGACTGACACCAACGCCCCCAACTCTCCCTGTCATGTACCTGTTCCTGATGGAGTCTCTGAGTGTGGACTATCTGAGCTACCTAGCTCTATCCACTCAGACGACGAAACTGAGCACGACGCCTTCTTCGTGCAGACTGCGGTGGAAGAAGTGGAGAACGCCGAGTACGTCGCCCCACTAAAACCCCTACTCTCCATGAGGGTGGAAGACCCCGTGGATGAAGAGCTGGACCCCCGATCCAGGCTCAGGGAGTATGTGGATTCCAAGAGGAAGTTGGTGGCGAAAAAGCTATGCTACGCGAAGCCTACCCGCAGCTCGTGGCCACTGAAGCAAGGACGTATGGGAGACCTATCCCAACTGAAGGAGGACCTCGAACAGAAGATCACCACCTGGCAAAGGGAGGTAGATCTCAAGCTCATGAAGAGCGTATGGGGTGCCCATGTGAGGACCCCAGAGGAGGACGACCTCTCGGAGGAATGTGTATGTGAACCCCCTAAAGCGTGCCTATGTTGCCATCGTCCACCGGAGATGGTTGAGCAAGACCTTCTGTATGCCTACCAAGGGCTGAAGGATGCTACCGCGGGCGAAGAGTCGGTGGAGGACCACCTCCCGACGTCTATTCAAGGGGCAAGCAACTTACACTCCGACGAGGACATGGAGGACAAGATCAAGGTACTGGACCCGCGGGTACAAAAGCTGATAAGGACCTATCTTGAGGTGTTCGGAGAACTACCCCCTCCAGCCTCATGCGACAAGCTGGTACAGATGGACCTCAAGCTGAAACCCGAGTTCGTGGGTCACAAGATCCGGAGGAGACCCTATCCAGCTCCTAAAGAGCAGGCCGACGAGATTGAGCGACAGATACAAGAATGTATCGACGCTGGCCTAGTCCTGGAGTACAAGGATGGGGACTACCCCCTACACTGCAGCCCCTGTTTCCTGGTGGCTAAACCTGGGTCTACAGCCAAACGGCTGGTAGTGGACTATGGAGAGCTGAACAAGAAGACGTTGAACCACTCAGGGTCCATTCCCAATATGGAGTCTACCCTGGAGAAGATAGCCTCCTGTCGCTACAAGACCAAGATGGACAAGCGAAGTGGATTCTGGCAAGTGGACCTGACGCCCAACGCGCAGGAACTACTGGCCTTCATCACCCCTCAGGGGAGGGTATTCAAGTGGAAGGTCATGCCATTCGGCGTGGCTAACGCACCCGCTCTGTTCCAAGAGCTGATGAACAAGATCTTGTCCCTCCTACGAAGGAGACCTAAGGTGCAGGAGCTCATATCCCGTGGGGCCCAGATGGAGGCTCACATCGACGATGTATGCCTCGGGACCAATACCCAGGAGGATCACCTAATCCTCTTGGGTGAGTTCTTTGCGGTCTGCCAGGAGAACCACACACGACTCAAGCTGGAGAAGTGTGAGTTCATGCAGGAGACCATGCAGTACCTGGGGTTTGACGTAGGCTATGGGTGGTGGACCCCAGCGGCCTCTAAGGCCAAACCCCTGATGGATGCCAAGGTACGACACGAAGACCCCAAGAAAGGACTTCATGATGTACGCAGTTTCATTGGGGCGTGCAACTTCTATCGCCGCCACATCAAAAACTTCACCTACACCAGCGCGGTACTGACTGACTTGATCAAGAAGAGTACTACTTGGCGCTGGGGCCCACAAGAGCAACAAGCGTTTGACGAGCTCAAAGACAAGGTAGCCAACGCTAAGTGCTTGGGCGTGCCAAGGGCACAAGGGGAGATTATCCTGGTGACCGACGCCAGCAATGTGGGCGGAGGTGGAACGTTGTTCCAATGGCAAGCACTAGAGAAGGAGGAGTTCGACTCGGCCATTTCCCAATGGGGGACGGAAGGTCTCAACCGAGATGGAACCCTCAAGCACAGCTACCCTGACGACAAGTGGGTCCTAGTACCTCTGGGTCACTGGAACTGGAAGTGGAACCAGGCCAGAGGGAACTACTCCACCTATGAGCAGGAACTGCTCGCGGGTATGCTGGTGCTATCCTCACAAGCACGACTGTTGGGGAGTAACCCTGTGGTCTGGCTATGCGACCAAGAACCGGTCCGCAGTTTCCAGAAGGGCCCCCCACCTGAGAAGGCCAAGCTACGTCGCTGGTGGACCTACCTCAGTCAACTACGGCTGACGGTACACCATATCCAGGGAGTGAAGAACGAGTGTGCCGACTACATCAGCCGCAACAACTTCGACGCCCTGATTGGTGCCCGGTCTGAAGCGCTGGCTAAGGAAGCGTTCAGCCGTATGGACGTACACCTGGACCTGAACATGACCATGATACGCCCGCTGGATGGACTCCAACAATCGGAGTACCTACAGGAGTTTGGGGATATCTACCGGCGCCTGGAGAAACGCCTTGAACCCCTCCTGGTCAACCAAGACCAGTGGAAGCGGGACAAGAGCTACCTCTGGCACGAGGACCGCATCGTGGTGCCTAGTGACCGAGTCCCAGCGCTGCTGAAGTGGACCCATGAGTCCAGGGGTCATGTGGGTGCTGACCGTACCCTGAGACTGTTCAAGCAGTGGTTCCACACTACGTGGACTGACGACCAGCTACGGAAGACGCTCCTGCCTATCGTGGACAAGTGCCCGTGCAGGTCCTGTAAACCAGGGGATATCAGGGACAGAGGTCTCTACTCGACCCTGCCCATCCCTCACTGTGCTAACAGTGTTCTATACGTGGACTACACGGAGATGCCGAAGTTCGGGGGCTATGACTTCGCCCTCGTGGTAACCTGTGGGTTGACCAGGTTTACCAGGGTGTTCCCATGTACCAAGCACATTACTGGAGAGGAGACTATCAAGATACTCCTGGAGGAGTGGTTTTGTGTCTATGGGGCGCCCAAGGAGATCAACTCCGATGAGGACGTACGAGTACGCTCAGATACTGGCTGGTACAAGAGGGTCCTGAGGTCCCTCAATGTCCAGGTGTCTACGGGGATTCCCTACTCTCACACGAGCAACCCCCTATGTGAGCGACAGATTCGTGTCCTGAAGGAGAACGTCAGGATATGGTGCAAAACTGAACGCACCAGAGACTGGGTGAGACTACTCCCCGTCATATCCTTGATGATGAACTCCCAAGAGAGTTCAGCTACTGGCTACTCGCCACATGAGCTATTCATGGGGCGCCCGGCGTGGTTCCTACATGCCCCCTATCCAGAGGACACCCATTCTTCTGTGGGTGAATGGGTCCAAGAGCAACAAGCGAAGGTGGACAAGGCCAAGGCTATGCTCCAGAGAGTGAGGGAGCGTCAGTGGAACAAGAAGAACAAGCACCGTGTACCGGCCACCTACCAAGAAGGGGACTGGGTGCTGGTGCACCACAGTCGACTACCCGCCTGGCCACGCTCTACCAGCGATGACCCATACTTCGGGCCGTACAAGATCCTATCTGTGGATGGACACCGTATCACCGTGCGGTGTTCTCCCCGTCTAGGGGGGACCCTGGTGTGCGCCGCTCAACACCTGAAGCGCTACCATGATCCTGAAGACCTCTGTGGGGAGGAGTGGGAGCTGAACGACGAGGAAATCGCCGCTCTGGACCTACAAGGGGCTGCCAGCCCTATGGAAGTTGAAGGTGAACTCCCCGACATGAACGCCGAGGAGATGGCTAAGGAGGGCTTCTACCTGGTGAAGTCTGTCCTACGCCACCGCTATCGCCAGGGTTGGCGCTTCCTCACCCTCTGGGAAGGGTTTGGAGTCGAAGAGGCCACCTGGGAGCCCTTCTCTGCATTTGTTCTACCTGAGGGACGCCTAAACTCAGTTCTGGTTGACTACTTGTCCCAGAACAACCTTGGTGAGTTGTTGAGGCTCGCTGAGATGCTTGCCTCCAAGAATAAAGCTAGGGACTGAACCTTACCCTTACCTGCCAAAGCGTATGTGTGAGTGTGCTAGTCCTAAGGTCCTGAGAGCAAGCCGCAGAAGTGGTGTCCTAATTATACCCAAGTCTGCGCCCTTGCTGAACCTGGAGGGTTGGCTTATTGATGCCACGGGGTACGCCCCGGGTCTCCCCTCCCCTATGCGCCCAATTTCTGTGCTGGCGCAAAACCTTGGGGGAATACCCAGAGTGTTAATCCAGGTATTGTTTTCCCTACCTACCTGTCTACTACAGGGAGGGGTGGCCAAAAGCTATGAAGGCATGCAAAACGCCTGTTTGCTATGTGGCCAAAAACACTAACCTAACCCACTGTCACAGCCCACCAACCCAGCTAAAATTGCAGGAAAAGGGTGGGACAGTGACACGCCCCCTACAGGTCCTACACACCCTACAGTGGCACCATCCGGGTGGGCGAGCGCTGGGCAACTGGCTCTAGCCCCCACGCAGGACTACCACTCCTACACGCACACTCTACTTGGCGTTGCGAAGAGAAAGTTCTCGAGGGTCCTAGCGACCCACCTGTGAAATGACAAGAGAACACAGCGCTGCTAAGCAACTGTGGCCTCACAGGGGACGCCACAACGCGTTTCCCCTGCAAGGGCTTGGAGGGAAGGAGTGCTCTCGTGTGCAAGGCGCAGATGTCGATGAAGTCGGACTCCCTGCTCTGCCACAGGCGGAGCGGAGTTACTTGTTTGTGTGATCTGCGCCCCTGTTTAACAGGGCATTAAAAAAAAAATGCTGCTGCACCACTCACCCTACCTGCCCACCTGTAAAACAAAGGCAAATGAAAGGGCGTTTGCGGCGGAGGAACCAAGGCACACTCCAGGTATTATACCCTTCTCAGTGTGCCCTATAATACGCTGTCCGCAAACACGCTGCATGGAGCAGCTACCCTTATCAAGCAAGCAAGCGTTAAGGGACTCCTCAGGTTCTCTTAAAGAACGTACCGAGGAGCCCCTGGGTAGCCTAAACAAGGTTTACCGTGCGCACTTCGCGTGGCCTACCCTTTAATGCGTGTGTGCATGCACGACTATGCACAATCACGTGGGCAAACCTGCCCATCTCCACAACAATCTTGACTCCACCAGGGGGTGGCCCCGCCTGGGCGTACCTACCTTACCTACCGCTGGGAAGTGAAGCAAGGAGAGAAACACAAGGGGCGCACGCGAAGAACGTTGCTATGCACTTGTGTGTATGACTAATCACCCTGATCTGACCGCTAATCATCTGCAATCTTTCTAATCAATCCCTCTACCGCGTCCTATCGTGGTTATCGTTGTTAACGCTGCTACACGACTCGGTCACGGAGACTCGAGACGAGCAATGTGTATGCGGCATGCAAGACGAGCATACCTGTAGTTTATACCTGATTCATTGAAGTCTTTTCAATTGATTTTCGAATTCTTGAATTTTTGAAGCTTCTATTAGTGTGGGTGGAATCTGTATGTTTGTTTATTAATGTGTGTCTCGTCATTTTCAAGACTACGTGATACATACGTTTATAATTCCATTATTTTTCCATTTTCCGGCGCTTCGCTAGGAGCCGCTCCTGCGCGCCGCCATTTTATGCGTATGAATTTCTGGACTTAAAAAATCCAGAGATGACTATAATTTCTATAAAAATGTGCTGAAGATGCACAATTGGATTCTGCTCAGGTGTGTCGTTTCAGAAAAATTCTGCGCCGTCATTTGACGGATTTTGGTGTCGTCGCTTCGTTTTTGCGTGGATTCGTCCATAATTCTCCCATTCCTGCCTCTGCAGATACCCACGCGCAGCCTCGCTGAGTAGGCCGTGTTCGGGCCGAAACGCAGGTGCCTGGAGAGACTGAGCAGAACCAAGACCCCACCAAGGGGCAAATTAATTTCTTTTCGACTCCCTACGCCCTAAGACAGGTCACAGGTCGCCAGCAGGTTTACGAGAACCCATGCGAGTGTGTATAATGTGTCTTGCGTTTGGGTTGTGTCGACGCTGCGTCTTGGAGGAAGGGATGCATATGCACATGTTTGGCATGCTCCCAATCTAACCCAACCAAGCCACAGTAGCCCCGGCAGCGCCAAGAGCGCTGAGTCTTCTGTAGGAAACTGTACAATCAGAGCAGCAAAAGGACGCCAGCCATGGTGAGCGCCCATTTTTCAGTGTGAGGGAGACTGTAGGTATTTTAAAGTAGATGTGGAAACCAAGGAAAGGCCAAGAAAAATTCCCTTTTTCCTAAAATGCGACAGTGGTGGCCACCACAGCACAAGGGGGGAGTAAGAAAAAGTGCTTTTCCATTGCTTTGGGACATACTCTAGTTGTATTAGAGATGCACTGAGGATCCATGCATTTTTATCTTAGTATTGGTCCAGCCAAAAGTGGTGAGAACACATTTTGACCTATGGAACCAAACACCCAATCAGGATATGGAGTGGACCCCTTAATCCCCTTTCAATCAGAAGTAAAACATCTTTTCCTGAGTTGACTGAGCACTGACATACCTAAGGTAGAGCCTATGAATTTATCTATGTTTTTCCATGAATACTTATCTGCCCTAGTGGTATGCACCATAGGGGGTTAGGCACCTCTTTTTGAGAGGTCCTGGGTTCAATTCCTGGTCAGCCTAACTAAGTAGGAAGATCCCATGTGAGTAGGAAGATCCCATGTGACATGGCAGTGACCTCATCGCCACATACCATGCCACCTCAGCACATATGGGAGCCAAAACAAAGAGTGCACATCTCCTAAGATGGCACTATGGAGAGAGAGTGATCCTGAGGCAGTTTTCTAACTCTTTTCCCAAAACATTTCAGCTATCTCTGTGAATATGCATTCATTTGTATCCTGAGTTGCAGTTTCTGTGAATATCTAATCATCTTTCACTGTTTACACTGCAGCCCTTCATGCTTTGATCCTGAATTACCTTCTCCTTGCATACTATTGGCTTGGGCTATCCTGGATTGAGTTGGCTTTACTGTATTTCAACAAACAAAAGCTTTTCATCATCCAAAACCAGCAGCAGGACACCCTACAGCAACAACAAGCAGCAGGAGAAGCAAAAACACAGTGCTGAAAACACTATAACCCCCACGCAGGACTACCACTCCTACACGCACACTCTACTTGGCGTTGCGAAGAGGAAGTTCTCGAGGGTCCTAGCGACCCACCTGTGAAATGACAAGAGAACACAGCGCTACTAAGCAACTGTGGCCTCACAGGGGACGCCACAACGCGTTTCCCCTGCAAGGGCTTGGAGGGAAGGAGTGCTCTCGTGTGCAAAGCGCAGATGTCGATGAAGTCGGACTCCCTGCTCTGCCACAGGCGGAGCGGAGTTACTTGTTTGTGTGAGCTGCGCCCCTGTTTAGCAGGGCATAAAAAAAATGCTGCTGCACCACTCACCCTACCTGCCCACCTGTAAAACAAAGGCAAATGAAAGGGCGTTTGCGGCGGAGGAACCAAGGCACACTCCAGGTATTATACCCTTCTCAGTGTGCCCTATAATACGCTGTCCGCAAACACGCTGCATGGAGCAGCTACCCTTGTCAAGCAAGCAAGCGTTAAGGGACTCCTCAGGTTCTCTTAAAGAACGTACCGAGGAGCCCCTGGGTAGCCTAAACAAGGTTTACCGTGCGCACTTCGCGTGGCCTACCCTTTAATGCGTGTGTGCATGCACGACTATGCGCAATCACGTGGGCAAACCTGCCCATCTCCACAACAATCTTGACTCCACCAGGGGGTGGCCCCGCCTGGGCGTACCTACCTTACCTACCGCTGGGAAGTGAAGCAAGGAGAGAAAACAAAAGGGGCGCACGCGAAGAACGTTGCTATGCACTTGTGTGTATGACTAATCACCCTGATCTGACCGCTAATCATCTGCAATCTTTCTAATCAATCCCTCTACCGCGTCCTATCGTGGTTATCGTTGTTAACGCTGCTACACGACTCGGTCACGGAGACTCGAGACGAGCAATGTGTATGCGGCATGCAAGACGAGCATACCTGTAGTTTATACCTGATTCATTGAAGTCTTTTCAATTGATTTTCGAATTCTTGAATTTTTGAAGCTTCTATTAGTGTGGGTGGAATTTGTATGTTTGTTTATTAATATGTGTCTCGTCATTTTCAAGACTACGTGATACATACGTTTATAATTCCATTATTTTTCCATTTTCCGGCGCTTCGCTAGGAGCCGCTCCTGCGCGCCGCCATTTTATGCGTATGAATTTCTGGACTTAAAAAATCCAGAGATGACTATAATTTCTATAAAAATGTGCTGAAGATGCACAATTGGATTCTGCTCAGGTGTGTCGTTTCAGAAAAATTCTACGCCGTCATTTGACGGATTTTGGTGTCGTCGCTTCGTTTTTGCGTGGATTCGTCCATAATTCTCCCATTCCTGCCTCTGCAGATACCCACGCGCAGCCTCGCTGAGTAGGCCGTGTTCGGGCCGAAACGCAGGTGCCTGGAGAGACTGAGCAGAACCAAGACCCCACCAAGGGGCAAATTAATTTCTTTTTCGACTCCCTACGCCCTAAGACAGGTCACAGGTCGCCAGCAGGTTTACGAGAACCCATGCGAGTGTGTATAATGTGTCTTGCGTTTGGGTTGTGTCGACGCTGCGTCTTGGAGGAAGGGTGCATATGCACATGTTTGGCATGCTCCCAATCTAACCCAACCAAGCCACAGGAGCCCCGGCAGCGCCAAGAGCGCTGAGTCTTCTGTAGGAAACTGTACAATCAGAGCAGCAAAAGGACGCCAGCCATGGTGAGCGCCCATTTTTCAGTGTGAGGGAGACTGTAGGTATTTTAAAGTAGATGTGGAAACCAAGGAAAGGCCAAGAAAAATTCCCTTTTTCCTAAAATGCGACAGTGGTGGCCACCACAGCACAAGGGGGGAGTAAGAAAAAGTGCTTTTCCATTGCTTTGGGACATACTCTAGTTGTATTAGAGATGCACTGAGCATCCATGCATTTTTATCTTAGTATTGGTCCAGCCAAAAGTGGTGAGAACACATTTTGACCTATGGAATCAAACACCCAATCAGGATATTGAGTGGACCCCTTAATCCCCTTTCAATCAGAAGTAAAACATCTTTTCCTGAGTTGACTGAGCACTGACATACCTAAGGTAGAGCCTATGAATTTATCTATGTTTTTCCATGAATACTTACCTGCCCTAGTGGTATGCACCATAGGGGGTTAGGCACCTCTTTTTGAGAGGTCCTGGGTTCAATTCCTGGTCAGCCTAACTAAGTAGGAAGATCCCATGTGAGTAGGAAGATCCCATGTGACATGGCAGTGACCTCATCGCCACATACCATGCCACCTCAGCACATATGGGACCCAAAATAAAGAGTGCACATCTCCTAAGATGGCACTATGGAGAGAGAGTGATCCTGAGGCAGTTTTCTAACTCTTTTCCCAAAACATTTCAGCTATCTCTGTGAATATGCATTCATGTGTATCCTGAGTTGCAGTTTCTGTGAATATCCAATCATCTTTCACTGTTTACACTGCAGCCCTTCATGCTTTGATCCTGAATTACCTTCTCCTTGCATACTGTTGGCTTGGGCTATCCTGGATTGAGTTGGCTTTACTGTATTTCAACAAACAAAAGCTTTTCATCATCCAAAACCAGCAGCAGGACACCCTACAGCAACAACAAGCAGCAGGAGAAGCAAAAACACAGTGCTGAAAACACTATAAACTTTTCTTAACTTTGCAACTTCCCGTTGTTGATTTTGTGAACAAGTATATTAAGTTTTGGTGCAAAAGCACAATCATATGGCTTTTGTAAAACAAGTTCCCCATTTACGAAGAGAGGCAATACTGTATTTTACTACCGAAGCTGCAAAAGAAGCTGTCTTTTTACTACGGAGATTACTTGCACCACGCGTGTACCACGTAACATGTTAGAAATACACTATAGAAAACAATGTATTCCTTGGTTACTTAGTTATTTGGTTACACACAATTGGAAGTAGGGATGACGGTCGCAGGTGCGTTGTAAGCATTTGATCGGATGTAGGTGATAGTGATGCCTGCAAGATGCCATGAAATAGACATGGGTCCGGTTGTAAAAGCGCACAGTACCTTTTACGGCTTAGAAACACACATGCTTTGTTTTCAAATAGGTAGGCAAGTCAATGAAATCACCTCAACATATGTGTGCACTGCATGCGCAATGTGTAGGGCTTCTTCCTTGCCATGCCTTTGATGTGAAAAGCCAACCAAAGAATGTAGTGTAGTGTATCTTGTACAAAAGAACAAATGCATGTCTGTATAGAGGCTGCAAAATGATCCATGTACAACTCAATACCCAGACCTACCTACATTATGCCTTCTGAATCCCAAAACGCTGCATTCCCAAATCCCAAAATGTTCATTTCCCGATCCCACTACCCTGACATGCTCACCCGAAATCCCTTGCCTTCATAATCCTTGACCTCAAACTGTTCAATCCCACAAAGCCGCCTTCTGCGTGTAAATACCATGCCTTCTCCACCCCAGACTCCTTGCCTTTTGAATCCCACAACCTGAGTATTATGAATTTAAGCACCCTTTTCAATGCCTAAACCATGTCTAATGTCGGATAATCCCATCACATTCTTGCACAAGCCATAGGTCCTGTGACAATGCACAGCTAACAAAAACTAGAATAGAATCAGTGGAAACGATGGGCTACCGGGGGAAAAAATGGGGGGCAAAAGCCCCACCATTGCACAAGCCCCTCCCGTCCCCCTTGTCAACCAATCACCTCCCTCATTTACCTGGTCCCCAATAAAGTGCCCTTTGTGGACAAGCTCCCACCAACCCCTAAAATGTGGACAAAAAAACCTCATATGGTGCGAAAGAACCCGCAACGGAAAGAGGTCCAAATCTAGGGAGATGTTTTTGGTACGGACCAGTTTGGTGTTCGCCCTATGGGGGCATTTTTGTACAGTGGCCATTATCATATGAGCTTTCCCATGGCCACTCTGAAAGCCAGCCACCTCCGAGACCATGCCCAGATTGCTGCTTCAACCATGACTTTACGGTTCATGTTTGAGCGTAATCGGCCACTATGTACCCGAGGAGGGTAAAGAACGATCGGTGCCTCTGTGGTTACTATTGACATGTGGGGCCACCTCATCTGTCGAAAAGGGCCTACTTTTCGCACAATGCACGGTGCGCGCACTAGATAAAGCACACACAGTTTGTGGTGCAAACAACAAGCCTTGAGTTGAGAATTAAGATTTCAAGTTCAAGTTGACTTCTCAAAAACCTGGAGGGAACTTACATTGAGTGCACATTGCATGCACCTTTTGAGGTGGTTATCCCAAGTACAACAGGATTATTTCCCAATATCACTCCATTGTTTCACACTTACCGTTTATGCTCTTTCCACTGCTGCTGTCCCCAATCTCCCTAGTTGCTGTGTGTCCTATATCAAGTGCGCCCACCCCACCCTCCCAGGGGATGTGTGGCAACAGGCGTACAAAGCCTGCAATTAGAATGCTGTCTTTTACAAAACTCATGCACAAACTCTGTTGCCTTCAGCAGTGCACCTCAAAGAGAGGCTGACAGTCAGCCAGGCAGACAGGTAGACAGGCAGACAGCAACACACAGTTTAGGTTTTTTCAGTGACGGACTCAGCTACAAGCAGTGGGGAGCCCTTTGCATACCAGATCAGTCAGTGGTCGAATGGAAATGCAGTCAATCGCCAACAGTCAGTCGGCAGTTCAATTCCCGGCCGGCATTCAATTGAGCCTGTAAGTTTTGCTGCAGCTGACCCTCGTTCAGATACTTCTGAACACAAACTTTTGACCCCCCTACCCCCCAAAAAAGTGATGTCCAGTTTCAGGGGATAGAGGCCTCAGAATCAAAAAATCCATTCGGGGATTGTTTGATTGGGCAAAATAATGATTTTACAAAGGGTTGGACATCCAATATCATGCCTTGGGGTATGCGACGCGAACGACCCCAAAAAAGGGGGTGAACAACACGTGCGCCTGCACTTGACCTAACAACCTCTCTTAGAGGTGATTTTGCCATAGTGTTGGAGCTGGTCTTCCCAATGCCGGGGGGGGGGGGGGGTTGATGCAAGCAACGGTGCACAACAGCGTACACTAGGACGCAAACAGACAGAACCGTCTTGGTATTGGTCAGCAGGGATTAGAGGTCCATATGAACAATGTGCGGGTGGTGAGAGCCTGATGTGCTTTGTGGCTGCTTAAATGGTACGACATCAATTGTAACATTTCTACTGATGATGACATTTCAATCTGCTCCTGCCATTCATACATTGCGGTAGCATTTTGGCCCATGTGCCACTGAGTACAAGCAAATGAATCCCCCCCAATCTGCCACAATGCTTATAAATTGCAGATCCCAAAGCAAAACAACAACAGCGGCAGCAGCAGTAGCAGCAGCAGCAAGCGCACACAGGACGCTCTATCCGTGTAAATAAACAGGATTGTCAGAGATCACCAAGGTGTGCAAGATTCAGGATACCTCCTGACTGCAGTGGATGGGGAGGCTCTTACTCCGCCTCCCATTGCAATAAAACAAAGACTCAGGAAATGCACTGAAAATTGTGGAAAAAACAGCTCGTGCTGTCTACTCGTCTCGGGTGTTGTCTCTGCACTTGCACTAGGCCAAATGACTTGGGCATCTTGTATTGGGGCTAGGGCTACAAAACATCGTTCCCAACCAGCAATTCATGCCAAACAACGCCAACATGCTGCTTCAGGGTCAACCAAGAAATGGAATTGCCAAATTCCATGCTTCCAACGGGGAAAAAAAGGGTGCCATGCGCCGTGCATGCATTCCAATCCTCTGCTTTGCCTACACCCTTGGCCAGCCGTGGGGCACCATGTAGCGATGTGAAGCAACTAGGGTGGTTGAAGACCCATGTAGCATGGATCGCCCCACCCCCTCGCACAAACAACACCTGGTCTAGGCAACACTGAACATTGATATAACCACCCAAATGGACTCTTAAGGACCACTCACAACAGGCAAACACGCAGACGAATGAGTGTGTCTACAGCAGGTAACAAGGAGGCATGCACTGCTCAGCAGCAGCAGCCTGTGGAATACAATCGCGAAACGCACCACAGATGACCCACCAGGTGGTGCTCACTGGTCAGTTTGGGGATAAAGCTGCAGTCCCTGTCTGCCTCTCCCTACCCCCGCTCTTCTCAAACCCATCCAAGTTTCAAACCGTTTTCAAGCAGGACGGGTCACGCACGTGGCACTTTGAAGCATTGAACAGTGCCTCTGTGGTCTTGCAGACAAACTTCGTCCCGCTGCCAAACCTTGTCACGTCAAAAGATGTTGGCATGCAGCTCATCCCCCGTTGGATGAGAAATCCCAGGCTAAACGCTACAAAATCAATGCAGGGGAAAAGAGGAGCCCCGCATGATCAGCAGCCTCCTTCTTGGGATGTTGGGATTCCGGGCAGGCATGCCTCTCGCGCAGTGTGCGCTGTGGGGCTCACTCTGCTCAAGACATGCAAATCATGCGGATCAACAACAGAAGTGGGGATGATGCAATGTACACGTGGGAATGAGAATGCACGGGGAGGGAATGCGTGCCTCGGAGCCTAGCCCCTTGGGTTAGTGTGTTCTGGGTCTCGCACTTCAGTCCGCCGCAACTGTGCGTGCATGAGGCCCTCACAGGAGGGCAGGAGCCTATAGTATGCAAAACGCTGCGCCCCCCTGTCAGATCATCGCTGGCACGGGATACACACTTTACGAGGGGGATACACGCATTTAACACACTTCTGGGGCTTGGGACACACATGGGACCCATGAAATCCAAGAACAGGGGGATGAGATGTGGGCCATCCCCCACAAGACACACGCCACATCAACACAGACTCTTCAAAGATCAGCGCGTCATCGCGTCTGGGAGAGGGCCGCAGGGGCCTGGGGAACGAACCGTGTGGGAGTACAAATGCAGACAAGACCGTGAGACACATATGACACACACCCTTGACACACACTGCTACGCCCCTTTGAGGTTTGGGATGCACTTCGATGCAATACTTCCGATGGCTTGGGTACATGTTATCTACACATCCAGATTAAAGTTGCCCACATGCCGTCCTGTCGGGGAGTGACCGCTGCGTCTGATGAACCGTTGCGTCATATTCTTGTTGCATCGCAAAGTCAGGATCGCGGGCAAACGTGACCGCAATCGCAGCGGCTTTGATATGGGCATGGCCAGCGGATGCCAGGGCCTCGTGCTGTGGAGATCAGGCACACACAGTGCACACCAAGTGTGCAAGCACGTCCTGCGGCACCCCAGTGTCGGCGTACAGCCACACTGGGGGGTGGGGGGTCAAGGCACCTGCGTCCATGCGCACGGTGGGATTGGGGAAATCTAGCAATAATGAGTGACCGCACTACCAAGAGAGTGTGCTCCCGGCCGCACTGGAGGCTGCTTCTACGCCATGCTTCCACAAGCGGTGGGCGTGCTCACCACCGCTTGTAGGACTATATCAACATTTATATCGACCGGTGGAGCCCCATTTCTTGAAATGCCACAAGAGGGCCATGCGAGGCAGGTGTGGTTGGTGCATCCAAGCCTCATTGTAAGGCAAGAGGGGTGAGGAATGAAACCACGGGCCAAGGGCGGTGTCGAAAGGGTCCCTCACAGGGAAAGAATGTGGACTGTGGAGCGTAGCCTCTTGGGGGAATCCATGCACTGCGGGCGCACTGCATGCGCACTGCGCGCTACTTTTAGACTACATCCCCCCGAAGAGCCCATTCCAAGGCACGCCCATTCCAAGCGGCCTTACAATTAGGCGACCCCTACTACCCTGGCCTTGGGGGTGCAAAGTAGCCGAGGGGTGTAAAAATTGCAATCTGACATGGAAAATCTTTGTTTTCATTTTTTCACTGAAAAATGTTGCATCCAAATTTGATGGGCTTTACACTACTGAAACTTGTGCGAGCTGGAATTCCTTGTACCTCAACATTGTGTACGGACACACAATCATGTCAGAAATCTGACATCAGCATCGCACGTAAGATGTCTAACATCCCACATACTCTTCATCTTCTCTTCAGAATCCCTGTTCGATGATCAGTGAAGGGACCAATGGAATATGTGCCAATATGGCTCCGTAACCTGTGCCTTCTCAGTGGGGAGAGATCAACCAAGAAAGGAGTGGATGTTGTGGAAATGAGCACCAAATGTGTGAAAAGGGGTGGAAATGGGTGAAATTGGTACGGTCCCTACGCCTACTGTAGCTTGGACAAGGGTGTAGCTTATACGAAGGGGGGGGGGTTGGGAAGTTGCACTGCTCGCGCACTGCGCTGAAGGGCCCCCCCTTGGCAAGCATGTGTCAAAAAAGGGGGGCAAAAGTTTGTGTACCCCAAAATGGCCCAAATCATTTTTGTTCTTTGGGAAAATTTTCATTTTTTCCCACTATGAAATCTGGGTCTAGGGTTCGGGGGGGGGGGGGGGAACCCCCCTCCCCGTTGGCCGTTCTACTACACCCTTGTCCCTTGGGTGAGTATTTTCTGGGACTCAGTCCGCAGGGGCTGTGTGTACATGAGGTCCCCCACCACCCGATGAGGCCAAGAGGCTCATGTCCGGCATCATCATGCAAAAGCTCACTCGCGTCCAGCCCAGGTTCCGGTTGCAATATCCAGCCCCCCCCCCCCCCCCCCAAGAAACTGCAAACTACGAAGAACCCGAGGCTCTGTCGAAGAGGGTTTGGTCCCTCGTTGGGATCTACAGAAAGGAGGTTTTTTTTCCGGGTGCAGAACCGGTCATTGACGGGACGGATAAGGAATTGCTCGACACATACGGTCACTCATATGCGAGATGCCCCCAGCCCCACCCCTACACAATCACCCCCGAGGCCGGAGAGAGCAAGGATCAGGGGGTCCTGCGCTCTGGCAGGGCCGCGCCTGTGCAGGTGCAGGGGTAGTGTCTGCCCTGGGAGAGGGCAGGCAGACGTACCCGGCCTCACGTGCATCCCACGAGGGCGTGGCTCACACGCCGGGGGTACCTGAGATCGGTGGGGGGGGGGGGGGGGGCGAGCCACACCCGATCAGTAGTGATCAAGGACAGTGCGCTTGTCACCGACGGCATTTGGCGGCAACCCACGAAAATTGGGCCGGGAACCGGCCGTGGCTGGCGGAAGCAACCGCTCGCAGTTGGTCTGGGACCGGCAGCGCCGGGACACGTGGGTTTCTTGGCGGCAAAAGGGCAGCTAGTGCCTCAACCGACGGCCCCCGATTGGCTCCCCCGCTGGAGCTGCTTCAGAGAGCTCGCTGCGCAAGGCATTCCCCATCGATTGGGTTCTGCTCTTTGATCTTCTTCGATCGATGTGTCCCGTGCTTTGCTCTGCCCGCCCCCTCTCCTTTCCTCCTCATAAATTCGGGCAAACATGAGACCCACCGGGACCCCCCACCCCCACCACCAAAGCTGATGGAGGTGCGGGGGCCGGTATGATCTGGGCCGATGCCCCGGAACTGCGGAGACCAATCTGGCGAAAGGACTCAGGAACGATCCCGGGATCATGAGTACATATAGCCCCCCCCCTTTGCCCCCGACGCCGCAACTTGAATCAATGAGGCAACACATGCAACCCCCGATGGGCAAAGTCAGGAAAACGACGGTAACACGGGGCGGTCATGCTCGGACAGGGCCGTGCGTGCGCGCGACCCATCATACGACAAGGAACGCACTCTTGTCTTGCGCAGGACCTCGCAGGGGATTGGGGACGGCGACACAAAGACACAGAGTTGAGCATTGCGGCTGCGCAAGTGGCAGGGGCACAATGCAGCATCGATGAGGGAGGGCGGAGGGAGGGCGGAGGGGGCTGGGCAGGGACAGCGGAGGGCGGGAGTCGATCTGAGAGGGAGGCAGAGAGCACAGGATAACAGTGGCTGGGCTCCGAACAAAAAGGGCATCGCATGGAGTGCGCACACCGGGGGTCTGCGCGCCCGCGTGGGGGGTGCGGGTTACAACCCACGGCGCCGGGCATTCATCATGTGTTCTGCCGGCATCGGAGACACTGAAGCGCAGGTCGTGTCGGACGCCATGCCGACGCTGACACACATGGCTGGCCTGAGCAGCGTGGCCCCTAAAATTAAAAAAAAAAACCGCGCCCGTCCGTCAAATCCAGCTCGATGGTTTGAGGAGGACCGACGGCGGTTGGAGGGTAACCGACGGCGGTTGGAGGGTAACCGACGGCAGTTGCAGGGTAACTGAGGGTGGTTCGACGGCGGTTGCAGCGTAACCGACGGCGGTTGGAGGGTAACCGACGGCAGTTGGGGGGTAACTGAGGGTGGTTCGACGGCGGTTGCAGCGTAACCGACGGCGGTTGGAGGGTAACCGACGGCAGTTGCAGGGTAACTGAGGGTGGTTCGACGGCGGTTGCAGCGTAACCGACGGCGGTTGGAGGGTAACCGACGGCAGTTGGGGGGTAACTGAGGGTGGTTCGACGGCGGTTGCAGCGTAACCGACGGCGGTTGGAGGGTAACCGACGGCAGTTGGGGGGTAACTGAGGGTGGTTCGACGGCGGTTGCAGCGTAACCGACGGCGGTTTGACGGTAACTAGAGCGGTCCCTGGAGGCGGTCATTGATGCAAAAAAACAAAAACTGACTCCTTCGGGACCGTCTGGGGCCTAAGCGTTGACAGCGGAGGTCGTCCTGGGCCCCCGCACGACCGCGAACAGTCGGGGGCCTGCCAACCGAACACATGAAATGACGGGCACGGGGCTCACGATGTGTGCGCGTGTGCAATACGCGCCCCGGCCTCAAAGGTACGTCGGGGGAGGGAGGCGGACGCATCGGTCACAGGGGCGCGCTTTGGAGACATGGGGGACTGCACGAGCACCGAAGGCGGAAACGAGGAGGAGCGGAGGTCGAGGCCCTGCAGCAGAGGCACAGGAGGCGGCGGGCACGGAGTAGCGGGCCCTTTGCGGGGCTATCGGCCCCGGCAGAAGCACTAGGCAACCGCCGGGACTTGCCCCAACTGCCTTTCAACCGCCCGTAACCGCTTCAGTAATGAAACCCGGGGGGCCGTGGAGGTGCAGACACACACGGGCCCACGCGCCGCACAGACGCCCCCCTGCCTGCGCTGCTCCGGCAGCAGCGGAGGCGTGAGGGGGTGGCGGGGGGGGCCGTCGGGCATTCGCTTATTACAACGAGGTCGAGTGGAAGGGCCGGAGGGGGCGGGGCCGGAGAGGGGGTGGGGGCAGTAACAACATCCCAGAGACAAAGGGGCGGGTGATGAAGGAGCCCCCGGTGGCTGGCGTTCGGTGCATGACCGACGCTCTGGTGCGGGCCGGGCCGGGCACACCGGCGAAAGGGGCGCGGGCGGCGGAGATGAAACAGCGGACCGAAGGGCCCCGGTGCGCAGCACCAGCCCCCGACGGGTCAGCGGAAACCGGTGCGCCCCACGGCGACCGGCCGCTGCCGACCTCTGCCAGCCCCCGGAAAAGGCCTTGAAAAAGACCCCCTTTCCGACGGGCGAGGCCACACCGGTCCACAGCGACGTGCGGAGGGGCTCAGTCGCGGGCGTTTAAGGGGCGGGGGGGGGGGCGGGGGGGCTGCTCCCGGGGGTATCCCCCGACCATCGGCTTTGGTGGTGCGCCGAGCGGGGGACGTGCAAATCAGAGCGGTCCGGGCCGCCCAACGTAAGAGTACCGGCCACAGTCCACTGCGCCTTGGCATCGGGGCTGTCCTTAATGCAACGGGGGGGGGAACTGCCGGCCTGCGGCACCCTCGACCCTCCGCAGAGCGCCGGCCGGCGTGCAACTGAAGAAAGAGAGAACGACCTCGTTCTGAAAGGGCAGAGGGGGGGCAGAGGGGGGGTGATCAACGGCGGTTAGAGGGTGACCGACGGCGCAACGACCCCAAACCCCCACCCGGTGCGGGGCCATTCAGGTCGTCCCGGGGGGATCGGAGGCCCATCTCCATTCGCGTGGTGAAGGGGAAGTGGGATCTTTGGGTGGCCTCGCCGCGTTGAATGAAGCCACCGCCCAAGAGCCAGTGGATTGCAACCGCCCAAAGGCACCTGACCTCAGGATTGAGGTGGGGCAGGAGGGCACCGGAGCGAGGACGCACTTGAATTCCGCCCGCGGTCTGCGCGCCCACACACTCCGCAGTGTGTCGCGTGCGACCAGCGGGGGGGGGGGGGGCGGGGGGGTGTCCTTAAGGGAGAAAAAAAAAGAGGGTTGCAACGCCAACAGAAACGAACGTTCACAGGGACGCTCTGTGCTTCACGGTCATGGGACCTTCTCTACTTCAAAGGTCGGCGGTTGGTTGCGGTTGGCGGTTGGCAGTTGGCGGTTGGTGGCGGTTGGCAGCGGTTGGCAGCGGTTGGCGGTTGGCGGTTGGTGGTCCCCGGGGGCTGTCCTTAAGGGCGGTCCTTAGCAACAAAAAAAAATCTCGGTTCTTAAGGACAGCCCTGGGGCATTTCCTGCCACTGTGGCATGCGCACGCAGTCCTCTTGCCCGGGAACACCCAAGCGTCAGACCGCCGAGATCAGTAGCTCCTCCTGGGGGCCCTCCGAGCGCCGGGGGCTGCCCAGAGGATCGCTGTCCACCGAGGCCCGCGGGGTCGCCCCCTGCGCCGCGGAGCGCCGCCGCTCCGTGCGGCGGGGGCTGCCCGGGGCGCCGCCCTCCGGCTGCGACGCCGAGCACCGCCGCTCCAGGGCCCCGTTCTCCTGCTGCAGGCTGGTGATCTTCTGCTTCATCGACTTCTGGCGGCTCAGGAACTTCTCCTTCTCCGACTTCAGCAGCGCGTTGAGCTCCCGCTTCTTGTTCTTCAGCTCCGACAGGAGCGCGTCCCGCTCGGTGAGGGACGCCTGCAGCTGCCGCGTCTCCTGCATCGCCGCCGCCAACTGCCCGCGCAGGTCCGTGACCAACGCGTTGAGGCTGTGGATGGTCTGCTCGTTGGCCTGCACCTTCTGCTCCAGCTTCTCCTTCTCCTGCCGCAGCTTGATGCTGTCGTCGGGCGGCGCCGTCACGGGCCGGCGCGCCATGAAGCTGGAGCGGCTGCCCCGGGCGAGGCGCTGCGTTCGGTCGTCCCGGGCGCTGATGGGCGCGAAGTGCTGGTTGTCCACGTTGGCGTACACCTGCGGCGCAGCGGAGGCCCGCGGTGTTGTGTTGTGCAGCATGACCAGATTGTTGAGCGCACGACGGGGAGCGCGGCAGGGGAAGGGCAATTCGCTTGAGGGTACTTGGCACCGCATCAACTTTCCTCAATTTTGGGTGAAGGAAGTAGGAAGGAAGACGCCACGATGCATGACTGAGCCCCAAATGAGCCCCAAATGCATATGTCCACTCTGCCATGAGGGAGCTGCAGGTACCAAAGGGTGCTATTTCCCCTGTTCCACAACAATTACCCAAATTGTGCGCTGCAGGCGCCGCAGGATTAGCGCCCCCATGGGCTGCGCACAGGATGGGATGTGCATGGGCCCATTGCAGATTTTTTTGCCAACGTGCTCCATTGCCCTTCGGGCGTGCGACTGGGTTGGCCAGACAGCATCAAAGTACCCAGCCCATTGCTGTATCATTGGGTTCCCAAACCGGACAGGGTTGACCTGGCGAGACAATCTCTGTCGTATTGCGGTCTGCAAGGCAGAGAGAACTACATAGCCATGTGACCACGGTTGTGGGGGGGCCTCCTGTATGGAGAGGAATGATAAGGCTACATAGCTGCGGCTGCACATCAATCTCCCACGGGGGGGACGTCTCCTCGCTTCTGTACGCGACTCCCCCCCCCAGTAGAAGTGGGCCGAAGGCCCCCAGGGGGGGGGGGGGGGGGGCTTCTGGGGGGGGGGGCTAGCCGCCGAGGAGGGCCTCCCTAGGGGACTAGCTAGTTGCTGCTGCGGCGAATGCTTTCCCGGGTGCCTACTCCCATCGCTCTGCGGCGAGTGCATTGGTATTGGTTTAGGTTTCAGCACACAAGGTTTGGGTTTGGGCACTGTGCTGGGTGGAAGTTTTGTGACACGGGGTATGAACGAACGAACGAACAGATTAACGAACAAATCCCACAAGCTAGTTTGGCCGCAGCAGCATTGTGTTTAGGTGGGCAACAAACGGCATTTATATAGCGCCCCGTCTTGCCCTATCCGGCGCTGGTCCCTGGTTAGGGGTCCAGGTGCCCCGTGTGGGTTTGCTAAAATGGATTGAGTCAAGAAGCGTCGGAGTCCTACCTCAACCCTGCATTCTCGGGGGTCCCCAGCAAAGGGGACAAAATTTTCGGGCGCCTTCGGCGCCACCCTATGTATGGCTAGTAGCCATTGACCCTTGGTAACTAAGTGGGCCCGGAGGGCCCGGAGGGGGGGGGGGGGGGGGGGAGTCGCGTACCGGGACCGAGGAGACGTCCCCCCCGTGCAATCTCCAAAGCGGACAGGACTGGCGTGGCCAAGATAGGCACAGGTGGATACACCCAGCCATATCAAGTTCATCTAAGTAGATAGGACCAAAATAGGTGGATAGTTGCTGCCATTATAGGGCCTCTTAAGTTAGACTCACGTGGCTACATACCCCTTGCTGTCTCAAGCAGAAGAAGCAGAATCAGAAGGGACATGACATAGCCAGGATGAAACTCAAAAAAACAAAAAGCACAAATAAATCACTACACCCCTCTCCCCATAAATCTAGCTAGCAAGCAACCAGCAACAAAAAGCAACAGGCACATCTCGTTTCTATTTTGGCCATGACTCTGTCCCGATGGTTCGGGCTCTGCTCTACCCTGGCATTGTCACATGGCCTTCTCAGATCCAGAGTTTGGAGCCCCAAGCTCACCGGTGTGCCCTCCCAAAGCTCCGCAATCTGGGCCAAAAAAAACCATTTTTCGTCCAAAACAACCCGGAACTCCGTCCAAACGGCCAAACGGAGGAGAACGGCCACATGTGCCGCAACCAACTTGGTTTCTTCATGTCAGAGAAACCTTTGTGGCCTCCAATTGGACAATATATCTCAGAAACACCCACAAACAATGGCCCAACATGGCCCAAAATTTCCGCAGTTGGGCTGAAAACAACTCGAAACCAAGAATGGGTTGTATCTTGAGTGGTTTCCACCCCTCGAGCCCAAACGGATGCAAAGAACCATATCCACAATTTCTTTTTTGGCTACAGGAGGGGTAGAGACCATGATGTCAGGTTTTGAAATAACCAGCATAATCCTGACCTCATGCCAGGCTCAACCAATTCGGCAAAGGGGGGGGGGGGGGTTAAACTGGGCCCACCCACTTTTCAGAACTCACCCACCCATCCATTTGGGGGGGGGGGGGTCAACCAAGGCACCCAGCCAGCCAGCCAGCCCTGGCCTTCTCGGGGTCCCCAAAGCGGGATAGAAATCAATCTGGCTACATCATTGGACGACATCAGCCTCTGCAAAGATGTACCAAACCACCGTCCCTAAGGACTGCCCTCAACAAAAGAGAACCCAACCCACTCATCACAAGGGGGCAGGTGATCAATTCTCAAGGACCCACCCACCCATTCTAAAAACCCACCCACCCACCGCTCTCCATAGGGGATCTGCAGCACTAAAAAGAGGCCTCGACCGCTGTAGCCCATTGGCTCCAGCAAACAGCAAGCTTGAGCCCAAACTACTTTGGGCCAAAATGGGTCCATCCGGTCCACCGGGGGCCCAAAAAATGGCTTTTTTAAGCAATTATCCTCGACCACTTGGGAGGCCAAAACAAATGGTTTAAGCCCGTTTTGAGCCCAATGGGGCTTGTTATGGCCCTCCAAAGGTCCAATGGGTCACAAAAGGGTCAAAAACGCATTTTTCCAACCGAATTCAGCCCCACACCTTGAGCCTGTTTTGACCCACTTTGGCCCCATCAACCATTTTGGTACCAAAAAGGGTCCAAAAATGGGTCAAAAACGTGCTTTCCCAAGAATGACCCAATACCACTTGAGATGTTCAAACAAGTAAACTCAGCCCATATTGCGCCCATTTGGACCCGTTTCGGCCAATCGAACCCAAGCCTTGTGCCTTCAGACGTCCTGCAACGCCATTTTCAGCGGGTCTTCTTGTGGCCTATGGGACGAGGTGCAGATGGACATGTGCGTGTCACCAACCACCGGCTGCCGATGGACAATTGCCTCCGCCAACGGGTTTTGCGGTGCCGGTGCAATCGAGCGGGGCCGCCAACCACTTTTGGTGTGCATGGGGCGGCATCAATAAACGAAGGCGGCGTCGCCAGGGCAACTTACCTTGATCTGGATGCTCCTGGACTTCAGATACTCAATGAACTGCTGGTCAACGTGGTGGTTGGTGTGCTGCTGCTTGAACTGGAGGTCGACGTGAGTCTGTCCGGGGCTGAGCTTGACCCGCTTGGATTTGAACTCCACCGTCTCCGTCCAGAAATGGTAGCCCAGGTAGATCTGCGCGTACTTGTGGTCTGGCGCCAGCGTAATCTGGCTGATGGAGAGCAGGGCGTCCCACCGCTGGCCGATCCACTTCTCCTGGGAAGGAGAAAGCACAGGGATGAGTGGGTGCACCAGGAGGGGGGATGAGGGAGGGCGAAAGCGTGAGAGCACCACGGCATCGTGTCCGCAGGGGGCAAACCTGATGCATTGGGATGAAGGGTAGGTGTTGAGACGCGGAGGGTAACACAGCTGACGGCTGACACAGGGCCGTCCACAAGCCTAAAAAAGGGGGGGAATCTCTCCGTCACACGAACAAAACAGAATGCACCTTCACCCGCCAACCGCCGTCAGTTACCACCCACCGCTGTCGGTTACCCCTTCCCAGCCGCCATCGGTTAACCCCAACCGCCATCGGTTAACCCCAACCGCCGTCAGTTACCGCCCGACCGCCGTCGGTTGGGCCCCAACCACCGTCAGCTACCCACCAAACCGCCGTCGGTTAGCCCCAAACCGCGATCGCTCACCCCTCCCCCAAACGCCATCGGTTACCGCCCAACCGCCGTCGGCCAGCCCTCAGCCCGCCATCGGCCACCTGCCAACCGGTCGCCTACCCATCAACCACCGTCGATTACCCCAAGAGGGCGCCGCCAATAATCCCTGTCCCGGAGGGAGAAAAAACAAATCTGGATCCGTATGGACGGCCTTTGGCTGACACATGGCCACCGCAGTGCCAGCCGCAATAAGCCACTCCGCAGCCGTCCCCTACCCGATGCTTCCTGGTGCACGGGGGGGCGACTACAACCGGTCCTGATGCGACCCACCCCCCAACTATCTTTCAAAACTTGGGGGGGGGGGGTCCAGCCGGGGGTCGGGGGGGGGGGGGGTATTCCTGCCGGGGGTCGGGGGGGGGGGGTGTTGCTGCCGGGGGTCGGGGGGGGGGGTGTTGCTGCCGGGAGTCGGGGGGGGGGGGTCTGGCCGGGGGTCATGGGGGCGTCCAGCCAGGGGTGAGGGGGGGGGGCTGGGGGGGGGGGGGGGTCGCATACAAGGACCGGGCCTGGCCGCCCCCCCGGGTCCTGGGGTCCCTGTGGGGCCTGTAGTGATTGCGATCACAACCAAACAGCCGCTCGACCGTGCGTCACGCTCAGCAGGGGGTTGGTGACGAAAGACTGTCAGTGCAGTCAGAGGACGGAGGGTGAGAGGGGATTGGGGCACTGGGACGAAGGGTGGGTGATCACATGTCGGAGCCCCGGGATGAAGGGTGGTGAGGGTGGGAGCACTGGCCCAATTCGGAGGTTTTGCGAGAATCCCCCCGGGCTGCTTGCAACATCAAGAGTACTGTACTGTCAGTGAGCCACGAGGGTCAATTTTTTTTTCACCAAATGCATGGCAAATGATGACTTTTCTGAACCCCCTCGACGCGCTGATTCCACAAATCCCATTTTCGTTTTTTGCCGCATATTTGGTCCGGGTCACCTCCGGGGCCCGGGGATCCGGGCCCGTCAATTGAGCCCTTTTTGGGGGAGGGGGTGGTCTAGCCAGAGGGCTCATTTCAATGCTCAAAACAATTTTCGGCGCCTTCGGCGCCAGAGTTCATAACCACTGATTAATGGTCCTGTCAATTGAGCCCTTCCCGAACCCCCCCAACCCCAGTTCTGGGGGGCTCTATTGACCACCCGCTCCAGTTGAACAACCCGACTTCCCCTTTCAGTGGGGTATGGCACCTCGAACTCGTCGTCGTCGATGAACCACTCCGGGTCGTCGTCCAGCGGCGAGCCGTCCTCCAGCAGCGGGCAGACGTCCAGGTGGATGTCCCCGACCTTCTGGCCCGCGTTGTCCATCAGCGTGGACGTGAGGTCCTCGATCGGGACGTTGTGCAGCAGGTCCTCGAACAGCACGCGGGTGCTCCCCACGTACTGGCAGGCGTCGAACAGGGACTCCCACGGGTCCTGGCTCTGCGGCACGACGTAGTCCTGGTCCCTCTCGACGGCGTCCGTGAGCCGCTCGTACACGGAGCGCATCTCCTGCAGCAGCTCCGTGAACCGGGGCAGGTCGAGCATCACCTCGTTGCCGCCCTCGCGCGTGTCCTTGACTTGCACACACACTTCGGACTGCATCGCGGAGGCAGCCGCCCCCGGCCCCGTATCGAGGGCCGAGACGGAAGCCTCGTCCCACTTCGTCTGCAGCTTCACCGCGAACCGCACGGGCTTGCCCATGATGAAGGAGATGTGCTGCGCCTCCTTGACCATCTCGTCCGCCTTGACCACCAGGTTCTCCCCCCGCAGCACCATCTCCTGCTTGACCTTCTCCTTCAGACGGGTCTCCACCAACGTCACCATCTTCTCGAGCTCCATGCGACGGCGCTGCTCTTCTTGGAACTTCCGGGTGCTCTCCGCAATCTGCACAGGCGTGTGGGGTCGTGTGCGTGAATTGCAACGCCAGGGGCAACGAAGAGGAGCAAGGCGCAAGAAGACTGCGCTGCACGCGCGCGCCCACACACGCACGCGCGCACACACACGGTTGTAGGACAAACAAAGGAGCAGCAAAACGCCGGGTCCGAATATCAATACCCTCGTCAGTTGACACTCAAACAATACAAAGCATGTCCAAAGCCAATAGGAGCCTTTCTATGAGCGTAGGCGCGCAGGCACGGTCCGCGGACCCGCAAAGGGAGACAGGCAGCACTGCCCCTCTGGCAGTACTGGCATCCACGATGACATCCGCCACGGCATGCACCATGCAACGCATACGTGACCCCTGCACCTCCCGAAGCATCGGTTATGGAGCCTGCCAGCCCTCCCCCCACTTCACAGCTCCACCGAGATTCGCGGAAACGTCAGTTCAACCATGTTCACATGCGGACATACATGCACACCATCATTGGTGTACCACACACAGACACATGGCGCTCTCAGTCAGTGTGGCATTTACAGTCCCGTGTAGTACAGGAATTCTGCAGGGCTGCCAGAGTGTCGAAGTCAGACTTCCATGCCCCGCATATCCACCCTACCGTCAAATCTTGAGGCAGCACCCAGGACAGGGTATCACTCCAATACGCAGGCCCGCACACACGCACACACGCACACACACATACACCCATACGCACATGCACAGGCACCCGCACACACGCACGCACGCACGCACGCACAGACACACACACACACACACACACCCGTACGCACGTGCACCGGCACATGCACATACACACACGCGCGCGCGCGCACATGCACACACACACACACACACACACGCACGCACAAACGAAAGTGCCCTCTAACACACACACTCCGTGACAACCAAAACAGAAGTGCCAGCAAAGAACAAGTCTCACTCTAGAACTGCTCCAGAGTACAGGGGATGTACAACACAACACGCGCACGCACGCACGTACGCGCGCGCGCACACACACACACAAACACAGGTCATGCGCAGCAAGGCTCAAAAATGTTGAACGCCCATCGCGTGTGCAAGCGTGTCAGCGTGCGTGGGCGTGCACGCATGCGTGGGCACGTGCGCGGGAGCAGTGTCTGGACGTGCCCCAGTGCGAGTGCATGGGCTGTGCAAAGGGGGGGGGAGGGGGAGGGGCCAGCCAGCCCCACGGGCCAGAGGCGCGGGCTCGACCTGCTTCTGGTGCGCGGCGTCCTTCTGCACAATGACGCGGTGCAGACGATCGATCTCCTCCGAATTGTCCACGTGCGCCAACCACCTCCCATTCAAATCGGAGGGCAGCACCGTCAACTGTGATGCCGTCAAATTGATGTCTGCCGCGTCGGCAGGGGGCCCGGGAGGCGAATCGTTGGGGCTTCCAGTGGCACGCAGCAGTTTCCCCGGCTCTTTGTAGGAGTCGTTACTTGACTTGTTGATGGCGGCCCCTGCCACTGCGGAGGCCCTCCTGCTCCGCTTGTCCGAGGAGGACTTTCGAGCCGCCTTCTTGTCGCGTTTGGTGGAGATTTCTTGCTCCCGTTGCAGCTCCTCCAGCGCATATTGGTACCCCGGGGGGTTGACCCACTCCTTGCGGTGAGGATTGCTCAGGCGGAAAAATAACGGCCCGATGGCCAACCGACTGCCTTGCCCCATGGGCGTCGAAACGGTGACTTTCTTCCCATTGAGGTACGTGGTGCCATTTACCGGCGCAATGGACACATCCGCGCCGACACACGTGACTTCGGCGTGGCAGGCCTCAATGCCTTCCCCATGCAATATGACGTCGCCTTCGGTCCCCAAATATGTCGCACCCTCCTTCAATGAATACGAATATTGCTCAGTCTCCTCTGGATCTGCGTCTAAATGTATCAATTGTGGGACGTTCATGGCCAACAACTTTCCATCGGTCAACGGGCCACATTGCATTGCCCATACAGCAGGGAAAACAAAACACTTCAAAAAGGGCACCGAGCGGGGAAAGACTTCCAGAGAGAGAGCGGGGAGCGAGCGAGGATGTGAACCAGAGAGAGAGAGAGAGAGAGAGAGAGAGAGAGAGAGAGAGCGCACGGAGAAAGAGAGTGAGCGAAAGAGAGACAGAGAGACAGGAGGAGAGAGAGGTAAGAGAGAAGGACAGAGAGCACGCTCAGTGCCAACAAAGCTTATCAAGTGATCATGAAGAGAAAAAGAAAAATGGTTGCGGGCCTTGTTGAATGAAGCACACAATTCTCGCCGCATGCGCGCTGCACACTGCTTTACGTTTACTTTACTACTGCATACTACTTTACTTTACATTTTAAATTCATTTCACCCAAGGCAACAAATGCACAACACAAACTCCAGACATGGTCGGCGACAAACCAGTGCACACCACTGCCACCCAGGCAGTGCAAATGCAAATGCAGAGTCCTGAACTCCTTGGGTAGACCAAGGCCAGATACCACCTGGGCGGGCGGGTGGGCCCACCAGGCATGTGCAGTGTAAAACAAATTTACACTAAACGGAGAAACAGGCTGCCGTCAAGCAGTCAGTCAAAACAAATAGTCAAACCAGGCCGTACAACCTGTGCCAAGGGTTCCATTCAAGTAAAAACCTCTATTCCCGTGTGGAACATCAACACCCTACTTTTACGGCAGGTACACCCGGAATGGGTTGGCTTTTACCCCCTCCCAAAATGCCCCCTAACGAGAGCAAACCCTTGGCTACACGACCTGTGTAAACATCCCTCCTTCCCATACACATTTTTTTTTGCTATCAGACACAGTGTTCGAAGTCCATCAGTATGGGATACTATCCCTCCTTGCTGCAAACATTGCAAGAGCAAAAGAGATGCTTTCGTCATGCAACAACAGGGCACACACTTCACCATCATTCACTTCATCGTCGGCATCAACCTCCTCTCATATGTCCGCCCACACATGGGTGGGCATATGGGGCAAAGGGCCATAAGGAGGGTACCAAACTTGGTCCCAAATACAAAATTGGGTTAGGTGTAACAAGATCGGAATATCCCCAACTCAAGGGGCCATTCAATTTGTCCCGAAGGAGTAACTGCAGGTGCTTGGTGGGCCGGACCAGCTATTCTCTATGCTGCTGCTGCTGCGCATGCAACGCGTCAGGTGCTCCCCAAAACACTCGTTTGTTTTGAGAGATGAATGGTTGATGGATGCAAACATCTGCACACGGTCGCTGTTCAAGGCATGGAGTGCAAAATTGGACAGCCGGCTTTGCTTTCACGTGGCATGCCATATCATGGGGGGTATGCGCCATTTTGGCTCAAAAACAATGTGTCCACACAGCAAACAAAAATCCGAATTACCTTAACTTACATCCAGCTGAAAAGTCTTGCACGCAGACAAAATTGTAAAATACCATACGGAGCAATGACAAGAGCAATGACAAGAGCACGGCTCAACAGCCTACAAAAACATTGATTATGCCTACAGTGTGTGCAATATGTTCTGATCTTTAGCATTACCAGTAATTCAAACAGTGAGTGTTGTGGCTCTGGTCCCCTCCCTCGTTCCTCCCATAAGATGTTTTTTATGCACCAACGTTGTGACAGCATGATATGGGATCTCATAGGAAGATGAACTTTCACTTGGGGGGGGGGGGGGTGGTCAACAGAGCCTCCCAAAATTGGGGGGGAGGGGTCTCCGGGGGGGGGGGGGTTTGCCCGGTGCATTAACAATCCCAACTTTAACCCAGATTTACCCTTCCCTAGAGTCCATATCCCCAACCAATTAGTGGATTGTTTAGTGTGGATACGGAATGAGGCAAAGTAGGGAGGGAGTTGAAAGTGGTCATGGCTGGGGAATGGGCCCAAAAAGATACCCAGCGCGCTAGCGCTCCCCCAAGGAAAGAGGCTCCATTGACAGGGGCCATTATTTCCATTGGCACCAAAGGCGCCAAAAGAAAATTTTTGTCCATGCTGGTCTAAGCAAAAAAAAGGAATATGCATGCATGTGACCACATGATGCTGGAATGATGCAATGTATGGGGCTCCCTAGGGTACGTGCATTGAGCAGCAAATATGCACCTACCCTTGTTACCTAGCCAATCTTAGCCTTGGGGGGGGGGGGGGGATGCGGTCGCCGGGATTGGAAAAAAATGCGGAAAAATGCGGGGGGAAATGCAAAAAATGCAACAAAAAATGCGGCATAAAATGCGGTTTTATTAAAATGGTGTCAGACTCCCAAAACCCCTATGTTTATCAAGATGCATGTTGATCTGTTGACACCATCGCTCCATCAATGTGAAGACTACGGCCCCGGCTCAACATGCAAAGCGTGGTAGGGAATCCCACCCTTCTACTGTGGTTTAGGAGGAGGGGTGTTACTCCCTCCGCAAGAAGCAGCAGAGCTCCAATGCTGCCTCCGCCCCATACCCCATTGAAGCAACCGACTATTCGCCCCTCAATGGATAGCTTAACCGCCCGTACGAATACATTGGCGGCTGCCGTAAGCCTTCCCAAGCCCACAGCGTGCCCAATCCCGTGAGCTTGGCGTATCGATGCGTTTGCACAAGCAGAGCACAAGAAAACTGCACAGGACTTGGGATAGCAGTACTGAAGTATCACCAAGGCCGGAAATACCGGCGGTTGTATGGACGGGTGCGCTGCGGACCACTCCGCTGAATGCGGGACCCCACTCTGAAACTGACCCTGACCCTATACCCTGGCCCACACGCTGCAGCACGGTTAGATCCCCCACTCCACCCGAGGGGATCGGTTTCAAAAAGGAAAGGAAAGGGCAGGTGCTCTCAGGGGGTCAGTCGGTCAGTGGGTGGGTGGGCGGGCAAAGACAGGAAAACTGCCTAAACATTGGAGACGCAAACAAAAGTTGAGACGAGGCACAACTAGTGTTTGCACAAGCAGAGCACAAGAAAACTGCACAGGACTTGGGTATTCATTCTCCGCCGTACCCAGCTCTCACACCACAGAGCCCACAACCGGATCTCAGCCCCAGAGGAATGTGAACTGAAGTAGTAACCAAGCGAAAAGGCAGAACAAACAGAAGCACCCCCCCCCCCCCCACTACACCCAGGGGTCCCGCCACCGTGCACTGCCGACCCGCATCCACCCGAGACACGGCGCCGCGCTCAACGGCAGAATCCAGAAGCTGATGCGGAAGGAGGTCAGGGTTCGTGTCGGGCACCAGTTCCACATCAGCAGCGTCACCCCGGCAGACTCCTCCAGCGGCCACGCCGCCATGGACAGTCACCACAGCGGGCAGATACAGGCGATCACGACGGTCGCCGTGCCCACGTACAAAGAAGGCGGTCAAATCGCACCAACCGGCCTACAGCCCCAGTCGGAAGCGGAGCGAGGCACGCCCAAAAAGGTCCCCGCCGCACCCGGATCTCTCACCGCAGGTCCCACAACTAATCCCTGCCCCAGAGGAACGTGCAAACAAGCAAACAGGCAGACTAAACCGCAGCACTCCCCACGACAACCAGAGGACCCGCCACCGTGCACTGCTGACCCGCATCTTCCCGAGACACGGTGCCGCGCTCAATGGCAAAGGCCAGAGGTCGAAGTGCGGGGAGGGCAGGAAAAGTGCCGGGCACCAGGCCCAAAATAGCAGCGCCACCCCCGGCGGACGCCTCCAGCGGCCACGCCGCCCTGGACAGTCACCACAGTGGGCAGATACAGGCGATCACGATGGTCGCCGCGTCCCTCGGACAAAGAGGGCGGTATATCCCACCATCCTGCCGTCAGCTTCAGCTGGATGCGGAGTGAGGTAGGCCCAACAAAAATGCGAAACAAATAAAGCACCCAGCGGCCGTGCCGCCAACCAAATAAAGAGACAACAAGACAGGCGCACCCAGCGGCCACGCCGTCAGAGTCACCCCCTGCAGAGGGCAGCTACAGGCGATTACGACGGTCGCCCAGCCTCACCGACGGTAAAAAGGCTGTCAACCCCAGCTCCCGGCCGTCAGCTCCAGCGGAACGCGGACCGACACGGCCCAAAAAGACAAAGCAAAAGCAACACCCAGCGGCCACGCCGTCAGGGTCACCCACTGCAGTGGGCAGGCTCAGACAACGACGACAGGCGTCAAACCTCACGGGTTGAAGAGGCGGGCAATTTGTAACACCAGCCCATACCGGGCCTGGATCCATATATAGGGTACCGCAACCCTGCGTCCCTGGTTCCAGTCCGTTAGGGAGACCACAGCGACTCCCTCCGGCAGCCTCACCTCCCAGACCTGGCGGCAGGCATGCCGCCCTGGGGGCTTGGCGGCGCTGCCGCCGGGGGCCGTGCGGCAGTGCGGCGTGCCCCCCACGCGTGCGGCCACGTCCCTGGCCGCTCGTTCCAAAAACCCCTCCCTGTTGTCAGGGAGGGGGCACTGGGGGCACAGGCGCACCCCGTTGCCGAGCAGCACCCGGCGGATGGGCAGGCGTGCCAGCCTGCCACGGAGGCGGGTGCGGAGCACGCCGCTCCACTTCGCCGCCCGGCGCTGCTGGGCGTCCGCGGAACGCCGGTGCCGCTGTCCACCACGGCGACCCTTCCGGTGGGCTCCACGGGAACCCCGTCGCTTGCGGGCCCCACGCGAGCCCCGACGCTTGGTCATAGGTGCGGAAAGCAAAAAAGGTTGCTACATGGAGGGGGCAAACTCTGTCGCCGCCGGCACTGGGGGGGGGGGGGGGGGGCTAGCATCCTCGGAGACACACCACCCCCCTCACCCGAGCCTCGCCCAGATTCTCCAGCAATGCATCCCACGTGCACCAAGCCTCGACTTCCGCTCTGGCCTGTGAGCCTCCGAACACGGATGTCACCCTGGACATAGGGTCTCCCGGCTGAAGCGCCGAGGGCACCCACACGAGGCGGAGCACGATCCCTGATACCCACAGGATTCTAGCCAATGACCGAAGGACCGTTTGGTGGTGGGTCAGGTGGCTAGTCGCGCGCAGCCTGAGGACCTGAGCAATGGCCGCCTCGCTGTCGCTACAGACCGTAACAGCTCGGTGTCCTGTCCTGACTGCAAACCTGACAGCCCACGCCACTCCCCTCAGTTCCGTGGTTTGCTGGCTGGCGAAGCGGGCAGGAGGTGTCACATGCGTACGCACACCCACCCCCGGCACGAGCGCCCCAACCCTCCAGTACCCCGCATCGCGCGCTCCATCGACACAGACGACGACGCCCCCGCACCAGAGAGATGATCGCGAAAGCCTATCCTCAGTCCCAAACTGGAGGGTCCTCAATTGCCGCCAGGCCTCCCCGCCCGGCGCCCGCCAGGGCTCGGCCGCCAGCGCCACCAATGTCGCGAGGCTGCCCAGCATTTTCAGGGGGAAGCCCTGGGCCGGCTGTTTGGCCCCCCCCACCGTCCGACCCCAGCGCAACCAGCAGTAGGCGCCCGCCGCGAAAGGACAACCCAATCCCCTCGGACGCACATGCCAATTCAGTAAACCCAGGAAGCTCTGGAGGTGCCGGTCGTTGCCTGCGCCAACCGCCAGCCTCAGCCATCCCGCCCACAACTGGAGCAGTGCTTGTTCATGGCTCTTGATCTGCCTAGCCTGCAAGTCGAGCTCCTTCCCCAGGAATGACGCCACAGGCACTGGGTCCAGGACACTCTTAGGACTTATGAGGAACCCAGCCTCGATCAGGGCACGCACTGCCACTCGTCCCGCCTCCCTGAGCACCTCCCTATCAGTGAAGACGAGCAAAAAGTCATCGAGGTGGTGCACAAGGAGTATCTCGGGGGGCAGTACCCCCTGGAGAATGCGAGCCAAACTGGTTTGGCACAGATAGGGGCTGTATTTCCAGCCAAACGGTAGGCGCGACAGCGCCACAGGCGGAGCCCCGGGGGCGGGCCGGAAGCGAAAAACCTGGCGCGCACCCTGGGGCAAGCAAAAGCTCCAGAACGCATTTTTGAGGTCGATGTGGAGGCCGTAGAGGTCCACATCAGGCGGGAACGCCGACAAGGACCTAGCCAAATCCTCCCAGGAATCCAATCTGAAAGTGGGGGGCTTGCCCCCGTCACTCTTGTTGATCTTGACGCAACTCAAGATCAAGGATACCTTCTCGGATGATTTGGGGATGACGAAGGGGTAACATGTGGGGGGGGGGGGGGTCAGCCGGCTCCTCGTAGACCCCCGCCCCCCTCAACGCCTGCACTATCCTCTGGACCTGCTGCGACACCCATCTGGTTGCCCCTCGGACCACCCTATCCCCGTCCTGCCACTCCCGCTCGACGTCGAAATCCTGGAGTCCTCCGTGGTAGAAGGGCGGTACGACAGCGTCCCACAGATCGTCCGGTAGCTGGTGGGAGCCTACTGGTCCCAATCCCCGGTCCAAAATGGCATCCTCGACCCCCCCCATGAACCGCGGAATGGGGGGGGTGTTGATATGGAGGCACGCCTCCCAGGCGTCCGGGTGGAGCTTGCGCAAGGCGCCCAGGAGAGCGGGCAGAGCCCCTTGCAAGCGGAAATCCTCGGCTGCATCGAATACTCTATTCAACCACAGATCCACCCTCTTCGCAACCATCCACAAGCCACAACGTTCCCGCTCGGCTATCCAGTGAAAATGGGGGGTGAGCGCCTGCATGAACTCCAGGAAGAGGGGGGGCTGTTCCTGCACCCTCCCACCCCTGTCGGGACCCTTACAGAGGGGGGGGGGGCGACGCCACTGGTCCCGCCCTCCCCCAAGCCTTGGCCTTGAGACGCTCAGCTGCAGCCACGAAGGCACCCTCCACCGGGCCTTGCGCCTCCGGCGCCCGGACATGCCCGCCTTGCCCGAGCTTGATGCGCTTGGGCTGCGGCGTTCCGATCTGCTGGGCCAAACGAGGTCTCCCAGCTTGACGGCGTGCGGGGGCTCGGGATCGCACGGCCTGCGTACCATCCAGGACCACCTTAGCGCGACGCGGCCCCTTGTATGTGCGGTGGATACGGCCCACCACTCCAGCTTTCGAGCCCGCCGCGGGTCCTCCTCTGACAGGGCCAACGGCTGCCCTGGAGGACCACGGTTTACGCTCCCGTCCAACGAACCTGGCAACTCCGGCCTGTCGACGCCCGGGGGAGCCCCTGGTGCTGCCGACTGCGAATTCGCCAGAGGGCTCGCTTCCGGAATCCTCGCTGTGGTCGTCGGTGTCCACGTCGGAATCGACATTGATGGGCCCGGCTGCCGTCCCTGGTCCGCACGCGCCCCCCCCCACGGCAGCCAATGGCCCCGCCACCGTGCACAGCTGACCCGCATCTTCCCGAGACACGGCGCCGCGCTCAATTGCAGAGGCCAAAGGCGGAAGTGGAGGGAGGGTAGGAGCCGCGTCAGGCCCCGGGCCCATCTCAGCAGAGCCATCCCCGGTGGACTCCTCCAGCTCGTTCGCGGCTTGGTCTCCGTTATCTCCGCTCCCAATTGTGCCGTTCGCGGTGGACTCCAGTTCCTGACCTCGCGGACGCCTCGGCTTGCGCTTGGTCGGGGTGTTGAGGGCGTTCGCGATACTGGGGAACATCGGGGATCCCCACAGGGCCAGCACGCCCACGCGTTCCGGATTCGGCAAAGGCCCCTGGTCACGGGACCATGCGGGCAGCACCGTAGGGGCAACGACTCCCGGGTCTGACCATTTGGTGCCGTATTGCATTGCCACGGCCGTGCTCTGCCATCTGCCCCACCATTTGTAGTAGGCGAGGTCTGGTTTACGGGCCCAAGTCGCTGCGGCGCCTCCCCTGCGCAGGGCGTGCCACCTGGCTCGGAAGTGGGCGGTGCTCGCCAGGGTGTCGGCCATGCCTGCCTCCAACCCCGCTTCCCCTGACTGCCAGACGAGCATGTCTGAGGACCGGCCCAGCGAAACCATGTGGCCATGAAGCCACGCCCGGACGCCGTCCGCATACCTGTACAGGGGGCGGGTGGTGTACCCCTCCTCCCCTGTCTTGGAGTTCCAAAACTGGATAAAGCCTGGCATAGCCAGGTCAGTAACCCTGATGCCAGCTGCTTCGCCCACCCGCAGGTAGCATACCCAGCTGATGATGGCCAAAGCGCTGAACACCGCTCCGTGTCTGGAGTCTCTGGCCTTTTCGACCAGCTGGACCAAGCCTGCTGGGGACAGATAGGGCTGAGAGCCCGAGGATGCGGCTCCCGCCGCAATCCGTTTGTGCAGGGTGGTGACTGTTGGGGGCAGCCACTGGAGGTCCTCCACGGCTCTGACCGCGGAGGTAATACCCCGCAGGGCCGACGCTGTAGCGCCGGCTTGCGCCCGCTCTGCCAGGAGGCCTGCCAGTGCTGCGGCTGTATCAGGCGGGCCCGTGCGGTCCGCGTAAGCCGCCAAGGCCCGGAGTCGGGATGCGTACTGCGAGCGGGTTCTCGGTCTCCAGGACTGCATGGCACTTTCCTCTGGTGAGCAGGGGTCGTCTGACCGGGCTGCTGTCTCCCACCGGCGGGCGAGCGCCCGCAGCTCTGCCGCCGCGTCCGCAATGCCGGAGCCCGGGGCGGCCGGTCCGGGCTCCAGCCGGTCCTGTCAGGACCAGTGTGGGCATCTAAAGTGCCAGTGGCGTTCGTCGGGGGAGCCCCGCTGCGCGCACCTCTGGCACCCTCCGCTCGGTGGCGAGTCCACAGGGATCCACTCGCCCTGCCTCGACTGCCACTGCAGTACTCCTCCCACCTCCCTGAACTTGACGCTCCGCCACGTGAACGCCGATCCTTGTTCCTTCCATGCCTCCTCCAGCGTGGTGTACTGGTTGGACTCTGAGCTGGTTTTTCCGTGCGTCCCTGCATACCTGCGGGCATACGCCGCCTGGGACTGGGACACGCAGTCCCAGACCCTCCACGCCAGCTGCTCTCCTGGGTCGACTGCGGCCTCCGTCGCCTGGCCGCCGAACTCACTTGGTCGGGGGATCTCCCCCACCTCGCCAGCTCTAAGGCGTACGTACGCCTTGATGTTGGACAGCATGAGTCTCATCCACTGTGCCAACTGAGGCTTCTCGAGGGCTCGGTTTACTTCGGGCACGCTCAGTGGGGGCAGGCGGGGTCCCTCCTTCACCGCCACTCGGGCGAGTTGCTCTCTGAGTTCTTGAATTTCCTTGGCTTGTGCCGCCAGCCGCTCCTCGGCTGACTCTTGTTGGTTCTGGCTTGGCTGCTCAACCCCGTCCATGGGTTAACAAAAAAAAAGACAGGAAAACTGCCTAAACATTGGAGACGCAAACAAAAGTTGAGACGAGGCACAACTAGTGTTTCGCGGTTTGTTGCCCCCGACTATTCGCCCCTAGTTGGATAGCTTAACCGCCCGTAGGAATACGTTGGCGGCTGTCAGGAGCCTTCCCAAGCCCACAAGGTGCCCAATCCGGTGAGCTTGGAGTATCGATGCGTTTCGTGGTGCGTTACCTCCGACTATTCGCCCCGAGTTGGATAGCTTAACCGCCCGTACGAATACATTGGCGGCTGCTGGAAGCCTTCCCAAGCCCATAGCGTGCCCAATCCCATGAGCTTGGCGTATCGATGTGTTTCGCGGTTCGTTGCCCCCGACTATTCGCCCCTAGTTGGATAGCTTAACTGCCCGTAGGAATACGTTGGCGGCTGTCGGAAGCTGCACTATACAAGGCGCCCTTCGACATCTAAGTTAAAGCGCGCCATAAAGGCCAATCGCCTCATCTGATTTAGTAACTTGTGTTGCTTCTTGGAGACGTTGCCGGATTGTGAGAAGAATCTCTCCACTGCCCCACTGCTTGTAGGGATGGTGATCAAGAACAACACCGCCTCCTTGAAAGGGGAGTCTGACCGACTCTCCCACCATGCAAGAAGTTCATCACCGTTGTTGATGTTCCGGAACTCCGTGCTTCGGTACAAGTTGAACTCCTTTGCAGCGACGACCACGGTGCTTCCCTCGTCAGAAATGACAAAGTTGATGCAGTCCGGATGAATTTGAGCAGTGGCTAAGGAGCTCAAAAGGGCACCCGCGATCTCTTTGTGCTCCACACCCCGCTGTGGACCCTTGCCCTTGAGGAAAGCAACGTCGATGCACAACTTCAACCGGCCTCCAACATGGGCAATAATTGCAAGAACGGGCACCCCGCGTTCATCTGTCCACTCATCAAAAAGTAGTGTGGTGTCGCGGTCGGCAATCTTCTTGCGAATTGCTCCTTGGTGCCCGTCAAGCACACACTGGCCGTTGACTTTGGGGAAGTGAGAGCTATCTTGCGGCAAGCAACCGGCAATGGTGGTGTACTTTTGCAACCAAGCACGCATGAGGGGGTGATCCAACTTGTCCAACGGAATACCGGCACCGGTGAAGGCAAAGACCGTATCATCAGCGGCCTTGTTCTTGTCGTTGCATGAGGCCATGACAAATTGTAGGCTAGGCTGCCTCATTGCGGCTTTATGAGGTAGAGCCTCTGCCTGTGCCTCTAGGCAGCACTCGACCCGGGCCTTCTCCCTCTTCTTCATAGTCTCAACGGCCGCTTGGTGCTTTTTGGAGTGCAAATGACCTTGGACTGTGCTCTTCGTTGTGTGGCTCATGGGGCAGCCAGCATTGCACCATAGTACTTCAATACCAAGATCATTGGTGCGCACACTAAGGGGATGGCCAGGGAATTATTCCTTCCGTTTCCCAAGGCCCATGGTGCAATACTTTGCGCCGGCACCACCTTTCACCTTACCACGTACTTTGCGGCGGGGTGGACTATTTCCATCATCAGATGTGGGCTCACAAGGAGGGCAAATGGAGGGCATAGCATGTGACATGTCTATGGAAAAAGGAACAATGTAACGAACAAAAGTGGCAGTGTTGGGCAGGTATGCAAACACTAAGTGACTACAAGACTACCCTTTAGTTGAACTACACAATGCCACTAGAATGTTTCCTCTTGAACATTACACTAAAGGACCTGCCCTAGAAATGCGAAGAAAATGCGAAAATGCAAAAAAATGCGAACCGCACCCCCCCTGCCTGCTTGGGGTTAGGGTCACCAAGATGGTGTTAACCATCTGGGTTTTATAACCCTCTTTACTGTCTAGGGTGGACCTACCGGGTGTGGCAAGTAGCACACAACAAGCAGCAAGCAATAGCAGTAGTAGCAAGCACGCGCGCGAAGGGGCAAAAATCTGAACTCTATTGTGGTGCTTTGGATTCAACCAAAATTTTTTATGGATGATACCAATGGGTGTGAAGTACGATAACACAAAGTTTGAGTGGGAAACTCAACGTCGGCGGCTGAGAATAGGCATCGCAAGTGGCGAACCTTGGTTTGAGAATCTGTCAGAAATAGCCAAAAAAAATGCCTGTTTGGGGGCAGTTTGGGTGTCTAGCAAGGGCCATTTGCATCGGAACCAACCAAGATGATGAACAAACACCTTTGATCAATATCAATATTTTGCACCCAAGCATCGGGCTCAACGGCGTCTTTTTGGCCCAACATAACGCTAAGGCAGCCTCTATGTTTGACGGCCATGTGGTCATAGTGATGAAGGGGATCACTTGCAAGCTAGTCCCATGCTATCAACACCCTTCAAAGTCCCATTGGCACCACGCAATGGTGCAACGCACGGCGCACATGCTAGGGTAGGGTTACGAGGGTCGCCTTTGGGTCAAAAAGTGGTCAAAAATGATTTTATCGACTTTGTTCCTAGACCACTTGGGTGCTCAAACAAGTGGTTTAAGGCTATTTTGAGCCATCTTTGACCCATATTAGCCCATGCAAAGTTTCCCAAAAGCCTTGAATTGGGTAATTCTATTGCCTTCGGCAGTGCACCTCGAAGAGAGGTTGACAGTCAGCCAAGCAGTCCCTGAGCCAGGCCAGCAGTCAGCCAGACAGAAACACACAGTTTGGGTTTTTTGTCAGTGGCAGACACAGTAGCAAGCAGTGGGGAGCAGGTACCCTTGTACTCAAGCGGTGGTCGGCTGGTAATGCAGCGAGTTGCCGATTTTTTGGTCGGCGGTTCGAACCCCTGTGAGGTAAATATGCCGCCGCCGCCGCCGGCGGCGGCGCCAAAAGTATACCCAACCCGGGGTTCGAACCAACAACCCTTGGTACCACACCCTGCTGCGTTACCATTCGACCAGCAGTTGTACGTACGGCAACCTCCACCTTCCCCACTGCTTGGAGCCTTCTCAACGAAAACTTTTGACCCCCCCCCCACCCCCCACCCCCCACCCCCCACCCCCCACCCCCCCCTCAAAAAAGTGATACCCAGTTTTAGGGGATACAGGCCTGAGAATCAAAAAATCCATTGGGGGATGGTCTTATTGGGCAAAATAATGATTTTACAAGGGGTTGGACATCAAATATCATGCCTTGGGGTATGCTACGCGAATGACCCCAAAAAAGGGGGGTATATGACGCCCGCGCCTGCGCTTGATCTAACAACCTCTCTTCGAGGTGATTTGGGGGCCGGCAATGTAGTAAAATGGGGTTTGGAGGGAATGTGGAGGGTTGGAAGGGGGGGGGGGGGGGCTTGTGTCTTGAGCGAGCGAAGCTGCCGAGGAATGGTTTTGGGGGGGTATACGGGAGGGGTGCAGGGGGGGGGGGTTGCTTGGGGGGGGGGGGGCATGTCTCTCAAGCTAGCGAAGCGGGAGTGGAAGGGTTTGGGGGAGGTTTAATTGGGGGGGGGGGTGCGGGGGGGGATGGGGGGGGGGGCTAGGCCACGACATCAGGTTTTGAAATAACCAGCATAGTGTTGACTTCATGCTAGATTCAAGCAGTTCGACTTCAAACGGTACCGAATTTTGCCTTGAGTTCGCCACTCATCTGTGGCTCTTGGATGTTTCTTGGTCGGGTTGAGGTAAGCTCAACGATAGGGCACACCCAAAATCAGCAAGCCCAACCCCCACTTGAAAGTCCCAAAATGATGTGGTGAGTCATCTCACGCCACGGAAGAGCTAATGGAAAAGCATGTTGCCCAGTGCATGAGGTGCCTGGGCAGGGTCAACACCTGCTCCCTTTGGCCAAAGAGGTCGGAGGGTTTCAAAGCACCAACTCGTGACTCAACAACCACGGAAGACACGACTACATCAGCCTCACCACTGATGCTTCTGAGACCGAAGACTAGCCACACGATTGTGTTGGGTCTGCCCAAGGGGTTTTTGCACTGTAGACACTGCCCGCCTTGTCCCCTTCTACCTAAATCCCCAACAATGCATAATCAAAGCACCAGCCAGTGGACGGGGGGGGTGTCATTGGAGCCAGCGAAGCGAGCAAGGAAGGATTTCGGGGAGGGTTGTACAGGGGGTTGTGGCCTAAATCGCTCTTGGTGTGCCTCAACATGCATCCTCATTCAGCCCCTTTTGCTAGAGTACCTGATGGCTCCCCCCAACACCATCTCGGTCCCAATATTCAGTCTTGATTAGGGTTTGATAGGACCCCAAAACCAACTCAAGAACATCCTAGGGTTCAGTCGAGGGGAGAGGTGGGGGGGGGGGGGTGCCATAAAAGCTGAGTGGGGGGAGCCATGACATCAGGTTTTCAAATTAACTAGCATGATCCTAACCTCATGCCGGATTTAATCAGTTCAGCCAATTGTTTTGCCTTGTTGCAGTTGTAGCGCAAACCAAATCAATACCGAATGCTGCTTTGAATTCACTACACTGCTGCGGCTATCGAATGTTTCAAAGCCTGATATGGGTCAGCTCAGCTACCCCCACACAACCCGATCAGGTCTTGAGCCTCCCCCATAGGCCAGACTTCAGAGGGCCCATAACCCTCCAACAACGACCCATACATGGCATCATCTGTTGTATAACAACTGTCACCACTGTCGCAGGACCCCAACTCCGCACTGCGTGACCCCGGTGACTGTAACTTTTGCTGTCGGAATTGTCCCCAAATATCTTTTAGTATTAACGTGTCATCCCCACCCGTGGACAAATTCTCCGACCATGCTTCTGAATCTGTGACCGTCTCCGAGCCCGAACTCGTTCCCGATTCCCCATCCCGCATTTCTCCCAGAAAATCCCCCTACGACCCTTCCACATCAACCTGCGCACACCCTGAAGCCCCCCTCCCTGGCGCCCCCCTTACTGCTTGCATGGGGTGGGAGCACAGACCTTCCAGCGCCAACTCTTCTGTCCTCAGAATTTCTGGCACTTGCACTGAAGCGCCCAGCTGCACAAAAACTGACTGCAGCTCTAGGTGTTGTACCAACTCAATCAGGGCCTCCTATAGCTCAATATTCCATAGCTGGCCAGTGGTAGTCGCCGACACTGCCGCTGCCACCTCAGCATTTTACCCCCCAGCCCCGCCAACACAAAGTCGGACTTCATGAACAGAAGCGACCTCGTCCCGAAGACCGCATCGTTCTCACCACCATGTACAGCTCTGCAGCAAGCTGTTTTTGTGCATATCTATCTGGGACACCCGTAGACAGTACAATGTCCGGATGATCATCCATTTGGGGGGTGCAAACCCCCACCACCGCCACACTCCCCACCCTGGCCAACACCTGCTTGGAAATGCCAAATAAATACAAAATCCTGAACCCCCTCTGCAGATACTTGGACCTGACTTCCAGAAATTCTTCCTATTGTGTTGCCAGTCTGGGTTTTTGGACGACCAACAGGTGTCCTGTGATCCCCCACTCGCCATCGACTGCGAAAACACCTGCAATAACGCGGCAGCCCCACCCCGTGGGGACGGGGCCTGGTCCATAGTTGCTACTGAGAAGTTACCATGCACTATGGGCCAAGCTGGGGTATCTCCCGTGATACACCCAGATGGTGCCAAAATGGCCCTCGGCTAGCCAACTAGCTGGAACTGATTTCAGCAACACACACATGCGGTGTGACACGCAAACATGATTCCGTTTTCGCCAGCAACAAATTTGGGTGGTTTGAAATTATGGCTCAAGCTGGGGTGTTCCCCGATGTATACCCAAATGGTGTCAAAATGGCCATTGGCGGACCAACTGGCTGGGACTGATTTCGGCAACAGGAGTGAGTGGCACAACACACAAGAAGGTCTTTGTTTCCGACGGGAAGAAATTTGAGTGGGTTTGGCTTGCTCACAAGTGGGGGGGAAATAGGTTTCGAATTATGGCTGAAGCTGAGGTGTTCCCCGCGATATACCCAACTGGCCAACTGGCCCAAAGTGATTTCGGCAACACATGCACATGGCGCAACCCGCAAAATCATTTCCATTTTCGCTGGGAACAAAATTGGGTGGATTCCGCTTGCTCAAAACTGGGGGGCAAAGAAGGTTCAAAATTATAGGAACCTGGGTGTTCCCCGCGATATACCCAAATGGTTCAAAAATGGCCCTTGGCTAGCCAACTAGCTGGACTTGATTTCAGCAACACCTGTGTGCGACGCAACACACAAAAAAATGTTTCTTTTTGCGCCAGAAACAAATTTGTATGGATTTGGCTTGCTTCAAAATGGGGGGGAAATAGGTTTGAAATTACGGGTCAAGCCAGGGTGTTCCCCGCAATGCACCTAAATGGTGCAAAATGGCCCTTGGCTGGCCAACTGGCAAAACTGATTTCTGCAACACGCCAAGAAGATTTCGATCATTCAAACGCACAAATAGATGAAACTGTTACACGAACACACATGGGCAACCAAATTGCTAATGAACTGGGAACAATGGGAGAGGAGTATTTCAGGGCCACTGGCACACACAACGCGAGTAATTTAAATTGGGCTGGGGAAGAGGACACATGAGTTAAATCATGCTAGGGTCAGGGTTCAGTTTGTCTACAAGTGCCGCTGTGTCGCAGCAGGACGAAAGTCATGGGACAGGCCTGGACCTTCCACTGTGTAGATAGGGCAACATTCACTATGGCTCTCAGTGACATCCAAAACAATCAAAATGGCTTGCACTACCAAACACGATGCTGTGATGGACAGCATCAAGTCTGACACTCATTCACCAAAAAATGGCAATAAACGAGGGTAATGTATCAACAACGCCATGCAGACAGGGGAGATATCACCCAGCTTAATGCACACCCGGGATCAAAATGAAATTGACCTGGCACCGCAGTGCATTTCTCCAGCCACCCAGTCTGTGTTGCCAACACAGTGCCGGACCCATCTGCCCTCACAACACCGTAGAAGAGACGCCTGTCGCCTTTTGCTTGATGGGGTAATGCAATGGGCACTTGCAACCAATTGCTCCTCAAACCATTGAAATATGAGGTGGGGTCCAAAATGAAAAAATTTCACATCGATGAAACGACAAGGTACATCAATACCAAGATTGACCAATTATTCCCACATTGAGGAACCTTCAACAAACACCTGTACAGAAGAATGTGGATCTTGGTCGGACCACAAAAAGCAGGTAAGTAAACCCTCGGTACCGTAGAACAGAGGAGCATTCACCAACACAGCCCACCCCGACAGACAGGGGATGCCTGGATCCCGTGCCAAAGAATGGACAACAGTGAATTGGTGAGCCCGTGGTTCCTGCGCGCGAAAGCGGGACTTGGATATTCTCAGTCCAATGCAGGCTCAGAAGGGCAGCGAGTGGGACATAAATCACTTCGGACATAAATCACTTGGTTTGCCTGTCAGCTGAACGCATTGGGCGAGTCCCGTTCCCCGGTTGTGGTCTCTTCCCCCCTCCTCCCCAAAGGGCGCCCTGGAACCTCTCCATCCTCGGGCGGGGGTTTGAGCGCTGTACAACAGCCCCAAGCAGCCTTGAGGAGATGAAAAGGGGGCCTCCCCTTCCTCGGCACATCGCACAGACGACACACCTGTCTCGCCGCCGGAAATCCGATCTTAGGGGAGGAGGACTTCTGAACGACACTGAGGGTTGGTGGCTTTGGTTGTGGTAACTTCGCTGGCTGGTGGAGGATGGTGCATTTTTTCGGTGTACTGGTGGATCGTGCATGAGCCATGTGGTCAAGGATGTTCAGCAACTCTGACGCTCAAAAACTTGTCGCAACAGCGGGGGTCAAAAGCGTTTTTTGGTCAGAATTACTGCCCCCCCCCCCCCGATTTCAAGGCCTACATCAGCACATTTATTCACACACCACGCTCATTCAATGCATGGCAGCACCTGTCCCCACCTAAACGAGGGATAACCTCAAAATCAAATACATTCTGAGAAATGGGTCACAATATGCACAATAACATCAAATCTGAAACAATCCTTCCAGTGGAGCATGAAAGGGCTGTTTACTCTAACTTGGTCAAGGGAGTGTGGTGAGTGCTGTCAGATCTAAGTCTCTGAGTCATGCCAGATGACGATTTTTCAATGTACAAGCGCCTGTCACCAGGAGCAATCCATTTGCCATGTCTCAGGGTTGGTCCACCAGTCCGGTCAACCGTCCCCCCCCCCACGACATATCTTTTCTGTCCCAACGCTTTGAGCAGTTGCAAGCAATGGGAGCCGAGTCGAGGGGCGATTGGGTGCACACTGGCGGTTGCGAACACAACGGAGGCATTTGCCAGAGGGAGGGTTGTCCTTGATGCGGCAAAAGAAAGCCAGACTTCGGGACGCCTCAGGACGACCAAAAACGCTGCCGGTCAAGGGCCAACCCCAAAATTGATTTGTTGTCTGGTACCTGCACACGCTGCTGTGCGAGAGCCCTGGTACAGTACATCAGAGCTGGCCCGCATAGGCCCAGCCACTCGCGCCATTGACGCGCAGAGCTGCCAACGCATCATTGCACCGATGCTCCCTTTCCTGGTACACGTCGCTGACTGCAGCCGGAAAGTCCAGTCTGCAATGCCGCGCGACGCCGAAAAAGCTGAGGTACAAGTAGAGGCGAGAAGGTATTGGCTTTCATAAACCATCATTGGTCGGTAGGTAGGTAAGTAGGTGGGTGGGTGGGTAGGTAAGCAAGTAAGGCAGTGTGAGTATGCACCTATGCCGTGTATGCACTCGGAGACCCCCCTAACGACCACCTCACCTCAGCCCCATCTTGAAGGGCACCCTGGGACGTCACCATCCATGGGTGGAGGTTGGAGTGCTGGTGAGGCAACCCACCCGACACTCGGGAGTGGGCGCATCGTTGTTCTACATGTCTGAACGAGGTTGAACCTCAGACCATGCAGAGAGTAGGTAAACGCACAGGGGGCTCAGGGCAGCTCTGGACCCCAACCCCCGCGGTGTGAGCAGGGGGGGCAGAAGGTGGGGGGATCATGTTCTTTTTTGGGTCTTTGGGGGAGTATCGGCGTTGCACGCCACCGCGCGCTACTATACTATTGTGGCAAGTGCACCCAGAACAGACTGACTTTTCACCCCCTCCCAAAATGGCCACTGAGGAGAGCAAATCCATGTGCCACATGACATCCCTCCTTCCCACAAACATTGTAGAATCAAACAGCCAACACAAACAATGACTTTGATCTTTGTACCACCAATTCAGCCCCACATGGGGGGTGTTGGGGGCTTAGGTACACACAGCTCAATCGCTGCGCCGTGTCAGATGCTCCCCCTTCGGGGCATTTTGGAATTCTCCGTTTCATTCTGAGCATCCTGGAGGCACGCAAATCAGGGCAGGGAAATCCCCTCCCGACTCACCGCAGTGAGAGGGAAATGAAACTTCAACGCAGGGGCATCCGTGGACATTTTCCTCGGCTCGCTTGCACCACAGGACTTTGCCTTTGGCAAAACTGCTATTCCCCGTTGGCAGTCTGGAGGGCTGTGAGACATTGTGAAGGGTCGGCCACAAAAAATTGTGGATGGTCAAATCGCATAGCCCATGGCTGCCAGGCACATGCAAGGGACTCTTTGCTTTTGTTTGTGCCCTATTCGCCTGATTCACAAATTGCCCACTCCGAGGCCTATGTTGGTTGATATATACACCAATCTTCAAATACACAACAGTTGGGGTTCTGCCCAACCTGTCACCCCCCCCTCGTGGGTGAAAGTGTACATGAGGGCATGCAACGGGTAAGCAATGGGCATGCAAGTCAAGACAAGTCAAGGATCGCGGCAGGGGGCGCAGGAAAGGGGCAGCTGCTGCATTCTTACAATACACACACACACACACACACACACATATATATATGCCCTGCCCCCACCCACCTGCAGACCCCCGCCCCCCAAGAGGAGAGAGGGAGTCTGGGGCCACAGGCCTACGGCCCATCCAAAGCACATGGGGCCACGAGAACATGTTCCCTAAAGCCCGTGCCACATTGAAAGGGGATTGGCCGGGGCGGGCCGGGCGAGCGGCCCAGGGGGCCTCCAGCGAGTTGTCCCCCGGGAAGGAGGCCTCTGATGGGGGTGGGGGGCAGAGTTGTCATAGACCATCGGTGTGTTTGTGTGTGTGTGTGTGCGTGGGGGGGGGGGGGGGCACCATATTATAGAGAAAGGCCTGCATGGGTCTGCAGGCCGGCTGGCTGAAAGGGGGGGGTGCCCGCGTCTTTGTCGTCGCTCACAGCGGCAGGAAAAAGAAGGCGCCCCCCTGCATCCCCCGCCTGGACCAGAGCCTCTGGGCAGTGTAGTGTTATGAAACTTCCGTACCTGTGCGGCCATGCCGCTCCACCGGGCGCACGTGAGTGCTCATGCGCTTGCTGGGCGCCTCCGGGGGGGGTTAGGTGTCCGTGCGTGCGTCCGCGTGTGTGCACATGTTACACACTTGTGCAGGAACCAACAAACGACCACTGTTGCTAAGTGGGGTTAGTGAGCTGAGTGCTCTGTCACACACGTACATATGTCTGTACGTACATGCCCCAGGCCATCATCACCTCCACGTGAAGCCCATGTGCGTCTTCATCTCCAGCATGCCATCCAGTTCCCCGGGTTGGACAGGCACCGACTTCCCGGTGAAGAAGTCAAACTTCTTCATGAGTCCGGCGGCCTTCGCTTGGCTGTACACCCACGCATGGTGCTTGAACACCTCGCAAGGCTGCGAGAGATGAGGGAGGGGTGTGGAAAGGTGTGGCGGGTGTGCGTCGCATCCTGTGCATGTGCGTGCGTAGGTCAGGGGCCATGGGGGTGTCGCACGCGCACATCCACTGCAACATGCACTGCAACGTGTTGGTGATGGACGGTGCAAGCTACACAACGGCCCGGCTCTGGTCTGCTCTGTTATGGAGCGCATTTCACCAGTTCGCATTTGAGGCCCGTCAGAGCTGGCAGGAGAGTGGGTGCCACGCAGGCAGACAGCTGCAACTGTGAGCCGGGGAATTAATAGCCCCTCCCCACATACACACTGACCTGGAACCACACGCCGTGCGGAGGCATGGCTCCACAAAACACACGTTGAACTGGAACTACTACTTACCCTTCCTTTGTGGTACCCCCCCCCCCCCCAACACACACACACACCTGAGCCTTGATCCGCCGCTGCTGTGGTTTCGGCCCCCACTTTCAGTCATTCAATGGAGGCCTGAGCTGTGGGGTGACGGATGGGGTCCCTGAAGGCTCGTTGGGTACTGTGTGACCTGCTGTTGTTGCTCGAGCTATGGTGCATTTCCTGCGGTTGAGCAATTCATTTGCAAAACCGTGCAGCACGGAGGCCGTTGCCCCCACAAATAGTGTTGGAACTTATAACACAGGGCCAGAGGGCTACGGTTACCAAGTGTTACACATTGCGGGCGTGCTGCAGTTCCGGATATTTTGCCCGTGCTACAACTGCACCACAACTCCTTCGCTGGGGAGCGGGGCTACCGGGTTAGACAAGGTTGACGCTTCCTTGGCTAGTGCTGCCGGATTTTTCTGGTGGAGGTAAAGTGCCAAACATGTCACTAGACCCCTAGTGCAGGTGTGATCTCATTACATTTCTAATGGCTGTTGCTTGCTAAAATGAAAAGCAGGTTTCTGCTGCACATCCAGGGGCAAGAAACTGTTTTGCAGCAGTGGTGATGCGCTGTGTTGCTTGGTAGCGCGCGGTGGTTTCCCTACACCGGCAAAACGAAGCGGACTATCAAAGACGAGCATGGCCGCGAGTTGTAACAGTTCCACTCTGCACATCAGTAGTCTCCGCTTGGCTTCTCTTTGAGGAGTGGTTGCCCATGTTGGGGGGGTGGGAGGGGAGAGCAACATCTCCTACATTGGATGTAGTGGTATTGTATTCCCAGTATGGTTCCAAGATGTCCCAAGAATCGACAATATACACCGCACCGCAAATCACGGGGGGGGGGGGGGGGGGCTGTGCCATAAAGGCTTGAACGGGTCTAGGGGGGGGAGGAGAGCCCCCTGTGTGACATTCCGTCGTGTTGCTGTTTCTTTACGGGGCCCTGGACAGTCACCCGTTCTTCCCTTCGCATGTTGCGTCGGGTCGCTGCTTTCTGTCGGCCGCTGCGGCCGGTGCTCTTGCTGGTGTCGTTGCCGCGTTCGCGGAGCCCAGTAGTTGGTGTGTTGGGGCTGTGCTGAATGTGGCATGGTGTGCCGTTTGCGTGTCAGCGGCGCCCAATAATTGGCGTACTGGGGTTGTGCTGGTTGTTGCCGGGGTCGTTTGACTGTTTTTGCTGTCCACACACCTCTGTCCACAGGCCGTCCATAGCCTGCCTCGCTGTGTTTCTGTGCAGCCCAGGTGCCCTGTTCCTCCACGCGCTGCCCGGGCCGTCCACCATATGTCCTTTTCCCCCTCACGGTTGGTCTGCCCCTGATGGGCTCCCGCTCCTGTTGCGCAAACAGCCCGTCTGGGCTGCGGGAGACACCCCCCACCTGATGCCGGTTGAGCAGGGGTTGCCCTGGCACCCGGTAGCGACGGGGCTGGCGAGGGGGGAGGAGAGCCCCCCCCCCCCCCCTCCTCCTGTGGTCGTCAGCCGTGCTAGTACCTCCTTGCCTTGGGCCCTTCCAGGCACACAGCACGCAAAGGCAGTTGGGGGCCAACCGACGGCGGCGTTGGGCCAACTGTGCGCATTGGGTCAGACACTCCTAACGGCCCTGCAGGCGGGGCGGGCGGGGGGGGGCGGGCGGGCGGGGGGGGCGGGCGTGGCGGGCGGGGCGGGCGGGCGGGGCGGGCGGGCAGGCAGGGCGGGCAGTGACCCGAAGGAATGAGGGGGGGGGACCTTCTTGTTGGTGTGGCTGAGGCTGGGGCAGAAGCTGGTGTTCCCCATCGCGTGCTTCATGCCGCAGTCCGCGAGGAACGACGTGATCATCCCCGCGTCCCTCTGCACGTCCAGCGTTGAGCCGTGATGGACGAGGGACTGGACCAGGGCCGCGCCCTGCGCCATGAGCCGCTCGGTGGTCAGGATGCCTTTGCTGTCGGCGATCAGGAACACGTGGACTTTGATGTACGGGTGGAGGGTGTCGGGGGCAGTGCCACGGTACTCAAAGGGGTTGAAGATGTAGCCGTGGAGCTTCTTCGGCTGCTTCGATTGCTTCTCGACCGCCTTCTCGGTGCCTCCGCATGCGGGAACCTGCGCAGCACAACGGGTTTGGGTGGTCTTGGAGGTGCCGAACGCCCGCGGCACGACGAGGCAACGAGGGCGGAAGGAACAAGATTTGCGCACGGGGAGGCTGTCGGGGCTCCTTTCAGCCCGCCCACCCGGCCCCAATGCCCCTTCAGGGCTCGGGTGACGGAGTACATACCGACCACCCGAAGGGGCCCTGGGCCGCCGGTTCCGGTCGGGGGGGGGGGGGTTGGCACAGGGCCTCGGTATTGGGTTGTTTGCCTTTGGCGGTGCCTATTGGCCTCTCGCCACTGCTCATTCCGACCCTCTGTGGGCCCGAACGTGTTTTGGTTGTGTCAAGAGCCCCTGGATGACTTGTCCTGTTTGACTACTCCAGGGTTGGCTGTCCCGGAGACGAGCTGTTGCCCGTGCCATTGACCAGGTGCATCCAGATGCACACTCCGAGTCCATGCTGGGTTTGCCGACTCCAGCACTGACCTGTGCGCACTAGGGTGTGCATCTGCAAGATAATTTTCCTGACAGGGGCTTCTAACAACCACAATGATTCTTTCCCTTTTGTCCTTTCCTTCTCCTCCTTCTGCGCTCTGCACCGTTTTCGTGGAGCGCGGTCTGCCCTGTCCTGTTATCTCCCCTTGCTCGTCCCCTTCCCCATGCCCAGTCGGGGGGGGGGGGGGGTGACACCAACATCAACGGCTCCCTTTGATTGTACACATGTTGGGAAACTTTATTAAACATGTTTTCTTCCGGCGCCTTCAGCACCAAAATCCTTCGGCCGCAACAACAGTCCTGTCACCCCAGCCCCTTTCCAACCACCCCCACCCCACCCCCTTCTTTAGCTCAAGCGACCCCCGGACGCAATCCTTTTTTCCCTCTCAAGACAGCGCCTACCGGCCATCAACACCTATCGATTACCCTCCATCCTCAGGCCGTGAAGGCCCTGGCCACAACTCGCCCAGTCATGCACCGGCGAGTCGTGCACAGGCCCTTTGAAAGGGTCCCAAGCCCTGGAACACCCTGCATCTATTTTGCGCTGCGCGTTGGGGGCGGTTGTGCACAGCACGCGTGCGGCGCGCATAGCGCACAGTTTACCGGGAAAAAGTGGGGAACTCTTGCAACAAGGATCTTTCAGAAAGGGGGATGGTGAGGTGGGCCGCACCTTCCCGGGGCTAGCGTTTCCACCATACTACCTGGGCTGGTGTGGTGAGTGTGGGCCCAACACTTCCTTGACCTTGAACTGCGCATGGATACGCATGATGCGTCACTGGTTTGCGACGATGAGAAAAAGAGATGTTCAGGTGTGGTTTGGCAGGTGTGGACCGCGGGTATCATCGGAGCCCGACACTGTTTACCCGCACCCAAGACGCCACCCTGTGCCGGTGTATTCAGTGGCTCCTTCATCTTCTGCGTACACCGCTGCTTTTGCTGTGCGAAGGGTGGGACCCTGGTGTTCCACAACACAATCACGCTGCTATCCGGTTTTGGTTCACAGGGAACAAATGCAGCTGGTCTGCCTTCCATCTTCTTTTATTTCTTCTAAATATTTCTTACACAATATACCTCCTTCTTGGCGCGGCTGGCCTTTCTTGTTTCCCCCTCCGGTCCCTCTCCGGTGGGCATGCGGGCCTTCTTCGGAGCCGTTTCCACGCGTTCCGATCGAGTCATCTTCTTGGCCCGTCGCCTCTCCGCGGCAGCAACAGCCTTCTCCAGCTCCGTCTTGCGGGGGCGACCCACCTTCCGTTTGACCGTGAGCTCGGGCTTCAGCTGGGGTTGGACCTTGGGCTTGGGCTTGGGCGTGGCCTTCTGCGTGGCCTTAGCGTTCGCCTTGAGCTTGACCGTTCCCTTTTCCTTCCGTTCCTGAGGCAAGGAGTCAACGGGGTCATGGCAACAGGGAGGATTTTCGGGGCCGAAAGGCACAGGCAGTGTACCACCAGCCCGACCCTGACTGGCCGCTGAAATGCTCGATGACAAGGGGGTTGCTGAGCACCACCCGGCTCGTAGCTGCAGCCTTTCTGTCTCTCCGTGGTGGCGGGGGGTGGGGAGGATGCACATCCACGTTGCACACCTGGAGACAAACCATGAGCACAAACCGAAACAAGCCTCGCCATCACCCAAGACCCAAGGGTTACTTTCTCACATGTGCCAAATACCTAACTACTGACCCCCCTCCCCATACAATACAACACACAAAAATCATATAACACATGCATCATATGAGTATTGTACGCTTAAATAATATGACGCACCCTGACATGCCACAATGCAGGAACACAGCGGACAGAGAAAACATTGTCCGATATTTCAAATATCAGTTCACCGAACAATTGCATTTGTTGAGGCTTTTGGTGCAGCCTTACGTTTTCGTGCATTTGCGGCCAATGCACGGGTGTCAAATTCATGGGTTTCCTCCAACCCACCATTAAAAAGAAGGGAAAACTGATGGGAAGGCAGATTTGGGTGCACATGAGGCCGTTCCAAATAATACAATTCAAAAAGTAATGCAACACAACAAAGAATTATTCAGGGGAGGCGCTTATGTGTCAAACGGGCGGTTGCCTGAGAGATCGAGAAGGTGGGGCCGTACGATGGACGAGTCCTCGTGCCAGATGCAATCAGTTCCATCACACGTTTACCTGTGAACTCAGCAGTCCCGCGAAGGCAGACTTGGGTACGCCTAAGGGCCAAAGGGCAATGAACACCGGAAGTGAACCCCGAATGCTTGTCCCATCGCAATTGTTTGTGCAGGGGATGAAGGCTGTGAACGGAGGGACTGGAGGGACCACCAGGGGGACTGGAGGCAATCCTCAGCGTGGTCCGAAATCATTTCCCTCACCAAACGATCCCCCATGGGCCTTGTCCAAGGGATCGAAAAATACCTTCCGGAACACCTACCGTACGTTAGCCTGACGATGATCGGTACCCCAGGGGTGATCTTCAAACGTTGGCTGATGGATGGCCCGAGCGTCACCCTGGGGACCTGCACTTTTTTTTTCTCAGCTTCAAAACACATAACTGGCCTGCAAGGAAACTCCTACAGCAGCCAATGGCCCCCGATACTTGGCCACTTCTGTGCGCATTCGAATCAAGATGGCCCATGCCACAGGGGCTCCAAAAAAAAAGAAACGAGTCAACAGGTGCGCAACTGCATAGGCCCACCATGTGGTATGAATTCGTACCGAGCCGTGCCGTTCTTGCCTCTGAGGCTTGCTGCCGCTTGCTGCTGGCTGCAGTGCCATGCTGATCTGTAAACTCGGTCGGGAATACCGGGCTCGGTGCTGACTCCATAGAACGCCCAAAGGGAGGCCCGAATGGAACCAAAATGACCCCTTTTTGCAGGGCTCTCGTGTCCTGCGTGGCCCAGGTCACGTCCAGATGCGTTCGCCTGCGTGCCCTACCCTCTGAACAAGGGATCGATGATGCCGTCGGAGGCGTGGGGCTGCCAGACGCATTAGGCATCCCTCGACACCCTCTCGGCGCGCAGGAAATGGCCTCCGTTGCTGAGTGCTCGAGGCCAATGGGGGAGCACAGGCAGATGGTCATGCACCGCCCACTGGCGGGCCTACCCCCTGTTTTGGTGGAAGGCGGGTTTCCGGGCCCCAACTGGCAACGATGCCCCTCCAACAGAAGCTGCGTTGACCGCGGCAGGGGGCGGGGACGCTGCTACTGCCCTACGAACTCCTGGGCCCCGACCGTGTGCATTTGAATCGCAAGACTGATGGCCCAGTGATGATGCAAAACCGGAGCCGGCAGTCCCGAACCCTTGTGCACTTGACTACAGAGATCAGATGTTGACAGAGGGGGTTCGCCTCCACACCTTCACCGCATCCCTTACCTGCCCAACCGCCACCAACCGCAGTCGTAACCGCTCCTCAATCCGCGCTTTCGCGCCTCACTCCCCTTCAGGAGATCGCTAAACCCCAACTCTGTGTCCCCGTCGCCCGGCGGCCCGCACGAAGGGACCTTCTTGCCTTCCACTTCGGCCTCTGCATTCTTCCGCTTGGTACGTCTGCTGACGGCGCGCTTCGCCTTGGCCTCGGGCCTTTTCCTTCCATCAGCTGCTGCGCGACCGCCCCTTTGGACCTTCTTCGTTGGAGGGGGGCCCACCGCCCCCTTGCCCTTCGGCGTGGGGCTGGCCTTGGGCTTTTTGGCAGTCGCTCTCGCCATCGTCAATCAGAAGTGACCTGCTGTACAAAACGGTCGCGTGACCTGGTTTTGGAGGATAGATGATAGTGCTGCACCATTGCCGCCAACCTTCGGCTTCGTCCTCTCCAATTATGGCTCTCCGAATCACGCTCATCCACGCCGTGCAATCCCCCCTCCCCTACAGCTCAGGCGCGACGGTCCTCGCACACCTCCATGGGAAAATTGACGAGCACGCGGCACACAGGACGCCATGGTGTAGCTCTGACCTCGACCTTGGCCCTGCTCCAGAACTTTCTGTCCCGTCACTGTCACCGTCACCAAGCCTAGATTCCTCAACCGCCAATCCCTGGCACCCAATTTGTTATTGCGGGGGAGCAACTTGGTTTTTGCAGGGCCATGCCTCGTTGTGGGGGATGTCGGGGCTCTCTGTTGCTATTAGTTCAAGCCGAGTCACACTTCTTGGGTACGGTCCAGCACGCCAACGAAGAACTTCTTGAGCAATGGCAGACCCTTGTACCCTGCCCCCCCCCCCCCAATGTTTCACCGCTTGACCAGCAGGTGGTCGTTGGACAGTATTTTCCGGCATGAAAAAGCGCCGTCTAACCAGCGGATGGTCGCTGGACAACACCGTGGTTGTACAGGAAGCGACAGCAAAAGCGCCGCCTGACCAGAGGGTGATCGTTGAGCAAAGGGACGGTCAGTGAGAGCGGCGCCTCGACAAGAACAGTAAGATAGCCTTGTGGCTGCAGAGATGTCATTCGACGTGGTGTCATGCGTTGAACCAAATGACCGAGACACAGGGCACGCATGCCGCCTACGCTTACAAGCAACAAAACCTCTGGGCCGGGATTGGCTCCACAGCAGTCACTTGCCCCTCTGGAGCCAAAGACACGTGGGGGGCGGTTCCGCACGGGCACAGTGCAGGCACAGCGCCTGGTGTCGGGGTGACTGCACCAAAACCAACCCCAACACCATGAACCACTAGGAACACCACATGCAGGCTAGAAAACAAATTGAAATGTTCTCACTCGTTGGGAGTGGGTGTGAGTCTTGCTCGGTCGCCGCAAGCAATCCAAGCAGCCATCCAAATGCGAGCCCAGCACGTGTCTCCTGGATCCATGGATGCACTGGTCATGGTGCTGGCCACCAAGATACTCGCAAGATGCTCATTGCAGCCAGTGTGTGTTGGTCCAACAAGAAGACCCCGGCGGACACAACACCTTTTGCAAGAGACCGCAAAGCCCACAACAGGCACACAATTCATCTGGCGGAGGTTCCGCTGGCTTTCCAGCTTGCCGCACTCGCTTTCTGGAAATCGGACCGATGGATAATTGGTCCGCGAGGGGGGGGGTTGTTGTTGGAATTGGTGCACCGAACGTTGTGCCCCCCCACCCACCCACCCACCCACCCAATGGAAAGGCCAAAGGCCATTTGGGACATTGCGTAAGAAATTAGAGTTGGACAAAGGAACAAAAGCATGCAGAAGTACAGGTTTGGAAAAAGAGAGCGGGTATTCACGCGAACATCGCGCGATCTTTGCGCGATCTTCGGGCGAATATGAATGCGAATGTGATCCGCGGACGACACTGCGAACGACAACGCGAACATTGGCGTGAGTTTACGGGACTGCACTAGAATGCAGGCGGCTATAGACGACACTCAATGGCAGGCAACAAAAAGCAACACTGCAACATCTTGTCTGCTACAGGTCAATCGAGCCACATCACTCAGTATTGTCAAGGTCTTCGGTACATTATAGAGTGCAGCACAATTCAGGCTACAGACCAGTGTGCAAGGGATTGCAAGAACCCATGCTCCCCTGGGAGGATGAAAGGCACAATGTTTGGCATAATGGACTATGTAGGGAAAGATCAGGCAACCCACGCACGTAATGGCTGGTCCCGTACACATCACCTGGTTGGTTTGGCTGGTTGATTTCAAAGGTAAGCAACACCCACACAACAATGCCATTTTCAGCCTCAGCACATTGCGCAGGCCACTCACTTCCATTGTTGATGTGAGTTTTGACGAATCTGCTATAATGGGGGCCAAGGATTCATGAACGGGGGGAGAAAGGGGGGTCTGGGGCCCAGGGGTTTGTAACAAAAGATGGCCTAACAAATTTTTTCTTTGGTAAAATTTGACTTCTATTTTCAGGAATTTTTTGTCGCCCCCGGGGGAGGGAAGCTGAGAGGGTGGGGGGAAGGGGGGCTGGCCCTTTTCATTCGGATGTTCTCCATCAAGCACATCCCTACCTCCAAGAATCGAGAATGTATGTGGGCTGTGTGTCAGCCTGGCCTTGTCTTTGCGTGGGATCCTTGTCTCGCCGTTGTTTCCCCTGACTCCTGTGATGCTTGCACAAGGAAACATGGAGAAAGATGCTTCTTTGTTGGGTTCTCTCCCGGCTACCCATCCCCTCCCTTCCCCCCTGCGGCTGGCCAGGCGGTAGTGAGCGGTAGCATCGTGCGACATCTTGGACAAGCAGTAGAACCTCATGCCTCGTGCCTCATGCCTCCGATTTCCAATGGCTGTAACCCACAGGCCTTACCAACATCCCAAACAATGCACCATGGTGTATGCCATTTCCCACGTTGCATACCCTGAGCGCCGTAAAGTTCATTTACAAGCCCCAAGGCGTTGTTCGTGCAGTCCTCAGATCTCATCCAGGGGCTGAATTGGCCCGGCTGTTTCATCAGTCACCATTGACTTGGGCACCAAGGGGGACAAAGGAAATTGTGCGGCAAAAAATGTCTAAAAGGTGTTCACTGAATCGTAGACAAATCATGGCCTTCCCGGATCCCCCGGTTGCGCGAATTCCAAAAATTCCATTTTCACTTTTGCCCGAAAATTGGGATCTGCGGTTACCTCCGGGCCATCATGGGGGACTTCAGGGCATCCGGTCAATGGAGCACTTTTGGCTGGGGGTCTGCCTTGGGGGCTCTAGGCGCCCCCCCAATGCTCCATGAGGAGGAACAGCTCTTCATAAGAACTCCAAAGGGGGAGCCTGCGCGCGTAGTTTGCGCACCGTTGCAAACTTGTAATGACTCTGCTGCGACGCTATTCAGGACTTGGCCCATGAAACAGCTGCGTGCCACACGAGCATGCATGCAGTCCGCACCAGGCCCTTTGTCGGTTTGCTCATCCCCAAAACCCATCCGCACTCCTCCACGATCCATCTTGCCCGCTGCCCAAACAAGCACAATCCTCAATACTCAACCAGAGCATCATATCTCAATGCAGGAATAATACAAGAACGATCCGGAGAAATGGAAACTGGGTAGTGTACACAAAGTCAACCCCCCGCCCTGTGTGACATTCCGTCGGGTTGCTGTTTCTTTACAAGGCCCTGGGCAGTCACCCGTTCTTCCCTGCGCGTGCTGCGTCGGTGCCCCCCCTATCCCCCCTGACTACATCCCCCCAATGGTTTGGCGTAATCCAGCCTCATAGACGCTACGGCACCTTGCGCCTTACCAATAAAAAAAATCTCATCCACAACCTACCGACATTAGCAGACCGTGTCTACTTGCAGCAGGCAGTGTCCACAAACCACAGAAGGTGTGACCATTGCCCCCCCCCCCCCCCCCCGGGGACCGCCAAGGTGCGATGTATTGGAAAGAGGCCCATAGACTTCATCGGGAAAACATGTCTCATTTGTCGTTGCCGCAAAGGGAAACAGCGGGGGAAATCCTGCATCACATTGAACCCAGTGGCTCGGCTTTACTGGGGGATAGAGAGCCAACTGCCGCGCTCTGTGACGCTTGGGCCTCAGGGAAGCGTCGCACGGGCCCTTGTCCTCAGCCAACTGCAGTGGACCACCAACCGACCGACCGACCGACACCGGCGCGGCTGGACGCCGCCGCGCGCCCCACGCAAAGCAGCACAGGTCCGTCTCAGTTCAGGAGGGCAATCCCGGGGCGTACCGAAGGCTGAACGACGGCACCCGTTTGTTGACACCCGCCCGCCGCGGCACCACGGCGCGCAGCCCCGTGGCCAACACTGCCGCGCTCGGGCTGCCAGCGGCATGTCCCGCCCTCGCTGCCGTGCCCTCGGTGTCCTCGGTGCCCATTACCCTCCCCCCCCCCCCCCCGAGCCCCCTCCCGGTGGTAAGAATGCGACCAGCGCCTTTCCTTTTTGGGTCAGTGACGAAGATTCCCTTGCCGGACGTGGATGCCCCTATTTCAAGCCAACGCATTGCTTTGCGGTGGAGGTCTGGCCACCAAAAACAGACTTCTGCCGGGCCGATTGCAAGTGCCGGGGTACGTTTCGATTGGCGACAAAAAAAAAAATCGAGAAAACAGCCAGTTTCACTGCCACTGGGGTGCACAACAAAGAAACACAAGGAAAACCTCAGCCCCCACAGCTCCGCCCAGACCATGTTCAGCCCTCAGATCCGTCCTGGCGCGGAAGGCAGGTGGGCAGACAGGGCGGCGCCTGAAACGGGACCGGAATCTTGGTGTCAAACATGGCCCCAATGCACATCCCAGAGCGTCCGGTTTGGATCCCTTATTACAACTTCTTGGGGGTCTGGGGTCTGGGGGGGGTCTGGGGTCTGGGGGGGGGGGGGGAGGCGGCCTCGCAGGGCAGGGCGAACCAGAAGACGTGATGGGCCGGTGACCCCCGCTCACGCACATTTGACGTTTGCCGTCTCACACACGTGTGAAGCCGGGCGCCACGCAGCCCCGCGAGGCAATACGCAGGTCGCACGTGTTCGGGCCGGGGTGTTGCCGCAAGCGTAGCCTCGCGTGCTTGTGCGGTGTTGCGCGGCCAAGTCGTGCCAGGGTGAGTTTCCAGGGCCCTGCCATGGGGAGGGGCATCTCATGGACCTTTGGGACCCGTATTTGCCCACCGAACCGTCGGTTTAGGTAGGGCCGTCGTCGACAGTAGAGCACGCCACACGTCGTTTCTGAGTGGCTGTGGGTGGTTTCGACGGGGGTGACGTGGGACAAGGGGTGGGGGAAATTCCCGGGGGAACGGGGGCGTCGGAGCCTACTTTCTGGACCTCCCGCTCCGGGACCGTGGCCCTTACCGACATGGCGACGGGGCCCGTCAGGGGGGGGTTCTGGGGGGGGGGGGGGGTGAGACCTAATCAATTTGAGAGGATTCAGGTGGGTTCGGGGTGGGGGGGGGATGTGAGTCAAAGCCATCCCCATGACGCGCTGATCACTTTGAAGAATGTGGCATGAGGGTTAACAAAATCCACAATTTCTCCGTCCGGGCCGCTCTGCACCCCAATCTCAAGCTGCTTCTCTGAGTCAAAACATCCCTTCGGTCACGCGAGCCCCTTTTCCAAACCACCCGCCGTGTTTTGGGGGCTCGAAACCCCCCCCCCCCCCCCCCAACACCAACACACACACTAGGCCCGCCGAGCCTCCGTCTGTATTTTCAATGCCCAGCCTCATCATAGAAACCCCCAAAAAACACCCGGACATTGCTCCACTACTCCGCTCAGCTACTCCGCAACCGGGACTGCCCACCCAGTGTTACAAACCCGGGCCCCCCCTGTTCCAATCCAGTGGACCCAAGGGGTCTGACACTCAACAGCCTCGGCAAAGCACTGCTCTTCGAAGCAGACCAGGCTCGGTCACCCGGCCTCTCTGTCTGTGGGGTCGCACGCGCTTGTTTGGCCTCGCCGCGTGCGCAGCACTAAAAAAAAAAATCAGGGCCATCTGGTAGTCAGCCCCACGGTTAGCCACAAAAGCAGAACACAGTAGTCTCTTCACTTGGCATCAATCGGATGAGAACGACGGTCGTTCTGAGCCGACCGACAAAGATCTCGGGCCAACCGACGGGAGTTGGGCTGGGCATTTTTTGCAGTGAAAAGAAAACATGCCCATTAAAATGCCCCATCGACTTCCGTTGCAGTTCTGCTCTGTGGCTCGTAACAAGATCCCATGCAAACACTCCGGTGTGCCACCTTGTGTTTCGCCTGCTGCGGGGGGATTGGGTGGGCTTGGGGAGTGCTGTCGGAAATGCATTGTACGACGCGTCGGGGCGTCGTACAAGGCGTCGGGGCCCGACGCGTCGGGAGCGTACGACGCGTCGTACAGTGTCGTACAAGGCGTCGGGGCCCGACGCGTCGGGGATGTACGACGCGTCGTACAGTGTCGTACAAGGTGTCGTACAGCACCAACACCGTACGACACAGTACGACATAGTACGACCGCCCTCCCCCTCTAGGCGGGTAAACGATGGCAGCGGACCGTCTTGGGGGAAGGGGGCCTTCGGCCCCCTTCCCAAATATTGGCACTTCGCGTCTACAACATGCCGACAGTGTCTACAATTAGCAGGCCGCGTCTACCTGTGGTGCACAGTGTCTACAGACCCCAGACCGCCCTCCCCCTGTGCAGAGTGTTGCTTAATAGAAGGGGGGGGGCAGAGTGTTGCTTAAGAGAGGGGGGGGGGGGGCAGAGTGTTGCTTAAGAGAGGGGGGGGGGCAGAGTGTTGCTTAAGACACTGTACGACGCGTCGTACAGTGTCGTACAAGGCGTCGGGGCCCGACGCGTCGGGGATGTACGACGCGTCGTACAGTGTCGTACAAGGTGTCGGGGCCCGACGCGTCGGGGATGTACGACGCGTCGGGAGGTATCGGGGCCCGACGCGTCGTAAAATCCCTACTTCGACAGTAGTGGGCTTGGGGACACACGACCCACCCACCGAGGTCTCGGACCTGCCCGCTGCCCAAACAAGCACAATCCTCAATAATCAACCAGAGCATCATGACTTAATGCAGGAATCATAAAAGAACGATACAGAGAAATGGAAACTGGATAGTATGCACGAAGTCACCCCCCTGTGTGACATTCCGTCTGGTTGTTGTTTCTTTACGGGGCCCTGGACAGTCACCCGTTCTTCCCTTCGCATGTTGCGTCGGGTTGCTGCTTTCTGTCGGCCGTTGCAGCCGGTGCTGGTGTCGTTTCCGCATTCGCGGAGCCCCGTGGTTGGTGTGCTGGGGCTGTGCTGGATGTGGCATGGTGTGCCGTTTGCGCGGCAGCGGCGCCCAGTAGTTGGCGTATTGCAGTTGTGTTGGTTGGTGCGGGGGTCGTTTGACTGCTTTTGCACTGGTGGCTCCACGGAACGCATCAGGGGCCCCAGTGGTGGCCCACTGGGTGCAGGGTGGGGGGGACCTGGGCGCCCCTGGGTGGGTTGCTGGTGTTGGTGTGGAGTGTGGGCTAGGGGGTCTTCGTCGTCCCTTTCCCCCTCACGGCTGGTCTGCCCCTGGTGGGCTCCCCTCTTGTTGCGCAAACAGCCCATCTGGGCTGCGGGGGACCACCCGAACTACATCAATGGTTTGGCGTAGTCCAGCCTCATAGACGCTACGGCACCTTGCGCCTTACCAATAAAAAAAATCTCATCCACAACCTACCGACAGCAGGCAGTGTCCACAAACCACAGAAGGTGTGATCATACCCCCCCCCTGGACCGCCAAGGTGCGATGTATTGGAAACCGATAGACTTCATCGGAAACATTTGTCGTGAAGTTTGTAAGGCTGGAGAGGGCACTGAGCAAACGCCTGCAGAGGCTCACCAAGTCCTGCATAAGGGGCACTCGGGCTGGCATTGCAGCCACTGGTTGAGGCATGCGGCATGGAAAGCGTGTCCGCAGCGATGGATCGTCCGCACCAACTCACCCACACCCATATCCTCGAGGCAGATCACACAGCGTTCGTCCCCCTGTGAAGCAGTGCATTGCAGGAGGTGCGGCACGGAGCATCGCAGTGGGTGCAGCACGATGCATCGCAGGAATGACTGCAGGGCTGTCCTTGGCATTAACAAACAGACCCCGGACATCCACAAGGGCATAGGGGGGGGGGCTTATAACAACCGCCCCCCCCCAACCACAAACCCCTTGGGGGTTACTAGCTTTTTGACCCCAACCAGCTTCTGAAACGGCAGCTGGGGCCAGCTGCTCTGACCCAAAACATGTGTGCACAGTCTGTCCTTTTGGGACAAGTGGCTGGTGCAAACCGCTCTTAGTAGAACCATGTGGCGCAATGCATTTCATCGGAGCCGCGGCTGGTGCCAGGTGCTCTTACCCAAATCATTTGTTTGGAATGTGATAGGGGGTGGGGGGGAGTAGTCAGACGCAAGGAACAGATCACCAGCAGTCGCAGTGCAGTAGCAGCAGCAGAGGCAAACTCGAGCTTCCCATTCACCACTGCCGGCAGCGAGCATTGGACACCGCCAACCAGGCCATTGCTTAGTGACCCGGGAGGGGGGGGGGGGGTTGGCACAAGGCCTTGGTGGTTGGCTCTGTTAGCCTGTGGTGGCGCCTATTGGCCTCTCGCCTTTGAAGCTTCTGCTATGACAAGCAGGCATCCGTACTACTGCGGGCATCCGCACTGCCGCGGGCATCCACCTTCCTGGGTGGGAATCCAGAATGCAACTTCTGCCCATGGCGTCCTCCCCTGACAGCCTGATCAGTGCCCGGTATGCGGTCATCACGAAGACCCCAGGCTGGGAGGTGCTCACCACAACCAGCAACGTGAATGTCACACAAGGCCATGGGTGCTAGCTCACCAATGTGTGACTTGCTGGTAGTGCGTTGCAGTAATATCTTCTGCGCTCTGCGCCATTCATGGCGAGCGCGTTGCAGAAATATCTTCGCTCAGAGTACTCACACTCTGTCCACGGCGGAGTATCTTCCTTGCTGGCGGTAGTGAGCACCCCCGCCCACCAACACGCCCCACAAGAGTGCACGGCAGTGCCCAGTCCATCTTTAGGGACCATCCCCCACACTACCGGCCCAAGCTCAACTGTCCACTGCAGGCCACCCTGGCAATGCCGTGCGACGGAGCTGTGGCAGGCCCTCACGCTCTACCAGGCCTTCCTTCGCCGAGGCCTACCTGGCTGACCCGGGGGTGGGGGGGGAGGGGGGTTGTTTGAGGCCCTGGCCAGCTCCAGCCGACCGACCCACCCACCCACATCAGAAAAATTTTCCTCAGGCAAAAAATGAAATGTATTAAAAGGGCCGGAAATTTGAGGCCGATTTTAGGTACACAAACTTTTTTTAAGCCTCTGACCCCCCCACCCCCGGGGGGTAGGGTGTCCGCCACGCTGAGCAATGGCCTACCGCCAACCACCTCAGATGACCGTCAGTTTGTCACTTACCATCCCACGACCCCAACGCCGTACAGACTCCAGTCGGTTGACTGCCTCGAATCCATCCAGACTCGAACCCGCGAAAGACCCACTGAACCGCCGCCGGAAATACAGCCGAACTCTCCGGAAAACCCCTCGAACTCGCGCCGGAGGTCTGACGCTGACCATCTCTGGGGTCCCACCGGGCGGCAGGCACCTGCACTTCACGTGCGCGTCCGTTGCCCCGAAACAAACCCGACCGCCGTGGCTTGGGTGGGAGGGTTTTCGTTTGCCGGGGTGGGGGGGTCGATAGAGCCCTCTGGCTAGACACCCCCGCGCGCAAGGGCTCAATTGACGCCCCCCCCCCCCCAATCCTACCAACTGACCCCCGGGCCCCGGAGGTGACCCGGAACCAAATATGCGGCAAAAAATGAAAATGGGATTTTTGGAATCAGCGCGTCGAGGGGGTTCAGAAAAGTCATCATCTGCCATGCATTTCGTGGTAAAAAAAAACCATGTTCAATGCTCAAAAAAATTTCCGGCGACTTCGGCGTCAGAGTTCTGGTCTCAACTGATTAATGGTCCTGTCAATTGAGCCCTTTCCCAAACCCCCGCCCCCCCAGTCTTCGGGGGCTCTACCCCCCCCCCCTCCCCCGCAAGCGAGAACCCAACTACCCCTTCCCCTTCAGCCCCCGTCGGTCTGAGGCTGTCCTTCACCAAAGGATCGGGAGCCCTTGGGCAATGGGCGAGTGCGATGACGGGCCAGACGGGGGGGGGGCTGCAGGTCAGAGCAGGGTCACGGATCAGGCAAAGGCACCTTGCGGCAGTAGGCGTACGACGACCGATAGGCCAACCGCCGCTGGCGGCGGCGGAGCACCAGGGATCGAATGGCATGGTCCCGCTGCGCGCGATACAACTCGTCGCTCACCTGCGGCACCGGACAGATGCCGAACGCATGCCTTCACTGGCCCCAGGGCGTCTTTTGAGCGGGGGGGTGTGGCCTAATTAAGCGTCTTTTCAGCGGCGGGGGGGGGGGTCTGGGACCCAAAAGTGTGTGTACCAGAAATGGCCCAACCAGGTGTTCCCCATTTGTAAATTCCGTTGTTTCCCACAATGGTCCCGTTGGTCTGGGGGGGGGGGGGTCCAGAGGGGGTTTCGGGGAGCCCCCCCCCCCCTTGGTTCTTAATCATTCTAAAGACGCCCTGACTGGCCCTGGCAGAAAGCACCCCGGTCCGGCTGCAGTCTTTGGACCGCACAGCGTTCCCTTGTGGCGTGACGGGGCAGTAGCCCAGTCAGCCCCTTGCCCTCGGGGCAAGCCGTCAAAGGTGGCGTGGGGTTGTCCCAATCTTAGGCCTTGCGTCGCGTTTGTGCTTCCGTGCCACGCTTTGTGTGGTCCGGGCTTCGTTTATAAGAGGGGGGAGGGTCTTTTGGCTCTGAGACTCACCCGCCCAAAAAAAATCTTGACCCCGAGTTTGGCTGAGGGAAAATCAAGTTTAAATAAGCTGCCCTTCGTGGGACCCTCCCTATTTTGCTGCCATGGACATTTTGCGGCACCAATCAGACCACGTCGGAATTGTTGTCGGCTCTGACGAGCAATTGTGTATGTACATGGGAAATGCAAATACGATGTCATGTAAAGGCTGCAGGCGCCGGCAGCGGGTTGGACGCCACGGGGGGAAGCAGCACTTGTGAGCAGAGGGACAACTGTCCCACTCTCGCCCGCCAAATTACGTGTCCCCACCATCTGGGGACAACCAATGCAGACACGCGCCTCCCCAAGCCCTATTGTGCTGTGGGTCTTGCTCTGCGTGCTGCCTTCGTTCCCCCCGCTGCATAGCAGAGGGAGCAAGCCAAACGAGGCCATGCCCGCCCCGTGCCCATGGCGATCGGCACTTGAGGCACCTGAAGTGGTGGGTTGGGCATCTTCTCCTTCGGAATCGCAATGTGTAGTGGAGTTATTTGTACTTGTATGAGTTGTCCCAAGGGTGTTCAAGAGTGAAGATTCGGAGGGTGCACACCACCACAAATGATGTGGCAATGCTACAAATGGTGCTCAGCATTTCCAGGCACTTTTGCCGTTTGTAGAAAGGCAAGGGTGGGGTTTTTGGAATCTTGGTGGGTGGTCTAGCATCCCCTCCTGCCCCCCTGTGGAGGCGGGACATTTCTTCCTCCCTTGGGGGCACCGAAGAATCAGGGATGCGGTGCAGAAATACCGATGTTTTGTCCTCAAATCCACGGACTTTTGTTGCAGCCTGCGTCCCATTGCACACGATGGATGCTCTCTGTGTGATTGGCACCGACAAATGCTCTGGCTCTGGCTTTCACTGCGGCTCTCCGTGTGACTGGCACTGGCAAATGCTGACGAACATACCATTTCAGGATACTGCGGAGACCCCGCGTTCGCTCCCCTGCCAGCGCCGGCAGGCTTCGCTGTGTTTTGGTGGGGTGGAGGGCAGGGGCTACAAACCTGCATCCTCAAGGGACTTGGCAGTTGTAAGAACTCGCGCTGCAGGTTCGCATTAGCCGCCCCGCCTTGCACGTAGACATGTAGCAGCAGCTGCACACAACACAAAAGGCAAACACCACCCTTTTTTTTTTTTAATGTCGGCGAGCGCAACGGATCAATGCAGGACCTTAAGGAGGCGTCCTGTCTGCTCACTCCCTACGAATATGCACACGTGTACTACACGCGCGGGCGCAGCGGTGGTATACAAGGCTTTACTAGGGCAGGAAGAGTGGGAGTTGTTTGTGGGGCCCGAGGGCCCTTGAGGAAGAATGTGCGAAGACCTGAAAACATCTGCTTTTGGGCACTCCGAGCGCAAGTGGATGAGAGGCTGAGATACTTGGGGGGGGACGAATTAAGTGGAAGATCGAGATTGGTAGAAAGACAAACACAACCAAACAGAAACGCAGAAAACCTGCAAATTGCATGCACCAAATCCACAATCTGATATGAGTGCATCTTTATTCTCCAAGTCAGACCTAGTTGAACCTCGAACATATACGAGACAGACCAAACTAACGCAAAACGAATAAACTAGTGTAAAAACGATAGTGCAAGGGTTGTATGTGTGGAGTCACCCACGGGATTAGTGCCAAGGTTTGCCCGCATTGCATCGCAGGGCGGGACGTGGAGCCCCCCTTGGCAACTGTCCTTGTCGCGGGGTAGGGGCATAGGCTGACCAATATCGGTCAAGCACGCGCCTCAATGCAAGTATCTCCGCCTCACCTGTCCCTCCGCTGGGTGTTCTGGAATTGTCGAGTGTGCATTGCCTGAGCCTACGCACTGCTGAAGTGTTCTCCTGTGTCCCACGAAGCGTCCATCCGCTCGCGCACCTCGTGAAATGAGGTGGTGCATTGCATAGTCTGTTTTGAACGCGCGTACGGCTTGACTTGGGCCATCCCCTTCACCACGATCGTTAATTTGCTGAACGCCTTAAGCCCTTTCCTTTGACGAAATTTGATGCTGGAATTTGTGAGGGCTTCGGAAAGAAGATGGTGACGGCCTTTAGCTACCCTCAATTGTGTGATCCACTGACAAGAGCACGCTCAACACTAACAAGACAATGTACAATGATGATCAAAACACGCAAACCACAATTATGCAACCCTCCTCGTAAGCAACGTAGTCTAACGAATCGGCCGAGATCCCGGCCACTCAAAAACTACCCAACGAAATAAAGCCCGGTCAAAATGCCAAATGCATCTCGTGTCGAGGATCGTGTGTTTGTCTCGCCACGCGGTGAGCTTGCGGCGTGTGCGACATCGCATTGGGGCTAGAAGAATCACGATCTCGCACACCTTCAACCGGCCCAAGAGTCGCCCTCGACGGGCATTCATATGGAGTACCGCCATCGACAACACACCGAGGCCCCCAAGACTAGCTCCCATCAACACATGCAACCCACGTTGAGGGAGCATCGGCCGGGAGCTCGGGAACCAACTAAAGCAGGCGCTAGTAGTGCCCAAGACGCACCATAGAGCCATGCGGCGGCAGTGGCGCACCACTTGGAGATTGCCCCGTATTTGGCGGGCGAGAGATAACAAGACATTGGAGCGGATGATGAGGGTTGGCATCCCAAAGTCCCACCGCTATGGAGCGGGTGGGGGGGGATTCACAACTCCGGCGCCACACCGCGGAAAACAACTGCCGAGGCTGAAGAGTAGGGTGATGAGTTGGCAGGCATCATTATCGAGGATGGCGTGTTTGGGATGGCCGTTCGTTGTCCAACCTCCGTGACCGAATCATTTTGCGAGCACGCCCTCATTGATCGGAGTCATGGCACGGTGGCACAAAGTGCCGTGAAAAAGTGACCCATGGGGCGGTCATAAGTGGAACACCTCAAGTCAATTAACTCCCCGTCTTTCCCAAGTCAAGTCCTTCCATCCTCCTTGAGATGGAGAATAGTTCGTACCAAATAGGAGGACCACCCGGTCCATATTGAGCACTTATGCTCCCATAGACGTTGGTCTTGAGGGTGATCTTCCGTCCAAAAATAATGTTTCGAAAACAAGTGTGGAAGGTATTAACAAACGGAAGAAGAAGTCGTACATTGGGAAACCCTTTGCTTCACAACGACCCACAAAATACATCGGTCATGATTTCGGTTTCTTCGCCCTTATCTTGAAGGATAAGGGATAGAATGTGATCTGCGGCGAAAATATCCCCCCTGTTTTGACTCGTAACTCACAAACGGGGGGGTTGTGTGTACAAAGGAGGGGTGGGGGGTAACAAGACAATGGAGAGAGTAGCTACTTGCACAACGACCAATGGCTCACATTCGTGAGAATAAGCGTAGGTGGCACAACAACCTCCTTTCGCACCAGTTATGTTTGCTCTCGATTTCGTGTGTGTGCCACAAGTGTGAAAGAAGGTTTGGGTTATGTTGAGGCCAAATGTCACTTACTTACTTCAAGCAAGGGATCGTATCCCATCAATTTCCGTCACTCGTGGGTAATGCATGCCGAGTCAAAGTTGACTCCTCTATTGCAAAGATGTAGTTGTGGCTGTGCGTGTGTGTGCACGTGCCGGCGTATCTCCACATATTTGCTCTCCGCGGGTGTTCCTTCTTAAGAACGGCGGGGAAACTCCTTGATTGAGTAACATTTATCCGCTCAAGGTGGCACGGACCACAGAATGCGATGGGTAGCTGTGGATGGTATTGATGGTGTTGGTGGAGGTGGGTACAGGTAGCATCACCAAAGGAGAGGGTCGAAAAGGCATCTGCAGCACATGTCCTCAATACAGCCGAATCAAAGGCTCATCTGTCCCGTTACATAAGCAGAGTACTTGGTCTGCACATTCCCAAGTCTCATTCCCCCGATAATTTTACAACCTCAGACCACAAAGCAGGGTCCCCTGTTAGAAGACAGTCCCAACAACCAAAAAAAATTAGTAATTACAGAAATGACAACCTTGCTTCTGCTACAGTGAAGCCCTGTTCTACTGTAGAATTTAATCGAAATACAAATCCAAAAACTGGTGACGCAGTGGCGCATTGAAAATACAGAAACGACGTACACAAATTCAATTTGCAGAAGGTAAGGACCACAGAAATCTGATTTATGAATGATTTACGACGATTTCTGAACAGGCGGCCTGCATTACAGCGCGACCAGACAGGCACATGCGCGCACACAGGCATCCGGCATTTGTTCATTTTGGGTTCCACCTACCATATCCCCTGGTCATCCAACAATAGCCTGTCTTTATGCCCTTGTTTCACGTTGCCACCGAATTGTGCCTTGCAGTGCCTAGTAGAAATCTGGCAATATTCTATCTTTGTGTCTTCCGCACATGGCCCAAAAATTTCAGGAAGGGGCTGACTCTCCTGATGAAACTTGTGGCCCACTATGCCATATCCCCGTCCATCACAGAACACAAAGTACCACAACTCCCCAATCCACCTATAGGGGGCAAAGGATGCCAACGTGCAGCCAAGCGCTGCCGTTTTGTAGACGCCTCATCTGTTTCTGTTCCACCACACACTCAGCCGCCGTTGCCACAGCCAGACTCCAATCTACAATTACTTGAGTGTATGGCCAGCCATGCCCTACCCAAGCGACGTTGTCATCAACGGTAATGCAGGGGATTTTGTGTGTGTGTGTGTGTGTGTGTGTGTGTGTGTGAAAAGAACACTGAGGGATTCCCTTTGCCTGGATTGAATTGTTGTATGTATTGCAACTCTAGATGTAAGCGCTTTACGAGAAATCCCGCTTGACGGTGATGGGAATAGTCCCTCCCTTGATGTGTCTGGTTTCACGGTACAGAAGATTGATACTTTGCTGTAGGTAAGACAATTGATTTCCATTTATGCTGCTGACCACATGAAAATGTTCTTCGCCTCCATGGAGAGAAGCAGTTGAATACTTCGTCACTAACGAATTATGATGTCGCCAATTCATGTGTTTCATGTGTACGTCACCATACACATTGTTAGTCAAAGTTGCAGTGACTTGTCTAAGCTTGTGGCCTAATTGTGAAGTCATTCATCTTCCGGACGTTCATGAGAGCAACAATTTCCTCTTAAGGTCTAAGATTCATGCTCTGTTGAGAATTGGCTTTTTCTGCTTACATTGCTGCACTGTGTGTGTGTGTGTGTGTGTGTGTGTGTGTGTGTGTGTGTGTGACGCCCAATGCCCCAATCCCCAAATGCCAAGCTACTCTGGAGGTCCATGTTACCCTCACTGGTGGCCAAGTCCCTCTGGTATGCAGGAGATAAGGCTGACGTGGTGACAAACTGTCGCTCCCTCATCTGGGGCCTCACAATCAGGGGCTACCCCATGAACTGGTGGTCATCCCTTTACTGGAGATTGTTGAATCACCGATAGGCCGTGAAGCCCACCCGACGACGTAGTGAACACGGTAGAAATGTCCACTATGGCCTTACAATGAAATTCATCCGACGGTCGGGGCGTTTCGACATCCAAAGCTTGGTGCCTGTAGGAATTCGGTACGCAAGGCACTCCATCTTGTTCTTCAAAATGTTGCTTGTTCTTCAAAATGTTGCTGCATTTCCGATAGACTGCCGCATCTATCATCGTCGTGCACATATGATAGCGTCGTGCTCATTCGGTCTAGAGGTTAGCCCCATGGGTTGTTACTGGCGATGGCGACGGTTCGAATTCCGGTGGGCACGGCTGTTGCGGTGAGGAATGGGACTCACATCCTTGGGAACTCCCGAGGCCTACCCGCACAGGGGGTCGCCGGTATGAGGTCACCACACCGCAGGTATTTTTTTTAAGCTCGCACATGAGGCATTCTTGTATGATAGACATATTCTGTCTAGGTGTTTTCCAAGGCACCAGGTGACTGAGTGGTGCCACCAGGGCAAGGCTTTGAGACAGTCCTGCGAGTCACTACATGGGGGAAGGGGGAAGCCACACCAAGGTACGAGATGAGTGGCTGGGGCTGCTTTTGTTTCACTACTTTTGTGAGACATGTTGACAGCCAGTGACTCATGGTTTATAAACTGCTGTTTGTTAGCCTCAAATGCATTTGTGAGCAGTTTTGTGCTTGTACACCCTACCAGCTCCAAAGTTACATATGTTCGATTGTTCGGGTGCCCCACTGAAAGGCCCACCGCACACCGATGCATAGTTCCCTGCCCTACGCTGCCTTGCCCTGTGGCCTAATTTAATTCTTTCATAGTCTTGGCGTGGAATTGTCACAAAATTATAAGGAGTTTGACATGGAGCCCTTCATTCTTAATGCAATTGCTACCCCTTCTAACTCAGCCATCCTTTCACCTTTCAATGTTTTTCCATTGCTCTTCCCTTGAGTGTTTTTTGGCTTGAGTGACACCCATACCCCTTGTTGCCTGTGCAATTGTCATTCTACTATTAGACTATGACGAGTGTCATGTTGAATCCGAATAGCAACGCCGAATTCTGGTGTTGGGATTGCCAAATTAATACACAGGTGTGTCGACAAGATTTCTCGTGCTGAGGTGACCATTGCGCTGATCTCAACACTACTTACCTTGATTGGAATGCACGTAGGTCGTGGACGCAAGCGAAGGAGTGCAATGCACAACTTGCAAGGGAACCTTTGTGGAGAGAGTGGACTCCGAGGATCCACCCGAAAATTTCATGGCGACAACACCGAGCTCAACAACCACAAGCTCCAATCACGCCGAAGGCCAAACAACCGTCAACACAATTATTCCCCCACCCTTGCCTTTCGGGCTCATGCACGATTTCCACAATTTTGGACACACCATTGACCAAGTATGTTCCTTGCATCCAGGCGAGAAATTGTTTCCGAGAGAAGAATTTCTCAATGTGACGAGAGATGTGTGGCGTCTTATACAACACGATCACGGTGAATACACATCGTTTTCCACTTTAATGTGTTGAAGTTGTCATGCTTGACATTCAAGCTCGCTATCTTCTGCAACACTCTACCATTTGGGACAGTAGCATCTTGATTTCAACATGCAGATCAAGAACAGTGGGGTCACGCGTACAAGTGACTCCAAACATAACTAACCCACACGGAAGGGATAGCATCCCGAGTGAGACTCCCTTGTAACCGGGTTCACTTACCCACAAGACACCGCTCCTTCTACAATTCCGAACTCACCAGTGACAGTCCGCGTAGCCATGAACAATTTTGACAGAATCCAGGGAAGTGGAGCGCTTGTTCTCGAGGCCTTGATTGCACACATTCGTATCTCATTGTGAAGCGATTCCCGGAATTGTGTACTTTGGTTGGAGCAATTGTTGGCGCTCCCGTTGCTTTGCCGTGAATTAAATAATTCGTTATTTAGAGTGCCGGTTGCATGTTGGTACAAGTACAAGCTCAACCGTCGGCGAGATGCTAGGCGGTCCGCCATTTAAAGCCGGGTGTCAAACCCGGGGATTCTCGCAAAAAACCGGGTATCATACCTCCGAATCCCGGGTATGATACCCGGATTCGAGTCAGAATCCGGGTATGATACGCAGGGATCCTTCGAATGCCAGTTATCATACCCAAATTCCGGCCGAATGCCGGTTATGCACCCGTTGGCCACATGGCGTTTAGCCGAAGTGACAATATCCGTTTTCCACCAAATGTTGTTTGCCCTCATTCAAAGGTACTTTAATTGCTCACCTTGACAAAAAGTATTTGCAATCGTGGACCTCTCCACACGGTTTATGCCCGACCGAGAAGGCACTCCTTTTGCTCTGCTTGTGTTGTTGTGGTTTCCGGTTTGTGCTTTGTGGGGAAGAGCCTATTGGGGTGTGCTACATCATCGTGCTACACCATAGAGTGACACCACCCTATGAGCCCCTAGCGATGTGAATTGCTTTAAGCACAAATCTATGTGTGCCACGTTCCTCGAGTCTTCTCCAAGAGAAACAAAGGGTTTGTGTGGCGACATTCGCCCAATGTGCGTGTTCTGGCATGCAATGTCAAACATAACCTGGAGGAGTACCGGCTGCCACCGCATGTATTGCATTTGAGGTGGATGTTTGCTATTGCGCCGTTTGCTACCACCATCCCCATGTTGACATTGCTGTCTCCCATGTTTGCTAGGTGTTCTCGACGTTTGCACCGCTACTTCACGGGTACATGCATGTCCGTGTTTGGGAAGGAATTTTAGTTTGGGATTGGTTCTATTAGCCGTGCTCGTGCCTTGGGTGCCCGTTTGTTGATTGTGTTGAACTTTGGCTGCCCTGGTCCGTTTCCCGAGGCGGAAATTGCCCCACCCCCCACCACCAACCCTTTCCATTGATCCCAACCCTTGACACAGCCAACACAATCAACATGGTCCCGTAGCCCCAAAAAGCCAATTTTAAGTAGTGTGCTTTGTGTTGTGTTGGCACGGCATGGCACAGACCGTTTACGCCCCCCCCCTCCTATAGGCGGCACGGCACAGTACGGCACAGACCGTTTACCCCCCCCCCTTTCCCCCAGACGTAGTGCACCAAGGTTTGAGGGAAAGGGCGGCCACAAAACACAACATGACACAACACAACACCAAGTGTACGTACCAAATAAAGGCCACTCATGGAAGCGAATGATGACTCACTTGGTGTGTTGCTTATGGCCGTGCCCTTTTTGTATGCTTGCCTCATCTGCAACTTCATGATGCTTTTCGGTGATTTAAATTACTGGTTATGTATTGATGAACTAATGCAATGATTAGTTTGAATCAATGGGTTGTTTCACCCATCCACAGAGCACCAGGAAATAGCATCATCCACCCAGAGAACAACACCCAAAGAGCACCAGAAAATAATACCAGGCATGGAGTGACTACTTTGCACTAGTTTGGGCCCAAGGCAAGGGGTAAACGACAAAGAAAAGTTACGTTGGGCCCAAGGGGCCCAGTGCGTGTGTACAACGCACACTGTTTTGGTGGATTTTGAGGGCCTTTTTGCGGTCCAGGGTCCAGGGGGTACGTCTGCGGAGGGGGGAGGCAAATGGCCTGTGCCGGGCCGTGCGGTGCCGGGGGGGGGGGGGGGCGTAAAAGGGGTTGTGCCACGGAAGACATGGTGCACTTGTGCGTGGTTCCCACTTGCCGCTCCCCATGTGCAAGCCACAATGGCAACAATTTGGAGATTGCATCTTGTTTGCCAATTAGATGCGTGTTGTCAAATGCATGCGATGCGTGCAATCAAAACACGAAAGGGCCGTGCCTTTGTATGCTATTCGGTGCGCAATCTGCGCTATTTCTCCACTAAGGGGGGTAATTTTCCTAGTGGCCGCAACACAACCGTGTTAACACGCCAGGTTTCCAATGCGCCTCGCGTTGGGCAATGGACTTTTTCCTCACCAAAAGCGGGCGCATTGTGGGACCTTTTTGCCAAGGAGATATTTCACCGAACCGAATTTTGGAGTGGCTGATGAGTGGCTTTTGGTAGGCTTGTTACAAGGCTCCCAAGTTGCATATTGTGCATTCGTGTATTCTATGGATATGCCCATGGCCAATGGCCAATGTTCTGCAGCAATTTGGCCACCTTCCCGCCACCGACTTTCAATCTAGCGAACGTGTCGTACATTGAACACCCGCATGCGGGTCTTCCCTTTGGCAGCCTCGGTGACATCTTGGCTCATATCATGGAGACTTATGACGGGTATGAGAACGCCTGAGCCCACCAATCTGCAACCACAATCACACGCACACGCACACGCACACGCACACGCACGCACACACACACACACACACACACACACACACACATAAACGCAGACACACACAACCACACACAGCCAGCCAGCCATGCGCGCGCAAATGTCGCCCTTGTGCGCCGCAGCACCTGTCCAAGCTCGCCAGCCTTCGCAAGAACGGGCCTAAAAGAAATACCCAAGGCGCACCCACTGGATCTTCCCTGCTCCCCGCTTCTCTGATTCCCAAGGGACAGTTGGGGGTAGTACAGCATAGGGCGACCCGGGGTCCTCTACAAGCGTCGTGCGCAAGAGTGGGTAACTGTTGTACACGCGCGGTCAGCCCCAGTGCAGCCTGGCACACCGAAGCACACGTGCACGCAGCCCCAACGCAGCCCGAAACGCCAGAGCACAAAGTGCATCGTTGCGTGCCGGGGCGCAGGGTGCGTGTTGTCGTTGTTCTGCCAGGACCAATGCAGCGGAGCATCGGCAGGAGGCGGCTCAGTAAGATGGTGGTCCATCTTGCTGACCACTTATTGTGCAGAAATTTCTCAGCAATGGGATTCACACAGACGCACCTCTGAAACACGAATGACACACACACACGCACACACACACACACACACAAAGCAACGATGTAAGCAGAGTCGAGGCTCAACAGAAAAGCATTCTTCAACCTTCAGGAAGATCAGTTGTAATCATTGAATTGCAAAGGCAACAGTGGCTACCATTGGCGCAATGCATCGTGATAGCCATTCAGAGGCAACAGTGAATACGATTCAGGACACTGAACTACCAAACATTCCGTTACAGTTTGAGCAGGCTTTCTTGTACGCGCCCTTAAGTGCTTACATCTGGTATTGCGAGTTGCACACAAAGTTGGCATAGTTCAATGGATTGTCAATCAAGTATTCTGGAGATAGATGGAGTTGAACAGGCCCACTAATCTAAAAAGCAAAGAGATAGAAAACAGAAGTCAGAGAAAAGAAAGCATAAGGAAAGAGAAGAAGATTACAATCAAATGAAACAATTCCACAGGAAAGGTCACACACATACACACACACACACACACACACACAGTGGGCAGGGGAGGTGGGTGCAGACACACACACAGGAGCAATGATTTGAAGTGCCAATTGTCAAGCATTAAGAGTTCTAGCGAAAATCCTGAAATCAAGAGTTCCGGCGCCTTACACGGTGCCGAGCGTCAATGCTGCATTTTCTTTCCCATGTACACCTATGGGACCATTGTGCTACTGCATTGCAGGTTATGGCAAATGGGATCAGAACACAAGCATTCATGAAAATCAAACACAAGTACATGAAGCACAATCGGCGCCTCTGTTCATAGATGCATTCCCATTCTCCCCATACATACTTATGAGACCACTTTTCCTGCGGGGCACCCCATGGAACATAGACATAGCATCGAACAACTCTCACAATGATGATCACGGTGACAAATATCCCCGAGAGATATTGTGCTTCCATTCCTTTGAACCAGACCACTCCCGGATGCACAACCGCTTCTGTCCAAATTGTTTGACAAGACACATCAAATGTGCAAATTGATTGTTGCATGGTTGGGGTGTCCGGACGGGGGGTGGTCTTTGAAGGCGGGGTGGATGGCCCCCCACCCACGGGATCAACGCTCCCTCATCCCCCGCGTCTGTGTTGTTCCCTAGGCCAATCGGGACTCCCCCGGCATCACAAGAAGCCATCCAGTCGCTTCCTGAGGTGTTGGTCACCCAGCAGCAAGTTGGTATGTCACATGTGCTCCCTCTCTGGATGATGTGAGTGTTTCTTTTTTTTGTTGCCGTGCTCTTGTTTTGTGTGTGGTTTTCCAGGACTCCCTAGTACCGCTCCCCATCAGCACCTGCAATCCATTGCTGCCAAAGTTTCCATCAAGTATGATAAGATCCCTGGGTCATCAGTGCACTTGATGGGCAATTTAGTGCAGCCTGTGTCTCTCGGCACAGGGCTGCCATCACTCTGAACAAAGCCTCTGCCAATGGCAAAGAGCGCACTTCTTCAGCGAACCTGCGAGATACGCATCATGAAGCCAGACCAATCCCCTAACTCTGACACTTTGACACTCTGACACAATTACTGCTGCTGCTGTCTACTGTCACCTGCGCAGCCACGCGTTCTAAAGCATAAACGTCCAGAAAATGACCTTTTGTGTTCTCGTCCAGGTCATTGGATGGTGCGCACGCAGTGCGGATACTCCCTGTGATATGTGTTTTCTGTGACCTCTGGCGAGTGGTGTTGAGTGGTCATCCCCATGCGACGGACAAACAACCACTTTTCCACTCTTTCCTCTCAGACCGCCTTGGGGCTGCCCTGTCCACCACAGGATTGTTCATGTCCACAGCTGGCAATTTCCCGCACCCATGTTCTTCCGCATAGTGCTTAGAAATCTCTGTTTCCAGACCAGGCAATTGCTGAGTGCCCCCCCCCCCTCCCGATCCCTGGGAGGGGGGGGACGGATTGGTGGGTCAGAGGCCCAAAAAAAAAACATCGTGTACCGAACATCAGCTTCAAATTTCCAGCCCGTTTGATGAATTTCATTTTCCCTGACGAAGTTTTTCTATTTTTCTTATTTGGGTGGGGGGGTGGGACAGTCCGATGGATCATCATCAACGTCGCCAACATTACCAACCCAAAATCACCATTTACCATTGGCTAGGTTCCCCATTTTGCCCCCCAGAGGTGGTTCAGGAATCCCATGTCCGGGAGCCCCCGCTTCGAACTGCCACCACCACTAGGCCGTACCAGGGAGGGCGAACCCTTTCTGCAGATGCAAAGGAGGAGTGCTCTGTATGCAAGGAGGACTTTGAGCTCGGCGAAAAAGTGACGCAGCTGCCCTGCTTGCACATCTTTCACGAGGCGTGCCTTGTCCCATGGTTGAAAATGGTATGCGAGCTGGGGTGTGCGCGCCGGACGTCTGGGGCAAGGGGGCCTGGGAGGTTTGCACAATGTCGCAATGGGCGACTACTGTTTTGGCAGGGTGGCACCATGGTCCATTATCGGGAACTCGGTGCAACGCACACGACACAAGCATTGCACAGGGTTTGCAGGGGACCACGGGGTACCGGGACCCCCGTTGACAGCATACGGCTTGATGGATCTCCCCCCTAGCCCAGTTTTGGTCCCAAACGAAGACATTCAGATGTGATACGCCACAATGAGCGTGCGTTGCCACTCCCAACCTCTCCCAACCACTGCCAACCTCTCCCTACCTCTCCGCAACCGCTCCGGACCTCCTCCAACCTCTGTACAACCGCCCCCGACGTTCCCGCAACCTCTCCACAATTTCTCCTACAACCTGTACAACCTGTTCCAACCTCTCCACAACCTCAGGGCTCAAAAGGTTTGGAAAATCAGGATCCGAATAAGGGGTGTAGGCCTAGACCCCCCCCTTTCCCGGTTTGGCACGGAGAATGCACAGAATCAGGTTTCTTTGTGGTTGAGGCGCCAGTAAGTTGTATTGTTTTGGGTTAGCATGGGGTATGATTGGCGTTTGCACGGAATGTGTATGGGGTTTGTGTGAGGTTTGTACGGAAATGGTATGTGGCTTGTATGAGTTTTTGTGGAGTTTGTACAGCGGTTGAGGTTTGCATGGGGTTTGTGTGGGGCTTGCATACGGTTTTTATGGAAGTTGTATGGGGCTTGAATGGCGTTTGTATGGGGTTTGTACGGGGTTTTGTACGTTTTGTATGGGGTATGTATGGAATCTGCACGGAATTCGTATGGGGTTTGTGCAGGGTTTGTACAAGGTTTGTATAAAATTGGGATGAGATTTGTATAAGGCTTGCTTGGAATTTACAAGGATTTATATGAGGTTTGCATATGAGGTTTGCATGGAATTTATGCGCAGGGAATTAACGGGATGAGGTTTGTATGAGCTTTGTACAGAATTTGCATGTGATTTGTATGAAGTTTGTCCCGAATTTGTAATGGGTTCTGTGCGAGCGTTGTAAGGGCGTTGTATGCCGTGGGATTTTCTAGATTTCACCTCCGCGCCACACGAGGTGCCTCAGCCTCGTGGCCTATGGTGCTCCGATGTGCAGCCCATCGAAGCAAAGCGTTTGGGCCAAATGCATATGTTTTGCATGTGTCAATGGAATCGGTTTCCCTGGGAGGGGACGGGGCCTGTAATGGGGGCACAGGGCCCCTCACGGAACAGAGCTGCCGGGAGCAGCCCTCCACCGGCCGGACCACCTCCCTCTATGTGTTCAGCATAATTCGTGCCCCACGTGTCGATATGAGCTTCCCACCGACGATGCCACTTATGAGGTATGGCCTTCGCAGAGGTTGTTGGCTTGTGGGGCGGGGTGGGGGTGTTGGGGGCTGCAGCGGTTGGATAGGGTCCGGGCCACAACACTGTCCTCCCATGACGGGGTGCTCTGCTTAGGTAACGAATGCACCCCTGCCCCCCCAAATTGCTCAGCGTTCATGGCAAATCCCCCCGATTCCCTCCCACAACAGCCCTCGACCAGCAAGCAGGTCACACGAAGGGCACGGCACTGCAGATGGTACCCCCAAATTTGTGTACGTTCAAAATGCTCAGAATGAAACAGAGACATCAATAATGCTCCCGAAACCCGGAAGAAAAAGTTGGACACCCCTGCCCACGCCGTGGGGGTTAAGGTCCAGAACCAGGGAGGCATTGAAAGGTGGGGAGGTACCTCCCCTCGGGGCGCCCAGCCTATGCCCAGTCACTGGCTCGGTGACGGCAAGTGCAAGCCTCAATGGCATTTGTAACCGATGATAACCTCCCCCAACCGCCGTGGCAAATTCCTCCAACCGCCTACTTAACCGCTTGTGGGGTAGCCGCTGAATTCCCTTCCGTTCTAATGCATCCCTGTCCGGAACTGAACGGAACACCACCCACTACGGTACTCCAGCACCACACGAGCTGCAGAAGCTTTCAAACGAGCCGGGGCTTGCTTCCTAATCCCCCCCTCGCCTCCCGCGGCATGGCCCGGGGGCGGCCTGGACCTCAGAAGAAATGAAAGAAGCATCAGCGCGACGAGGGGGTCCAGACCATTCTAGACCCCAGCAGTTCCACTGGCCTCCCCAACACCCGAACCACAGCGAAGAGATCGCCCAGATGGACCCTGGTCACCGGCGAGCTGTCAGAAAATCACAGGCAATGGAGGGGGGCGCGGTTGTGAGGGAGCTGAGCCAGAGCGGAAAAAAAAGCGCTTCTGGTAGCCTTTTGTGGTTGAAAAGAACAATCATTTTATTCTCATATAAACATCTAGACATGGACGCCATGTAAAGTCCTCCTGTCCTCCCTGCACCCCCTTTGCTTGGAAGTGGGCTCCTTGGAGGGGCCAAAGGGGCTCAAAACGGGCTCAAAATGGGCTTAATTCACCTCTTTGTGCATCCTGTATGGTCCATGATTCATTTTGGAAAAGCGTGTTTTTGACGCATTTTGGACCCCATTTTCATCCCAAAGCAGCCCTTGTGAAAGGCATTATGGGATTTTGGGGCGAAAACAGGCCACCAGAGGCTCAAAAAGGGCCAAAACCCATTGTTTTGGCATCCCACGTGGTCCAGGATCATTTTTGAAAAAAGTCATTTTTTTGCCCCCAGTGGACCCTGTTGACCTATTTTGGCACCCACCTGTTTGGGCTCCAGCTTGCACCTTGCCGCAGCACAATTGGCACTGGTACGGGGGTCTAGGTGTCCCTTTGGGCAATTTGGAGGGGTGAAACCCGCAAAAAGTAGGGGGTCGTGGGTGGTCTACACGCCCTCAGAATGTCAATTTCAGCCACATAGCCCAAGATATGGTCTGTTCTTGGTTTGGGGCTGTCAGTGTCCAAAATTAGGCGGAAAACAGCTGGGTTTTTTTGGCACAAAAACACCCATAGCACAGAGCCACAGCTTGCAATGTGGCTGAACAATGGCTCATTTGCATTCCATTGATGTCCTAGGGATTGTGAAAAAAACAATGGTTCCGTTTGCAAACACCAGCTGGGCATAGCAGCCTCCGTCCTGAATTTCAGGACAAAATGCCAAAATGGAGCTGAAAATGGCCATTTTTGACCTCTTTCTTGGCCACCGAGAGCCACCACTGGCTTTGGTTTGGAAGCCAAGTTGAGAAAAGCTGTCATTTGAAATGCCTATCCCCTGCCCCGTACCTGGGTACCGCTTTTTTGGGTAGGATGTGTGTGTGGGGGGGGGGGGGGGGGGTCACAACTTGGTTGGCTTACAGCCTGCGCTGTGCATTGGTCCAAACCCAATCCCAGGGGAATTTTTTCCTTCTACATTCACCCCCTAACCAATGGCGGGGTCCCAGGTTACATCTCCAGGTTTCCATGATCGGCTCCCAGATGGGGTCCCACTAGTGAGGACTTTGCCGGTTTCCGGCCGGCGTGGGTTGGTTGAAAAATGGGGATCATTTGGTGACCCCCGACAACCCCAGGGACGCTTGGGCCGTTGTTGGTTGATCATTTGGTGACACTGGGAGTACATATACCCCATGGGGAGCCGTGTAGCACCCACTAGGCCCTCCTAGTGGTGCTTATTGGCCACCTAAAGCGCCGTTCTGGGCCTGTTGCACCGCAATCAGCACAACTTGGTTGGCCTATCGTGTATGATTTCTCCGCCGCGGTTTCAGCCTCAACATCACAAGTCTCTCTTCGAGGTGCCTTGCCAGAGGCGGTGGAATTTCACTTTTTTCCTGCGGAGATTTCTCTGATGTGGGTGGGTGGATGGGCCGGCCGCCGCTACCTGGGCCCCCAGACACCCCCCCCCCCCCCGGGTCTGAAAGCAAAGGCCTGATCCCGGTCAAAGGCGTTGCTGTTGCTCGGCAGCTCAACACACACGCGGTGTCCATGCGTCCCAGATATCAATGCCTGACCCGCACGCCGCGCTCTGCGTGTAGTGCGGCATCCGGTCGCCCCCCCCCCACCCCCCTTCGCCTTCTGCCAGGCGCAGCGCGAAGGCATGCGGTGAAGACCGAACCCCTCCTCTGGGCCTGTTGGCCGAGGCGGGCAGTGTGGCGCGCACGCAGCGCACGGCGAGCCTTCACTTCTAACCCGAAGCAGGTGCACGCTGCACCGGGCCGTGGGGCGGGTCACCGGCACCTGAGGACAGCACGGCTGCCAAGATCACCTGCGGAATGAGAAGTTGGGGGGTTGGGGGGGGACGGAGGGAGAGTCGTTGACAGGCTTTGCTTGTGAGGAATTAGTGGGTGAGGGGGGGGGGGGACTGGGGGGGGGGGGGTCCCACAAAGGTCCGCTTATTCAATATTGACCTTTCCCTCAGTCAAATTTGGGGTCAAGATTTTTTTGGGGGGTGGGTCTCAGAGCCAAAAGCCCGCCCCCCCCCCCTCTGAGAAACAAAGCTCTGGTCGTGAAAGAACGGGGGCCAAGGAACCAGCCATCAGCCGCGGGCAAGGCAGGGGCCGGGCCGGCCCACCGAGGCCGCCGCGGTGTACCAGAGGGACTGCCTGGCCGCACTTCAAAGACGTGCTTGGGATCCAGCAAATGCCCCCAGTGAAAGTGAATTCTGAACGGTCGGGCCCAAGAGAGGCGGCCGTGTTTGTGACCGTGGGCCCTCGGCCCAACCCCAATGCCAGTCCATTGCGGGGCGGCCCTTCATTGCGCCGTCGGTCTGCGCTGCGGCGCGCCCTTGGGGAGCGCCCCACGCAACCGCCCGGCCGCCCCGCCGTCGGTCCCCCGTCCACTTGGGGCCTGGTCTCGTCTTCGGGGATTGGGGCCCTCTCCAGCGCCGGACGCAGCGCGCGCGCTCCTGTGGACCCTTGCGCCCGGGAAGTATTCGAACGGTCGTACACCATCGGAGGAAGGGGGGTAACTGCCCCCCCCCCCCCCCCAGACCAACGGGACCATCGTGGGAAACAACGGAATTTACAAATGGGGAACATCCGGTCGGGCCATTTTTGGTACACACACTTTTTGGGTCCCAGACCCCCCCCCCCCCGCTCAGAAGACGCCCCAGGGGGGGGGGGGTTGGCACAAGGCCTCGGTATCTGATGGGGGGGGGGGAGCGATGGGCACCGCTGCCTGCGGAGGGAGAGGGTTCAAGGGAAGGGCAAGGGCAGGGATGTATCAGCTGACAGCCGTGGGAGGAGGGGGGTACCCCCCTCCCCCCCCTGGACCCGGATGTTATCGTGGGAAAAATGAAGTTTGCAAAAGGCAGTATGAATTTGGGCCATTTTTGGTACACACACTTTTGGGTCCCAGCGCCCCCCCCCCCCGCTCAAAAGATGCCCTGCTCACGGGGGGGGGGGGGTTCGGACCACAGCCCCCCCCTGACCGCAACCCCCCCCCCCCCCTAGCACACACGCACCAAAAAGGGGGTTCCATGGACCGGACCCCCCTGAGAGCCCCCGGGATGGCCCGGAGGTGCCCTGCGGCCAAAATTTCCGAAGAAGCGAAAATGGCACTTTTGGAATCCGCGCGAGGGGGTCTGGAAACGACCTCAGCTGTCGGGGACGCGGTGGAGTCTTTTGACCATTTTTAACCCCAAGTATTGTTCTCCGCCGCCACTTCATAGTGACTGATTCACCGTCCCGGTCAATGGACCCCCCCCCCCCTCTCCCCGCAGTTCAAAGTCCGCGTTCCTCCTTCGGTCTCGCCGTCGTGACTCCACCATCTCTTGCCTGCCCGCCACCATCATCACTTTATGTGCGGGGGGAAATGGCGGCGCCCGCGTGGGGGCCGCGGAGCGCTGGCTCAACAAGCGGCCGGACGTTCGAGGCTCGAACGCAATCTGGCCTTCGCCTTGTGACATTTGTGCGGTGGGGTTGGGGCGGGGGAGGGGGGGCTTAAAGCCGTCGTGGGAATGGGGCACTTCTTTTTGTCTGTTTGCTTTTTGTACGGTGGATGGCCCGAGGGTTTGTGGCGGTGGGTGGAACGGCGGTTGAATGGTAACCGACAGCGGTTGTGGATTGCACTGCTGAGGGCCCGGCATCCCGGAGTCGGGTATTTGGCTTCGGGGGGGATTTAGGACGGCATGTCACACACGCGCACACTCGGTCGGTGGGTCGGTGGGTCGGTCAATCGTTAGCAGAGGCGCTCGTGCCACGGTGCGCGCGCGGCGCAAAATTTGGGTATACCTGGGGCCCCTCCCAGTGATAATTGCACCCATCAAGAGGCCTCCAGGAAACAACAAAAACTACCCAGAAGCCTTTGTTGGCAACCATACAAAAAGACCCATAAGACAGGTCTTGTGCTTGCAACTACCCCCCCTCCCCCTTGCGCAAGCACGGCCTTGTCTAAGCACGGGGTGGGCGTTGAACCGCTGTTTTTAGGAATTTTTGGGACCACTGTTTTTGTGGTCCCAGATGTAACATGGGGTTTAAAAACATTTTACCGCACATTGCCACCCAATGATGTTTGTTTTGATGTGATTCTTGGCCATTTCTGATATTCCCCTTCCACAGCCTAACACCATCTTCATCTGAGGGCTCTCCTGGATATGGGCAGTTATGTGTGTTTGCCGTCATGTGTGCCACACGCAAGCACAGTCTTGTCTAAGCACCGGGTGGGAGTTGAACTGCTGTTTTGCCTGGGGTTTTGGGACCGCGGCCGTGCTTGCGCAAGGGGGGGGGCAGGGTACGCTTTTTTCAGGGTTCTATGGGCTGTTTGGGTGGGCGCATCTGGGGATGGTGCACCGGTGTTTGACCTCCAAATCGTTGCCGCGGTGCGGACGCGGTGCGCGCGCGGCGCAACAACACCCTCAGAGTGCCTGTTGAGGGCCGGGGGTGACTGAAGGTGGTGGATGCTCCGTCGACCGCCGTTGACGGTCCGTCGACAGCGGGTGCTGGTCAAAGGGCGGCAGTGGGTGGGCCATTGCCCACGGTCCTCGGGGCTTGCGGTCCTCGGGTGATGTCCGTATGCGAGGGTCTCCCCCTGCGCGCTGCTGGAGCAGCACTGCGCGATGATTAGCCTCGGGATGGACATGCCTCAAGCTCCGGACAGTGGGCACTGGGCACCTCAGAGCCGGGCGGTTGGGGGTTCTCTGATGTCCGTTGTTCAGGCTCCACTGAAATCTGGCCTTCGGTTTGTAATATTTGTGCGGGGGGTTTGGGGCGGGGGATTCCGGGGGGCGGGGAGGGTAAAGCCGTCGTGGAATGAGGCACTTCTTTTTCTCTGTTTGCTTTTTGTACGGTGCATGGCCCGAGGGTTTGCGGCGGTGGGTGGTCCCCGACGGCGGTTGGACGGTAACCGACAGCGGTTGCGGCGTCCAACGGCAGTTGATGATCGATTGACCCGTGGGTTACTTGGAGGGATTTGATTTTCAACGGATGAAAAGTCTGGGACTGCCGCCGCTGAACCGCCAACCGCCGACGGTTATTTCGGGGCAACGGACCGGTGTGGCGATCTTTCTGCTTGCATCTCCTGCGTGGCTGTCAGTATTTGGCTTGCAAGCGGAGGGTAGCGGAGGGTAATTGTGTCAGAAATAGTTGGATTTGGTCGGGTACGAACCCAGGGCTTGTTGCCTGGCGTCCGGGGGCGTTGACCACTGGGCTGCCGGTCGTACGAGGAGCTCAACGATGGTATTGGAGCCGCCTCGCGGGTCGGAACACGACCCTTCTCGGGGCCTTCTCCACTTGTCACTGCGTGGGGCTGGTGATTCGAATCCCAAGTGTTTCCTGCTGTGAGCACTGAGCGACAGGAGTCCCTCTAACCATCAGCAGTTCATTGTAAACGGCCGGCAACCGACCCGCATGCGCCGGCGCCAACCGCCAACGGTCGATGGTCAACCGACGACCCGTCGACGGTTGGCGGCGGTTGTCCGGGGGTAGTTCGCGATGAAATGGCGGTGGTTTGCCCGCCCGCAGCTCCGCACTCGGTTTCTCCCTTCCGCCCTTCGGGCCCGCTTGAAAGGAGTGGTACCCATTTGGACTGCAAAGTACGGGGACGGGGTCTGCCGTTTCTCTCTTGCGTGGGGGAAGGTCATGTGCGTGAACCTCGTGGATGGGGCCCGATTCCCTGGTTCCGCAGGGGGGCCTTCGGATGCCCCCGGATGTTCTGCCGTGAAGAGGAGCATGTCGCGTCGGGGGATGGATCTCTTGACACCGGCTCAAGTCAAGACTGTCCCCCCTCCGCTGACAGCAAAGAAGGGGCGGGAGATTCTGTAGTCTGCCGTCTGCAGACTGACTGTCTCGCTGACATATGCAGTGCTGTCCTTTGTGCCCGCCCCCCAGGGAAAACGGATATGGTCGCTGCGGCTACACGCCACGTGGCCAAGTCTCAAATGGCGGACCGCCTAGCATCTCGCCGACCCTTGAGCTTGTACGTGTACCAACATGTAACAGGCACTCTAAATGACGAACTATTTAGTTCCGGGCAAAGCAACGGGAGCGCCAACCATTGCTCCACCCAAAGTACCCCCCCGGCGGGGTACACAGTGCCATGAATGGCTTCAGAATGAGACACGAATGTGTGCAATCAAGGCCTCGAGACGGTCACCAGCCACCGGCACAGCCAGCAGCACTTCTGCCTGCCCCAAGCGGCTGCCAGCTGCAGCCCTGCCGCATCACTTGCCACGATGCTTTGTCCCACACTCCCCAGACCGGGGACACTCCCGGGACAGCGACCGGTTTCTGGCAACTTCGCCCCCCTCAGTCACCCGTGTTTCCTGCGGGACAGCCACGCCTCCTACACTTTCGTCAATGGCGCAGCGTGCATGTGCAGAATCCTGCACAACAAGCGCAGACCAGTGTGTCCAGCCCAAAGGGCATGCTTGGTTTCCAAAGGTGCGCCCTGTGTTTATTGTAGGATAGGGTACAGGCCATTGCTTGGGGGGGGGGGGGGTCAGAGGCCAAAGAAAAAGTTTGCATACCTTAAATCGGCCTCCAATTGTCAGCCCCTTGGATAAATTTCATCTCTTGCCTGAGGAAAATTTTTCTGCTGTGGGTGGGTGCGTGGGTGGGTGCGTGGGTCAGCTGGGGCTGGCCAAGGTCCCAAACAACCCCCCCACCCCAACCCCCTGATTCAACGTGTATTTGAGGTGTAACCAGGTTTGGCATAGAGAATGAAGATGCACTTATGCCTTACGGTGGAGTGCATTACCTCAAAGTTGCATTTTTTGCAGCACTGTCTGTCTGTTTTTCTGTCATTTCATCTCAATCTCTTACCTAGGTCTCACCCCACCCCCACCCCCGGGGGTCACTGAGCAATGGCCTGTCAGGGTCACCTTTGACGTTGATGGTTGTGCACACAAGTGCCAAACACAATCCGGCTGGGTCCAGGGAGTTCTTAGCAGGTCATGACTATGTATCATCTGTCTGGCTTACGTTATTACCTGCCCCTTTCGCTTTGCTGGCTGGCCGTGCATTGCACCCCAACAAAGTCACCGCTGTAGAGTGACGGAATACGTGGGGACGTTTCATTGCACCACCTGGAAACAGTCCTGAACCACGAGGGCAGAGCAGATCGCCCTTTGGGCACCATCCCCCGATCATGTCAGTGGGTTTTGGCGGTGATTCAGGTGAAATCGGTGGTGCTTGCTGTCCTTCCAAACCACTGGGCTGCAAAGGTGTACAATAAGGTACGATGGTGCGAGGGTCCAAACGCTTTTTAGAATAGATTTGAAAGTGTATGAAGCTGTGTGTTGTTCTCTGCAACAAAAGAACGTTGACAAAATACATTACCATCCGACAGATTTTGGAGGAGATGAAACATTTCATCATGAACAACCAGTTGCGCCATCACAAGCAGCATAAGCATGTGCAGGGAGGAAAGACAACAGCTGCATGTAGAAGACTGGCGTGTTAACAGATCCTGCACCAATGGGTCACCATCAAGCATCATTTTGATCTCATGGTGTGTCCGAGGCTTTAAGATGCGTGTAACATCATTCAGGGTGCGAGGTGTAAATATTTCAGTGGTAAGGGTGTGTGGCTGGAACAAGCCGCACTCCGCATTTTTCCAACCCCTTTCTGCCCTTTATAGCTGCTGTTTGCACCTCTTGGTGCTGTTGTAGGGTGGTTTGCAATCCTAGAGCGGTTGCATTCCCGCTGACGATTCAGCTTGAATTTCAGGGATTGTTTCAGATTTCGAGTCTCCTTTTGCTTTGTACAGGCCTATCATGTATTGCTGAATGTTCCTGGCAAACAGTAGTCAATCGGATTGTATGAGAACGGGCTGTCCTGTATCTCTGATTGCTGAACACGGCATCCGAGAAATGTAATGTAATGGGCATATTGTATGCAATGCAACCCGCTGGTTGATCCCAGCCTTCAGCCTTCACACCGCTGTCCTTTTCAGCCTACAGTCTTTGTGCACACTCATGCACACTGGGAAGCCTACGCGCGTGGCAGTCTCCCACTGCATAACCTGGTTTCAGACTCAGCTAATCCCCACTACGTGTCAGATCCGCTACCACAGTCATTTGTGGGATCATCGAAACACTGGACAGCTCTGACCCTTGATTCCAAGACATTGTCTCGAGTACCATATGATGAGCAGGGTACGCCAGTTCACTTTGGTCTGGGCCAAAAAAAAAAAGAATGTAATGGAGGGCATAGCATGTCATGGCAGTAGTACGTGTGGTCTGAACTGACAGATCCTCACTGTTGGCAAACAATTTTTCAAAAGAAGGAGATGTTGTGTAATGGCGGCTCTGAACACCTGAGTGCTCACAGGGAACAGGGCGAGGTCTTGGTATTTGACCGTGACGCATACCCTAGCTTGCAGCTTTTTCCCCATCCGACCTCTGTGTTTTTCTGGCCCCAGTTTTGTGGTCAGAATGATGACAGTTAGTGGGGACAAGGAGCCAATGAGAGGCATTTGTATTTGCAACACTCTTGCACTTGAGACTGCTTGAGAGGGAGAACTATACGCGGTGTACACGCGGTGCGTGTATTGGGTTCATTTCGTAGACCTACCTACCTGTTGGACAGTGAAGTGCATGTGTTTCCAAGGTGCCCCCTTAGGCACGCAAAGTAAAGCCATCCCATGCCAAGAAAGAACATTTTATTGCACATTTTAACCTTAACCTTAACCCAGACCATAGCATTGTTGTTGGGTAGCCAAGGAAAACAACCTTCGGTAACGAAGTTACAATAGGGGAAGGCAATTGCAATTCGCTATGCAAACTATCGGTTGCTTAAGGTGAACGAACTCCGCTGAGCCAAAAAGTGACTACTAAGGTACCTGAAGTTTGTACAATGTAGATTGAGGGCCTTCAGACAGTTGAATTTCGTGATACAAAACACAGAAACAATTTAAGGTATTCAAATTTGCACAGCGCGCACACCACACGCACCACATAATGTGTTGGAACAAACTATGGGGGAAAGGTCATTCTTTGGTTCTTTGGTTACTCGATGCTCATGTACTGCCCACACTCAGAGGCGGAGATGACGGTGGCAGGCACCCTATCGCCATTTGATCAGAGGTAGGTGACACTGAAGCCATGAAAGAGACATGGGTGAAATTGTAAAAAGACACGGTGCAGTATGTGCAAATCTACTATCGTTTGCAGAAATTTAGCGCAGTGCAACTATTTGGACATGTGGCCGTACTGGAGACCCATACTTTGTGATACTGGGGGGGAGGGGGGGCATCATTTTTGTTGGAGAGTACGTTTTGATACTTCTTCCACATTGGGGATATGGCATTTTTGGATTTCACCTAGTTTCACCCATTTCCATTTTTTTTCAATTTTTTTGCTCATTTCCACCACATCCACTCTTTTCTAGGTTGATTTCTCCCCACCATGGGACCTCAAGAAGGCAGAGGTGACGTATCTTTGTTGTTAACCTCCCATCATGGGGACCCCAAGTAGGCACGGCTGATGTTGGACCTCGGGATCATGCTTCAGGGGCATGCCCCACTACAGACCTTGGGAGACCTCTTTCAGTGGGGGCGGGAGGTGGTCCATCTTCCACGAATGGGGATGGGAGGATGGACCTAGGGGTGTTGGGTATGGCTGTTTAGCATAGCCCCGCTGCGGACCGTCTCGGGATGACAGCATGGTACGTCTTGGCGAGATCAAGCCCGTGAGATCGTCTTCAATTATAGTACTTGAACGTGAGAGGATGCTGGATTGTCCCTCGGCCTTGATTCATTTTAACATTATGCTTAAGTTTGTTAACTTCTTAGCCTTAGTGTGACAAAATTGCATTAGTCCAAAAGACATATGTATGTCCCGTATGTATGTCAAAGCAGTGTCACATATGTATGTTAAAACAGGGTTTGCGCAGCCGCAGGGTTCTGTTTTCTTTTCTCCAGGTAGCCTATGGTTTCTAGGTGAGCATATGTAGTCTTCAATTAGTTATTTGTCTGGCTCTTTTAGGAGGTGCAAGCCCATGTCTGTTCATTATACACGTATTTCAAGGGCATAATGGAGATTAGATCACATGTTGTACTGTATAATACAGGGGGGGCAACAATTTTATACGCTTTAAATTTAGGCACCTTGCCATTTTTTCCCCCGTTTCAGCACCAAAATTTCATACCAAGTAGCCTTCAAACTGCTAGTTTTATCACCAAAACTTCATACTAGGGTTCTTTTTTTAGGGGACATCAGAATGCTCTTAGCTCATTTTGGAACAAAAAATATTACCAAATACTTTGAAAATTACCAAAACTTTTCAAAAATTTTCTCTTTTTATAAAAAATGTTTGCTACTTCTCACAACTATTTGCAATGTTTTCTTCTTCTTTGCCTAAATGTTTTGAACTATATTTTGTTTATATTTTGGCCTCCTATAATGTTGGCAGAGGGAGACTGGTTTTGCACCCAAAACTTAGGCCCGAAAAGGGGTCCGAAATTTTGGTGTCTAGACTTAAAGTGGTCTGAAATTGTTGCGTCCCCTGTACTGCGGTACACATTACAGTGCTACAATGTGCATTGGATGCCTATGTTTTACCTTGTTGTGCAACATGCCAATATGCCGCATTTGTGCAGGGAAGACCGAAGGAGGGGGGGGCGGAGGAGTTTTGGTTTGCATGTAGAGCGGAGGGAAGAGGTCCAAGGAATATTATCCTGCTATGATGTCGCACATAGGGAAATAAAGAAAATTTTTCATTGCATATGTTGAGAATTTTTGCAATTGAAAGTTGAACGAAATTTTCTTAAGAGATGCGCATTCAAAATTTGTCAGGCCAATCAATTGTTGTACATTCTGAAATATCTTTGGACAGAGGCCAATTGCATCATACACAACCATCCCACTTTCACCAAGCACCGCTGTGATTTTCGCATTGTCTATGGAAATACAATGTGTCCTATTGTCTTTGGAAAACCTTTGCAATTTGTCTTTCTCTGCCAATCACTTCTGTCTCCGATGGCCTTTGTCTTTTTCTTCTCTGGTGCCACATACACCGATACAATCTTTCTGGGCCCCTACATAGTACATGGTATGGTGCACTACGTTTTTGAACTCTTTTTTACTTTTGTAGGAGACCTTTGTTTAGCTTGTGTCCATCGTCCACGCTATCTAGCCTGCTCCTACTCATGTGGGGCTGTTAGCGCCACTCAAGGGTTCTTGCGGGTGTGCCATGTTCGCAATATGGTGGTACCATTGAGCTATTCTCGCTATCCACTGCAGTCCAGTTGCTTGACAAAGGCCATTGCATATGGACGGAGTAATGGGGTGCTTCTTCGACGGAGCACGGCGCGGAGGGGGAATGGATATTGTTGCGGGTGGCATGTGTTCTATGAGGTTGTAGATGTCTGCTAGCTGCTGGCTGCTAGCTGCTGGAGAGATAATATCATCTCGCAAGGTCAGACGGCGAGCGGGGTTAGGCGGTGGTCTTTTCTGTCGTTGGGAATTTTCTACTTGGTAGCGTTTTTGTTCTTTAGGCCTTCTTCACCCTTCGTGCAACTAAGAATGGCCTAGAGGTGCCTCGTCGAGACGCTAATGTGCATGGTGCCCGGTAAAGGGTCACCTGCCGAATATGGAAACACTTTGAAGAGCCTCTCCAGGATGCCTTTGTGATGAGAAGCAAAATGGAATAGGTTCACCACCACCACTAGTGTCAACCGTAGTCTGCGGAAAACAATATCTTTCTTTTCAAGCGGTTTGTTTTACAAATTCAGTGTAGCAGGCTCGCAAAGGACGCCCTAAGTGCATTAAATATGCATCAAAGTACATGCAAAAGACATCAACACCAGCGAGTTGGTTGCCGAATGGGTCCCACATTTGAAACTTTTTTCTCTCTTTGGTCTTTTTCGCAACACAACGCCGTGAGCGGAATAGTGCCACCAACTCGCTGCATGCCTTACTCTTGAGTAGCAAGAAACAGACACATTTTTGTGAGTTATTTTGCTTGCTACCGCTCGTTGTGCAAATGAAAAGCATAAATTGGTCACCAGCATGGAAAAATGTACCCTTTTTGTCTTCGGCCTCATTGTGCATACTGCATGCCCCAAACAGGTTTTCACATCCTTCAGGTCCTCCATTTTCCCATATTTGTCTTCCGCCCGTTTCACCAATGAAACTCCCCCGGATGTTGTTGCCCATACCTAGTACCCCCTCCCCCTATTATGAGGTCGCTAAATCCGAATATCAACTCAGATTTGGCCGGTGGGGCGGTTATTACCGAGTTTTTGGTCGCGCGCGCGCTCCATTTCACCCCCCTCATATCTCGACGCCACTGTCTCAAATTCGAAAAACAAGTGAATTTTCGGAATCAGCGACCTGAAAATAGGGGGGGTACAAAGATTTTCACGTCGATTTGGTACAATTTGCTATTTTTAGTACTTTCGGGGGGACTATATACTCGGTAGGATCTGCGTGTACTGTGCAGGGTGTGCGGGGTATACTTTGTTTGTCATATGGGGCCACAATGCCGAAGAGTTATAGTTTTGGGGTAAAAAAGTAGGGGTAAAGTTGGGGGAGGATGTGACAAGTTGGGTACCAAGTGTTTATCCCGGTACCTGGAATACCCCTACTTTTTTACCCCAAAATTATAACTCTTCGGCATTGTGGCCCCATATGTACTAGGTGCTGTGTGCAATCCGTAGCATATTGGGACTACCTCATGCCACTTTCCAAAACATCGATGCACCTTCTCCCAAGATCTACTAGCTTTGGAGGGAGCTACTCTGTGTGTAACTGAGCTCAGCATGGAAAAAATGCACTTTAAAACATGCTAAAGCATCATGAACTACTGAAAACAAAAATGGGACCATTCGGCGTGAACAACAATCAGTGCCTTGATTCAGTAATTTAGTAGTCCTACCAACTCCAAGTAGATTTCTTGCAGCAAAACAATATTTCGCTAAAAAATTCAACAGATGACCACCAAACGAAATTGTCTGGAACACTGTGGGATGGATCATGGATGACGAATCACAGAAGAGCAATGCCGACGGTCAGCAGGTGGCAGAAGCAGTGAGAAAATATTCTGCCACAGTTCTTGCAGCTTCTCGTTTGTTGAATCAATCACATGAAAACACATACATATGTCGAAACAACCCACATTACACATGTCTCTTGCACATGGTTACACATAACATAACATATGATAACATAATATAACATAGTGGGTGGGTCTGGGCTGGAGTTGGTTGGTAGAGGTGGATCCTACGTCTAACTTTTTGTCTTACTGTTCCGGTAGATGTATCACGTCTTTTGGAACAACTCATACGTCTTGTGGAATTGTATAGCTGTTCCAGAAATAGCAGTCCTACTGTTCCGGTAGATGTATTTTGTCTACCACTCGTGCATACTTGATGTCTTTTTCGACTCGGCCACATTGTGTATATTTGATACACCGGTGACCATGCAAGGAGGTCACAGGCACATGTTTGTCCAGGTGGTCGCATAAGTGTCGTGATTATTTGTACATTGGAGATTCGTTCATTGCAAGAACCACATTGTATTTTAGTACAGGGGAGGCAAAAATTTCAGACCACTTTAATTCCAGACCAAAATTTCGGCCCCATTTTTGGGCCTAAGTTTTGGGTGCAAAAGCAGTCTCCCTCTGCCTACATTATATGGGGCCAGAATAAAGGGGATGTTAAAATAAGCACGGAAATTGACATAGGTTGACTTTATAAAAAAAAACTGAAGGGTGTTGCATGGTAATGTCAAAGGTGGTGTAGTTCAAAAAATTTTTGCCAAAGAAGAAGGAAACATTGCAAATAGTTGTGAGAAGTGGCGAACATTTTCTAAAAAAAGGAGAAAAGTTTTGAAAAGTTTTGGTAATTTTCAAAGCATTTGGCAATATTTTTTGTTCAAAACTGATTTAAGAGCATTCTGATGTCCTCTCAAAAAAGAAGCCTAGTATGAAATTTTGGTGCCGAAACGGAGGAAAATGGCAAGGTGCCTAAATTTAAAGCATATGAAATTGTTGTCCTCCCTGTATGCAATTGTTGTACAGTATTGTGTTGTGTACTATCAAAGTTCTGTCAGATGTCACTATGATTTGGTGTATTAGGTGTTGGGAAGCATCATAGTGTTCCGGACCATTTTCCTTGCTCATTTTGTTTGGCTAAATTTCTTTGCTACACCAACAACACATCCATAACCGCGTATGACTGTTGGTTTGCATTTTTTTTTGCATATAATAAGCATATAATCTTTTTGACAACTTGCACCCCACTTTTATTTCTTCCCAGTCCATATCCTTCTTCACCGACAAATGTACACAAGCTTAGACTGAGCCATCAAGCCTTTTGTCGTCGTGTTCAACACTCTTCGCGTAGTGGAGAGATTGCATACGAAACCACTTGCAAGAAGGCCTACAACGTTGGAATCCCCAGAGAAAACATATCACGATCAGCATAGTGATGACCACAAGCTCAAACATGGTAATGCAAATATGGATGAACAATACTTAGAAAAAAAATGGAGACTGCTACCTATGAAAATACACAAGCGAACCTCGGCGGCACCCGAGCCTCTATATCACTATAGAAGATGTTTGCCTTCTCCAAAAGAGGCATGGTACCCCCTCCAGAGCCAGAGAGGGATGAATGTAACCAAGGTTAGAAATCGTTTGGGAATGATACTATTTTTCATTGAAAAATTGCATGATGTGAAATGATAACCAACCCAACCAAAACAACCTAGAAAAAACTGAGAACGCTTGGTGACTGCTCTGGGTTGCAGCTTTTCTCAGTGTTGCAAAAATGAAAGCACCTACTTGGTGTCGATTATGGATGCAATTTAAGACATTTTCACTTGTGTTCCGCCCTTCCGCTTCAAAGACCGTAGGGACCACAATTTTATGCACATTGTTGCCACGGCAATAGATTTGGTAAATACTATTTGATAACCCTGTCCATGTACACGGGTACTCTTTTTGTGCTATTCACATCGGAGTTTCTTTGTTGCTTCGTAACTACCTTGGTCTTGTCTCTTCATTTAGAATCCACCCCGGAAAATTGTTTGACAGTTCCGTAATAAAGCATGTTGTATTGTTGTACCGATAACATGCAATTTTTTTTAGACTCGACCAGCCGACCAATACCCCCACTGTCTGTGAATTACAAATTGCACATATAGGTCACCCAAACCTGTGACGGTTCTATGGGTCACTTTGACAAAACTTCAATATAGGAAAATCACCTGGCGGTCCACATCAACAAAATATTGTATCAAGCCGAGAACAGCTATGCAAAAAAGGAGGACAGATGGTGAGAGATGACATTGATATTGGTGACATAGTTGAATTGGAAGCAGAGTAACATGGCACAATGTCCAATGCGCAATCATAGTGCGACAACAAAGAGACATCTGTTCCTTTCCACCATCACTGCACCAATCTGTCCATTCCCGTGGTGGATTGGGTGGTGCCTGTTCTTCATTCTCGGCTTCATCAACCGCTGTCTTCTCAATTGGCATCCTTATCCCGCAATGTTTTACGTTCCTCCTTTCACTGAATTATGCTTTGATTTTCATGTACACATTTACATAAAGAGAGTTGAGACACCATGTATGATATCCCATCAAAACTCCACTTTCTGTGGCTTTTCTTGGCACCATGAAAAGAAAAGCCTTGGTACATTGAAACAATTGTGGTGCTACTCTCTGCGCATTACCTACATCTAGGAGGGCTAGAGGTGGCACGTAATGGGAAAATAAGTGTCCACCACCTCTGGATAGACTAGGAATGCAATCTGAAAATGCAATAGCAAAAGTGAAAAACCGAATAAAACTATGTATAAACCACAGGCTGAAAATCCAAAAAACTTGTGATCCAAAATTTATTATTTGACCGCACATGCGACAAACATCTGGCGCGATCTCAGCATGCTATCTTTAAAATCTACCCAAGTCGAAAAAAAACCTGTAAAGCAGAACATTTCGATGGAAAACCTTATTAATCAATGGTTTTCAATCGCAACTAATGCTAAAGTGGTGCAGGTTCGGAGAACGGGTCGAAACCTAAAAAGAGGGGTTTAAAACGCAGGATGGCATGCGGCCGACTGGTGGGCCAGGTTCTCCCAAATAAAAAATGGACCCCAACTCTATGCATCTGATGGCAATCTGCTACACTTGATTGTTGGGTGCAGGTCATGAGGCCAACATGTGGTCTCCCCCGACAGCTTAGCCACAGCCACCTGCCATAGCCAACCATCTTCACGTGCACACGAGAAACCCTCATGCGAAGCACAACCCAAATGAAAAACAAATTCAAACCCATGTTCCATGGCCAATTACTGGGACAGCACCAAGGCACTGCTCAATGAATCCTTGGGCAAGAACAGAGAGGGGGTTTTGGCAAGAAGCCATGGTCTTGTGTTCTCGTCTGCAGCTGGCGGCGCCCACTGGCAGATCGCCATTCGCTGCCCTTCCCTTCCCTTTCCTTCAGTGAAGGTCCACCAAGCCGCTGTTTTGGTCCGCCGTTTCTGTTTCTCCATGGAGAACAGAGAGGGGGGGGGGAGGGGGGGTTGCTACAGATGGGGTGTCCGTGCTTGACTGACAGCAAACTACAATACAATGTGGTAAACTGCAGTACAATGTGGGGAACAGGGAAAGGAGCAAAAAATGAGCTATTTGCAGCTCGGATTCAGCAGAATCTCTACCACCAGAGGCCAATCAAGGCAACGGTGTGGCTGGTATGTAATGCTCTGATACGCGGCTGCGCATGGAGCGCTGACGATGAACGGATTCCGCTGGAATCGTGCACCCGTATATGCACGTTACCTGGACATTGGCTCACGACAAACGACAAAGGCCAAACTTCCAACAGGGACGTTTCGGCTCTGAAGAAGCAACGCGTGGGCGAAGCTGTGTGCATCATTTTCTCCAAGGACATCACACACTTCATTACCCTTACCAAGAGGGTGGAGAACTTCATATCTCTTGCTGAGAGGGTGTATCTCAAGGCAAAAAAAGAGGAATCAACTACACCAATGATGCAATACAGCTAAAGAAATTGGAAACATACCGGTGGACACGAAGATGCCTCATGGTTTGTGTCACACATTGATGAAGCATTGAATGCTCATCGCAGTGAATCCGCCGCTGGATATGGAAGCATTGCAGGAACCAAATGTGTAGACGTTGGTCGTCGAAAGAAGGCGAGAACTAGCATACAGTTCCAGAATCCAGCGGTGGACACACGCACAGGGGCAAACTTTGGGACCTGGTGACGTGCCCAGTTCCCCTTGTAGGTTGCGGACAAGAGCTGCACAGGGCGGTACTGAGGTCGAAACTTTTGAGGTACGAGCCACTGGCCCGACGGGGTTGTTCCTTCATCTTTTTATAGCTGAAGACCAAATGGCCTCAATATAGACTGCGCATCCACGCTCTTCCCTGTGGTTTTGTGACGATGCAAGAAGCAAGGAACCACAAATCTGACAGGATAGAGCAGGAGCGTCCCGATATACGAAGGGATAGTTGCGGAATAGTTCAGCCTATGCATGAAGTGGTACGGGCTCATAACAGGTGTTTCTGTGCAGGATCAGGGCTGCGCCAAACCCTCCTGAACAAATTGCAGGCACATGCATGTGAAGGCACAATGTTGTACAGATCTCAAATCCGGAATTTTGCGTTGAAACATTTGGCGGCAAGTGATGAGTGCACCAACACCTGCACGCCTTCTGTGGGAAAGAGCAATGCACAGAAGAGAGGAGAGCATGCTCGCAACAGTCACAGATAACTGTCAACCCCCCAACGTCTCTCCATCTGAAAGCCAGCTGCAGCGTGCAAACGGCTTTTTCTGGAGAGAGGACCTCCAAACTGGGTCAGGATGCACATGTAAGTAGCCTTGGTTTTGGTTCGCCCCAGCCTGGAGACAGATTGCAAATTACCACATGGACTCCTCGTCCCATGGATCGCCGTGTTGAGACGACATAGATTACAATTCTCAGCGACAAACTCTCACAGCCTGGTCACAGCCAAGCAAAGATCTGCCGAGATCAAAACCCCACTGCCCACTGTCAAAAAATTTTCATGCACCCTTGCACACGTTGCAGAGGTCGGGTAACTGGCCCTGCACATTGTTCAGCAACCTGATGATGCTCAGTTTTGCCCATCGGCAAGACAAATACCTCGGTTGTGCACGTCTTAAATTGCTCCCGCGCGAAGTAGGAGGGTGTTCGCCTGCAAGTGGAATCCAAAAGCAGCTGATGAGGGTTACCTGCTGTCAGGATGCTCTGTGGATAGCCAATCCCCGTCGCAGTGCACATGACCATCCCACACCCAGGGCGGGGTTGTTCAGTGCTCCTCGGGGACGCATGCAGTCCTGTGCAGCTCCCGCCCGGACAGTGGTTCCTGGAGGCTGTGAGAAGATTGGTCGACATCTCAGCCTGTCCGCCCCATACAATTGTCGGAACATGTAACCCAATAGGGCAGGCGAATAAACAAGGAGCGCACATAGTCGCGCGCGCACACACGTGCATGCCCTTGCACGCCTATGTACAGGCATCTGCGTGCCTACTGCCCACCAATTGGGTATGTGTGTGCACATGGAGTGTGCATGTGCATGTTCCCAAGTACAACCCGTGTGTACTTTTCCGGGCACGATCTCTTGGTTCGCTACTACGAAACATCAACAGAAATCCCCATACGGCTGGACACCGTCGTGTGTCTACATTCCTCTGTGTGTCGCATGACCCAGCCTTTAGAGGTGGCATGCCATCATCATGCGCGAGTGGGTGGGTAGGTGCAAAAACGGGTGCATGCACATTGTACTGAGAAAATTGGTATAACCTGGAATAATGCAACCAACCACTTGTGTGGCCAGACACACTTGTCCAGTGGGCGACATTGTATAGAAAGATGTTCCTCGCGACCCTGCGATTCAAATCCTTGACAACACACTGCTAAACCCACAAAATGGACTCCCAAGAGACATAAGGCTCGTCGTGTGTGCGTGTGTAGAGTGTGTGTGCGCGGAGAACATGCGAGATCATTTCTGGAGCGCGAGCGAGGTGTGCATCCATTCGCCTCCTAGTGTTGCCAGGGGCAAACGTGGAAAACACAAAAATATGTAAAATCTTGAACAAACGGTACACTTGTGGGCAACTGTGTATAGACGAATAAGGTACGTTTTGCACCGAGTATCGGTCTAAAATTCGCTGGAGGTGGGAAGATGAACGGAAAAGATGCGTAGAGCACGTATGGTATCCAATCTGTTTAGCTGAAAGAATCAACGCAAGAGCTGTTCCAGCAGCGTTGCTTGGACGTCCCTGAAGCACGTGATTCGCCCATCCGCATACGATTCCGTTGTGTCATGTAACCAGCTTAGAGAGCAGAGAAACCTGCAGACACGGAAAACAAACATAGCAATCTCGGTGACGAGTTGGGGTGGCAAGCATGGAGCAATGGCGTGCAGCATCACGTGTGCGGCACAAGGTGCATATTTCAAGCTCTTGCCTGATTGGGGTGAAATGGCCTCGTTGCACAGTATTTTTCCGGGCCAGGAACATGGTGTAACCTGGTTCCAAAACCCAAGAAAAGCACACTTGCATCGCAGTGTAGACCAGGTTGGGACAGTTTACTGACACAATGAACAGATGCGCACCAGAAACCTCCTGTAAAATAGTGTGTCATGAGTGCAAAAGTGGTCCAGCAATTGTTGCACTACCATGCACACCACACCACACCACACCATTTTCCTTACCATCCCAAAGCAGGTGAGCAAAAGGATGCTCGCCCCTCGAATAGACTGGTGTCCATCAGTGTGCTTGGCTGCCCGGTGTGGGTAGTCCACCACGGATAGCCACATGCCAAACCATGCACCTACCTGCCCAGGTTGATAAGTGGGCGGACTTCAGCTGGAAGAGAAATCACTGAATGAACACGCACTACTTGTAAACCTCACCGGCGCACTTCCGCTTAAAACGGAATCATCACTGATGGACTGTGGATTTTCCGTGGAAGCTCTGCTCATTCGTTGCTGTCTTACTTCCGCTGCATTGTTGCTTTCGGCAGCGGCCTAACTTTTGACTGCCCATTTTGTCACAAAAACAAGGCAACAACCAAGGCAACCAGAGGAAACCGGAGCAAGGTGCTCCACTTGTCTTCAAATTTCAATAAATCACAATAGATCTCGTATCCTACTTGTACATGGCCTCAGCCGTGCTACTACCAGCTCCAATCACCGACTTACAGTGTACTGGGGCGAGCTCACCCATTAATCCCACACGGTTACATTAAGACTACAGGCATATCATGTTGCGTTTGTTGCCCGGCACACGCTTGTGCTCCTCTCACTAATGATCTGATTATGATGCGAGTGGGAGCAACGTCCCAACCCCCCCCCCCTTTTTTCGACTGTTCCCTTTTATGTTAGGGCGGTTCAGGCTTCTATGCAACATAGTGTAGTCTCGGCCTCAGTTAATGCTATATGGGCTTGGCCTGGTTGGGCACGCTGCGTTTCCTCCACCCTGGTGAAGTTCAGCAGTTTTCATCATCCTTTGACTTCATCGGACCTCGGCTTGACCTCAATTAAGTCCAACTTTGGATTCTGGGAGGGCTATCCCAGCTCCAAATCCACATTAGCTGCTGGTTTTGTGGGTCATTCCCTCCTTCCGTACTCTCCTGATAACACTTTTTCCATCCCTTCCCTCGAACAGTTGCCCTATTGACAGGCACACCTTGAGTTTGGGCCCCCAAAGCAGCAACCATCATCTGGCGCAGCACACCGGGTCCGGAGTACTGTGGGAGGATCACTTCATTTGCCATCTTGCGAGACACCGGCAGACTATTAGGAGGCAGTGTGGCATCGAAGCGGATGGTGATACTCTGTTCTGCGGCTTCCAAACCACCATATGGGGCCTTGGAAAATCCTGAGGCACATGAGACGTTGGGAGGTAAATCCCGCCTTTCGGAAATTCTGCCGCCAGCTGACTACTTCCCTGAGCCGCAGAGGCATCTATCTTCCAACAGACTCAGGAGCAAGAGCTTGCAGAATGATGTTCCGCTGCTTTACTGCGACTTGCGTGTATTGATCAGCCTCGGACGAAAACACACGGACGGGTGCACAAAAGCACAAGCACACACACCAGTAGCGAATCGCAGCAGTAATTGCCACTGGCGAACAGACAAATACATGACAGCCTCAATAACCCACTTCTCCAGCTGGGGCTGGTACTTCCGCAAGGAGCTGCAGATCCTCAGAGATCTCCGCACAGCATTGACATCCAACACACGCTCCCCGTTCACCACATTGCTGAACTCCGCAGGAGTCAAGCCCTGCAGCAAGGAGTCGCCCATCAAAGTGTAGAAGAATCCCCACTTGATGCGCTTCAGCTGCGTCTCGATAGACTTGGCCAGATACACATCCTTGAGCCAGGCACCGTACTTGTGCTTGTTGTCCTCGGTCACCTCAGGGCCTCCTTCGAATTCAAACTTGCGAACAACACCGTACTTCTCAATGTCCTCCACGAACGTGATATCCAGAGAGTCCACGTTGGTGCTCTTCGTCACGGTGTCAGCTCTGAAAAGCAAACGACCGTCCCTGTGTTGCCCTCTGCGAAATTGCGCGTTTGTGTGGCGAATGGCGTTGGATACTGCGTGTAACTGTAACACAAGTGCACATACTTCTGGCAAAGCTGCGGATCAAACTCGTTGAGGTCCTGCATGGTTGTGGGATATCCCAACAAAGAACGGGCCAACCAAACAGGGAGAGCTGGGTGCAGGGGAATTCGGTGCGCCACCGCCAGGGCAAGCACCATTCCGATGGCCTCGTACATCAGCAGGACGTTGGAATCTTCCAAATCGGCACAAGGGTTGGGCACGAACGCCAAGAACCCTCGGGTGGGGCACAACAAACGGTGCTGCGGGCTGCAGACTTCCTCAGAGAACCGGTGCAACCACTCCAAGCTGAGAACGTTATCCTCAGGGTTGGTTGAACCCTTCATCAGCCAATCTCGTGCCCAAAGCAGCCGAGACTCGCACTTCTCAAGCAGCGCTTGGGGTCCTTGCTGAGCTCCACACCTCGGGGAGAACTCGTTGCTGGCATCTCTGTTGTCTTGGCACCAAGAAGATGCCGCTGAACCGCCCCCGATCATCGCGTGAGACCAACCCGCACTGGTTTGTCCCCACCCGGACCTGCGATAAGGACGCAGTAGAATGAGCGCAGCAGCAGCAACCGACGACGCCTAACGCGTTGAACAGCGCGACTTCAGGCGAGCACTGTGGTCACAACATTCAGACAGGAGTGCATCTTCATACCTTCCTGTTGTACGGCGAGACTTCCTGTTTCCAAAAGGCTCCGCCTCGGCTTTCTGCTCCTGCGCATCCTCTGGCAGTCTGACGAACAGCTCAGTGGACGCCTGAGCGTAAGGCACAGCGCAGGAGCTGCAGTATCGCGTGTTCCGGCTGTTGGACTGACCACACATACACAACCAGCTCTCCACAGCTTGGGCACTCGCGCACGACTCGCAGACAACCATAACTCGCATCAAACTTCGCACCACGTTGGTGTGTCCACACTCGATGCAAGTCCAGTTGGTGAAGTTCTCCATGGTGTGTCGGTACACAGCGTACGAACTTTGTGATCCCATGCTTGCCAAAGAGTCTGTCGACATCGAACATGGAAACCCGTCTTCGGCAGTTGGGGTGCACACAGTTGTGAACTCTCCGCTGTAGGGTGCGTGGCTGATTGATCCTTCCGAAAGCATAGACTCGCTTCGGGGGAACGTCAAGGATAAGCTGGTGAACTGGTGCCTGCAAGAAAACGTGCCTACTGTGCACCTCTCTTTTGCCAAACGCAGGAACTAAACCCCGCCGTTCCCAGACACTTTAAGGGTGCTAACGCGCAGAAAAACATCCCGCAAATTACTGCGGTACACTCACCGCCTGTGTATCACACACCCGCCGAACATTAGCGTTCCCTTTCCCCGTCACATCCGTGAGGACAAACAGCAACGCTCAACGTCGGCAAACTGTACCTTGGCGCCTGCACGACGGGGCTAGTGGGACTGGTTGGCGTAGAGTCAGCAAAAGCCTTCTCGTCGTCCAAAGTTGCAATCCCACTTGCTTTCTCTCCTTTCCCAGTACTGACCACCCGGCAGTGAACCAAAATTCCCGGGCGAAGCTCTGAAGTTCCAGATCTGGCGACGTCTGCTCGGTGGAAAAAAACGTCCTTGGAAGTGTCGGGATCCTCATTCTCGTCTTCAAACAGCTGAATGAAGCCCCACCCACTCTTTTGGCTGAACGACTTCACGCGACCTGGCCGGTGGTGTAGTGTTGGGTGCCAAGCTGGTGCACGACGGGTCGGGGTATGAGTCTATCAGTTGCACAGCTGACATACCGAGCTGAATAGGACCAATATTTTCATCTGCAACCTCGGTCTTATCCGCGCTGGTCTTCTCCTCGATACTCTCACCTAAACGATGACTGACGTCCATAATGTCCTGGATTTTAATCTGAAATATAGAAATAACAATGGAAGGAGCAGTTAATATGAAACGATAGTCGAAGGGTGAGGTCACTTTGGAGTGGTGGTACATGCGACTGAAGTCCCGCTGCGCATGCCACCTGCTCTTGCAAATTGGGTTCTTTACACACTTTGGATTATCAAACCAATCAGTTTTCGATCAAATTAAAGTAGCAGTACAACGGTGGGGTAACAGATTCAAAGAGGATCACCACGGAGAATTACGCGAGAGCAAGTGCTGAAAACAACCGCAGGTGTTGCCAGACCTTTCCTTGAAGCGACAGTTGGCAAAGCACAAAACGACAGGCGTTCTCAAATGGCCATTACCTAACTAGCATTTTTTCACCCACAGGGTACATTTCTTCTTTAATAAGCTCCCTACCCCATGACTCACATCGGCGTTGTTTCATGCATGGCGCCAATGGTTGTGCAGGGTGCCAGAACAACGTATTGAAGTGACGGTTCGCGAATAAGATGGAGTGGATTTTTTGATGTGGTTTTCGCTATGCTTGGTGGTTGCATGAAATTCAGACTTGGACAGCAGAGGAATTGTAGAGGAATTGTCACATTTCTAGATGAGGAAACCAACCCGCGAACATTCCTAAATATAATGACCGATTGGTCCATCACCATGGAAACAAAGCCACGTAAGCAAAACCCATGCGAACAAATTGGCCCATTCCGCAATTGCACCAGCCAATGGATCAACCACAACGGGGACCCATTCACGTACCCACGTGTATGATTCGCAGTTTTGATTTTCTTGCAACCCCCATTCTCTTCCCTTGATGCTAGATCTCTCCCTCTTTCGGGTATCAAGGAGCGTGGAATCATGCACGCCACGTGGTACTCCATGAACACGGCCGTAGAAAGGGCGGTGTCATTTTCAAGGGAGCTCTACTAGATACATGAAGAGATGTGAAATGTCAACAAAACAGGGATAAATGAGCATAGATATTACATGTTTTGATGTTTTGGATATGGTGTTGACAACGGCGGTGACCATCTTTGTCTTCACTAAGAAAAAGTCACCGCTACATCTTTTGTGAGGTACTTGATCCAGCCCCAACTTCCTTATTCAATTCGGTGTACCCATGACTAATACTTTACTTTTTATTCGTTCTTTTTGCATCACTAAAAGCATACCTTTCAAAGTCATTAGGGATAATAACCCTTACCACAAGGGAGTGAGTAATTTCAAACCCTTTTAATTTGGGTCACACGTCTCGGAAGTGTGTTTTTAACTGCAATTTCAACCTCTGTGGCCCCAAACCATTAATTTTACCTTCATAATTTCGGCCCAATCCTGCATTTTATAACCTACGTATGGAATCCGTGTTTTTGAAAATGCTGCATTCTTTTTCCAAACTCTGCATGTAAAATATTTTGCAAAACCCGGAAATGTTTTTTCTACCTCCGCATCGATTTCTCTTTAAAATTTTACATGGGTTTTTGGGTGCCCTACATGTAAAACATTTCTCAAAACACCGCATTGTTTTTTCTTTCATATGTATGGCTCGCGTTGTTATTATTTCAAAAGCGGGCAATTTTTTTTTCGCACTGTATGCAGAATACTTTGAAAAACTACAAATACACCACAACCCATGCATTCTAGCACAAACATAAATCCGGGACTGTTTTTCAGTCACAGAACTTCAAAAAAAGATGATACAGTACATGATCCATCATGTTACTAACGGCTGCAGCCCAGACACTGTACGCTAGAAAAGAGCACTCTGCCGGCCACAACCAACCTTGAATCGCCCCACACCAGCATTGGACAATCCCAGATCACCCTTTCACAGTACCAACACACATCATAACCAACACCACCTCTAAGTCTACCACAGTGTGTTACAACATCATTGGTGGCTAAGATGGCAGTGCCTTCGGTGACACCTGGTGCACCTAGTTCATTGGGCTCATGGCAAGGCTGTTGTCATGGGAATAATTGCGAACTGCAACTCTGCCATCTCTAAAACTTTATATCAAAGAATACGTCAAGACAATGTCAACACACTAAGTATTTGACATCTGATCAAGACTCTGAGTAACTGACGCCCACGTAGGCACAAAAGTTCTGCTTTGAATCAATGCCTGGAGTTGCCGATTTTTGCAATGCATCGCGCTTGTCAGCCCTCAACTCCCAATGAGCGGCCTAGGTGGCACACCTTTGCTTTCTGCTTGGAGCGGCAATGTAAGGTTTTCGTGCAACCTATATTTTCGCTTTTTCTGTGTAAAAACCTGATATATGTGCACACACAGAAATCCACGATCCCAGCACTGTTTTGGACAGTGTTGGTATCAGTGGATCAGGAATTTCTGTAGTTTTACATTCATGGTGTTTTCACCATTTTCTGTACCATAAAACTGAGTTTGGGTCGGCGACGGCCAGTCCTGAGATCGCGCGCGCCGATCCAGAAAATCTCGATTTCTGACGCTTTTTAAGAGATTTCAATCAGTTTTATTGTTTAGATTATTTGTATATCAGTTTTAAGTATAAGCGGATGTTACGGCACTATCGCGACGCCGTTCCGCGCTAGTTTTTTTGGCCCAAGTAGGCCATGTTCACGATTTTTTATAAAATCGTAGGTGCCACAGATCCTGAAGTTATAGGCACCAAATGACAGCCCATCAGTTGGGCTTTGCATGCATAGGTTGATTGGGTTTTCAAACGCGTCGGTGCACCGGCACCACGCGTTGGGGGGAGACCCATGTTCATAGTGCATGTATGCATTGTTTTGCTTATATTACAATGTTATATGCCCCCCTTTGTTCATTTCTTCTCAGAACATGTGAAAGGGATCGTTTCGAAATCCCTTCGGATTTCGTGGTCATGACCTTGACTTGTATGTCGTCGGTGTTGGGGATTTGAAGGAGGTTTGTTTGTGTTTTTTGGGGTAATGTTGGATGTATAGGCCAAAGCCCATTTCACTACAACAAATGACTTCAAAAATTCTTAAATGTTAACCCGGTAGAACTATGTGGTGGTTAACAGGCACGCGGAGCACGGAGTGCACAGGGAGCAACGGACGGTTGTGAAGGTCGCCAGAATCGTTCCCATTGTCCCCTCCATCGCCCGAATTAGTTGTAAAAGATTCATCAGAAACGTTTCCACTTTCCTCTTCCTCGCCAAAATTAGGGCACGGTAATCACCTTTAGGTGGTCTAAAGAAAATGACCCGCGGGAGGTCCGAGAGGGCATCAACTGAGTTACACATCGGAACCTCTCTCGGCACCATATCCCAGGACGTCACAATCCGTTGCGAAGTTCTTGCCTCACTGCACCATGATGAAGCTTTTCAGTGTTTACTGTGATGTATCCAAAGAGACTCTCGGATATGTGTCAGCCTACTTCTAGCGTAAAACATTATAGCATTCAATTCGGTCCGGTTGTAATATTCCACTCGACACAACACTTATTCCGCTAGACGTAAGTAGAATTTTATATGTTTACCGGAACATTATACGGGCTATTAGACGTAAATAACTAATCCAGTTGTTTCAATAGATGTGTTAAAATTTCCCTTGGCTCTTTTCAATAGCAAACAATGCAGTGAATTCCAGGAATGATCTCTCACTTGAGTAGTGACAATTCAATGTGTCAACAAAACACCAACCTAAAAGATTGCAAGAAGAATGGTACAAAAGCCTTTTTGAACCTTATAAATTGATATAAAAACATTTGTAAATCATGCAAAAGCTCATTTTATATCAATGTCATAGATTAGGAACATCCCATGCTGAAATGGATTTATTGCTTTTAGGAAATTGCATGGATGGCATCCGGGAATCGAACCTAGGAATTTGCAATGCAAATCCCATGTTCCGCCAATTATAATGACACATCCGGCTGATAAATTTTCATCTCAATTCATTATAGATCAACAGATAATGTTGTCTGAACTCAGAAAACATCCGTCTTTTCTTTTTCTGCCCCAGCAGAACAATGTTCAGATCCACAGCGATCATGCATGACAGATTGATGAGCGATTACGACATCGTCCTTACCAAGTCTGAACCAAGAAGACGATAAACAGGTACTCTCATGCTCATGGTAGAACTGCATTGTTGAGGGAGTTATGGGATATAGAACTGTAGCCAGACTTCGTCAGTGCATCTGCGAGTTGATCTTGCGTAGCAACCCGTTCCAGATTGGTAACTTCTCCAGACGTTATAGCATCACGAATCACCGCAAGCTCAATGAGAAGTCTCTTCTCAGACACAGCCTTGTGCAGATAGACGTGGTCGAATAGTGAAGCACAGTTAGTGCGTAGCGTAACAGGGACTCGCATCTTCGTAATCTCAGTAACGACATTGAGCGTTAAGAACAGGTCATCCAAGCAGGCTGAACAAGCAAGGGTTTCCCCAGCAGAGGTGGACTTTACGACTCTGCGCAGAGTACGGCTCCTTCTTGTCTTCACCGACACTTGGGATAGTCCACAGCTAGCCACCAACAGTTTTCCCTTCTTCCCCATTGCCCAATGACGAGTCATGGTATCCAATAAGACGGACACGTCCACTCAACTTGGGAAATCTGATGTATAACGATCTCTTCCTCATGTGCTGCAAGGTCTTGTTCGCTTGAAGCGCATCCGAGACTGTAGGTTTGCTTGATCGTTGTGAGAGACGGCACACGCTATGAGAGAAGTCAGGTCTCGTTTGCCCGGTACACCAGGACAAAGCTCCAATCAAGCCGCGGTACAAAGTGGTCTCTTTCGCGCTTAATAGTCTTCCACGATCTGTAGACTCCTCCAGAGATATCTCCGCGATCTCATCAATGTACTTCTGTTGGTCCAACGTTATCTCGATCAGATTGCCGTCATCGTCACGTTTGCATTCCAAATGCACTCCACAGAACACATACTCTTCTCTTTTTTCAGACCCAACAGAGAAGACACTGTGCAACGCCTCCAGAACGGATGAGATGAGAGAGTCGATCCCAGCGATGGAGATATCGTCAACGTGAACGGCTGCCCATCCACAAAGATTCTCATGATCCCGAAAAAGGTATATTGCGAGGTCAAACGGCACCACAATCGCACCAATAGACAGCATAGCCTTGTGCAGCGCCTGGTACCAGTGCAGTGGAGCGTCCACAAGCCCGTACAGTAAGAAAAAGTGCTTTTCCATTGCTTTGAGGCATACTCTAGTTGTATTAGAGATGCACTGAGCATCCATGCATTTTTATCTTAGTATTGGTCCAACCAAAAGTGGTGATAACACATTTTGACCTATGGAACCAAACACCCAATCAGGATATGGAGTGGACCCCTTAATCCCCTTTCAAAGTGAAGTAAAACATCTTTTCCTGAGTGGACTGAGCACTGACATACCTAAAGTAGAGCCTATGAATTTATCTATGTTTTTCCATGAATTCTTAGCTATCCTAGTGGTATGCACCCTAGGGGGCTGGGCACCTCTTTTTGAGAGGTCCTGGGTTCAATTCCTGGTCAGCCTAGCTAAGTAGGAAGATCCCATGTGACATGGCAGTGACCTCATCGCCACATACCATGCCACCTCAGCACATATGGGTCCCAAAACAAAGAGTGCACATCTCCTAAGATGGCACTATGGAGAGAGAGTGATCCTGAGGCAGTTTTCTAACTCTTTTCCAAAAACATTTCAGCTATCTTTGTGAATATGCATTCATTTGTGACCTGAGTTGCAGTTTCTGTGAATATCCAATCATCTTTCACTGTTTACACTGCAGCCCTTCATGCTTTGATCCTGATCTTCTCCTCTTTGCACACTTCTGGCTTGGGTTATCCTGGATTGACTCTATTTCTGCAAAACAAAGGTTTTCATCTTCCAAAACAAGCAGCAGGAAACCCTACACCTACAGCAAGCAGCAGGAGAAGCAAAAACACAGTGCTCAAAACACTATAAACTTTTCTGGTAGCAGAGGCAGCCTGTCTGTGCGCACCGGCAGCAACCCCGTGCCGTACATCCAGTGCGCCGAGTACGGGCAAATATAAGCTGAAGGGTGAAAGAAGATGGATCCAAGAAAGGTGGACGCCGACGTGAAGATAGCGCTAGCGCCTGAGGCACCAGCAAGGCCGGCACCTGGCGCTGTACCTTCGGCGGAGCCCTTACATGGGCCAGTGGATACGGCGGAGGACTCCCTGGATGGACTCCAGACGGCCTTCGGGGCCCTGTCGGTCGAGGAAGTGGTCTCTCAGCCTCAGCCTGTGAAGAGGAAGAGAGAGAACGAGAGCGAGAAGGATGCTGGAGGAGAAGCAGACGAAGGAGAGGAACAACGGCAAGACCTGACGAGTATCCCTACCTTCGAAGGCGCACCAAGCGCTTCTAGCCTCCACGCATCACCCTCTCCCATAACCACCACACTCCCAGCCGCCGCAACATCCACTTCCACAACCAACCCGCCTATGGCAGAGGGCACAGGCTTTACTGGCATGCCTCACTACCCCGCCTATGGTATGGGCCCACCTACCACTGCGCTCCATGAGGCAACTACTGCCAGTGAGCCGGTGGCTTCCAGCTCTGCGCCGCGATGGTATGCGGCTGACTATCCCCATCCACTACACGCCACTGGAACCTATGTGGATGTTCCTGGGTATGCTCCTGGGTATGCACCTGGGTATGCACCCTTGAGTGGGTTGAGGAGAGGTCCAGAGTCTCTTGGAGGCAGGAGTAGAGGATCGGGAAGATCCTCCAACAGGTCCCTGACGCGGTCGGAGATCAACGAGGTGCTCCGAGGAGCCACTTCAAAAATCGTGGGCGACCTCACGCAAGAGATCAGGGAGAAACTGGAGCCCCTGATGATCCCGTCCCATGCGTCACCTACGACGGTGGGAATGTCATCCCACCGAGTACACGCTAACCACCTGGCGGCAGGGTTGACAAATACCCTGGGGAGCCTGAGGAGCCGACCGATGCCGACTCCTGCAGCAATACCGAGAAGTCCATTCGTCCCGAGAACGGCCCAGCCGCCCTACAGCCACGTGACGAACTCGACGAGGGCCGAGCTGGACCAGCTGGGGCTGACAGCCTTAAGGGCTATGGTGGACGTAGAGCCTTATGGCTCTAGTGATCTTGGCGGAGACCCCTCCGATGACGAGCCGCCGTCGATGGATTCTTCTTCTCCCTCAGACGACGATGACCCTGAGGACCCCAAGGGTAAGAAGAAGAAGAAGAAGAAGAAGAAGACCCGACGCCCTGAAGGACGCCGAGCTCAGGAGGCGAAGGCTATTGCCACCTCCAAGATAGTGGTGAACCTGCCTGAGTTCACAGGCAAGGACCTCAGCGAGTTCGCTGAGAACTTTGGCCGGTTCCTACGACTGACCGGCCAAACCCACGCAAGTGGGCGAGTGAAGTGCGATCTGCTCCTGCAGTGCTGCAAGACCAAGTACCTGGAGAAGCAGGTCAGGCAGATCGTAACTAACTCCGCCACCTTTTCCGATGTGTTGGTTGCCCTGGAGAGGCAGTACCCAACCTACGAAACCGACCTCTCCATCAGGGCCGAGATCCAGAACCTGCCCGTGCTGCCCAACAACCCCAAACCTGGCAGGGTCTCCGAGCTGTTGGCTGACCTGGATCACTGGGCTGGACGACTGACGCCCGGTTCCTACAGCAGCGACGACCTGCTGTTCTGGTTGTGCGCCAAGCTCCCCCGAGAGCTATGGGACGAGTGCCGTTTGACGGCTGAGCGCAAGGCTAGATCCCTCCGCTACCCGGATCTATGCGTGCTGCTTCTGGAGATGGCGCTGGAGAAGGAGAGCGACCAGCACCTGAACAACTACCGTCCTGGTGGTGGAGGTTCTGGAGGCAAAGGGTACCAAGGGTCCCGACCTGGGCAGGGGACTACCCCCAAACATGCCCACGCCCGTACCATGGAGAACGTGAAAGAGCTATTCTGGTGTGATGCCAGAGACGAGCAGGGCCACCTGCAGCACGCCTCTGACTGCGAGCAGCGAGACTGCTTCGTCGTCCAGGGGAAGCAGGAGGAGAAGAACACCGGCGCCAAAGCGAAGCTGCCGGATCATTACCGCTGCACCATCACGTGTGCATTCTGTGGTAAGCGGAAGCACTACGAGGATGAGTGCTACCATAAGCAACGCCTATCGGCGAAGCTTAAGGGGGAAGATCCTGGCAAAGGCTCAGGCAAAGGTGGAGGCAAGGCCAAAGGCAACGACTCCGGCAAGGGCAAGTCGAAAGGACGTGGTCAAGGTGGTCAAGACAAGGGTCAAGGTGGACGAGGAGGAGGCGCTAACCGCCAGAACGACAACAAGAACAAGGACAAGAACGGAGGCAACCCCAACCCTAATCCAGGGGGGAACTCCGAGCCCTCTGGAGGGCAGTCTGGACCTACCACTGACGCAGATTCGGTATGCCTCCCTGCTGGCCACCAAGTGGCTTATTGAGAGGCTCGGCAACAGATCGTCGGCAGGCCGGCAACAGACCGGCAGGCCGAGCCGCAGGCGCCGCAAAATGGGACGCGTAATCCCCGTGCCAGCGTCAGATCACAGAAAAAAGGGCACATGTCGCCTGTTGACAGTGCAGTGTAAATACCTTGTGTGTTTTTATGCATTTTATTATTACATTCTGTCCTCCCTGCATTTTGCAGCTCAGAATGTGTCAGGGTGGACAAGGCCCGTACAAGAATTTGTGCAACACTGAGCCAAATCTGCTTCAAAAGGTCTTCATGCTCCGTGTCTTATGCTGATGGAGGACAGTGTTGGAGGGTTTTCACGAAACTGGACTGGTTCACGAGTTTTGGAGAAAATGCAAAAGGAGTATTTGGTCAAAAATCGACATCGCAACGGCGAAGGGTTTTCGATCAGTTGACTGAAAGCAGCGGAGCTCGGGCAAAAGGCAACAAGGCCGGCGGTGTCAAGGAGGGTGTCTAGCGTGACCCCCAGCAACCCGCTTCAAAATTCTTGTAATCCGACGTCCGCCCGTCCCAGCCCTTACGTGGAAACATGCCGAGACGATCAGTGTCAGCGTGCGGCCGAGAAGAGACACGCAGCGGCTTGCGGCAGATCGCGGCAGCGCCAGCGAAGGTCCCAGACAGGCGCCACGGTCGACGACGAGCACGTGCCAGCGTTGGCAGTGCTGTAGCAATGCGTGCGAAGTCCCAGCAAGTTCGGCAGTGCACCAGCGTCAAGTACGACGCAGCACGATCGATCTCAAGTCCCAGCGAGGTGTAGCAATTTGTTGGAGCCGCGCCAAAGCACAGAGGAAGGACTGGACGTGGGATTCCAGTTGAAGGCCACGGAGCGTGCGGCCGATGTCAAGACCTGGGGTCTACGCTTCGATACGACGGGGTACGATGGCCCAAGACACAGAGGAAGGACCAGTGTATCAGGGCACTGGTTGAGACTCGCACGGAGAATGGACTGGGTAATATGATCTGTTAAGGTTTTTTTTTAGCATCTGTGCGTGTATGGCCCAGATGGGCGCATATATAGCTGGGCCGATTTTAGTCGCGCCCTGGCTGCCAGGAGATGGCTTGAGTGACACCTTGGCTCTGCACAGTGCCGCTGGGTTTCTGTACCCGTGCTTGGTGCATACTGGGCAAGGTGGTTAGCCGTGTACCTTCGGGTCATGGGGTATCCAGTCGAATTTTTTTTTCCATACAGGTCGAGCGTAAGCAGTGTGCCTCGCCTCTTCCTGGAGCTATGTGTGTTTGCATAGCGCCACACAAAGCTTTTAAGGAGGGAGGTGACGCAGATTCGGTATGCCTCCTTGCTGGCCACCAAGTGGCTTATTGAGAGGCTCGGCAACAGATCGTCGGCAGGCCGGCAACAGACCGGCAGGCCGAGCCGCAGGCGCCGCAAAATGGGACGCGTAATCGCCGTGCCAGCGTCAGATCACAGAAAAAAGGGCACATGTCGCCTGTTGACAGTGCAGTGTAAATACCTTGTGTGTTTTTATGCATTTTATTATTACATTCTGTCCTCCCTGCATTTTGCAGCTCAGAATGTGTCAGGGTGGACAAGGCCCGTACAAGAAGGCCACCAAGGGCGTGTGACGGCCTGCGGACGGCGACGACGCCTAGACTGCAGGAGTACGCGGATCGCTGATCGCTGTTCGCTGGGAAACTGCAGGAGCTAAGGTCAAGGGCATCAACGCGATGAAGGACTCCGACGATGGATAAGACCATGGCTTCCCCATGGACCCTATGGAGCCCCCAAGTCCAGCCCGACGCAGCTGGGCGACGACCACAGCGACGACGACGACGTCTGCGAAGTGCACAAGAAGGCGCGTAAATTCGTCGCCTTGGGTTGGTTGACTTTTGCAGGAGGTCCCTTCCTAAATTGGCGTGGGGCGCCTTGGGTAGGAAATGACCCTAAATCCCTCAAATTAGGTGCGTTAATTCGTCACCTTGGGTTGGGAATCGACCCTAAACTGGCACGGGTTGCCTTGGGCAGGAAATGGCCCTAAATTCAGGCTCGGTGGAAGGCCTTGCCTTGGGTTTGACCCTAAATAATTTTTTCCCAATTTATTGAATTATTGATTTCCATGCCCATGGAGAAAAAGGGCCAATATGTGCACCTAAGTGCCATCAGTCAGGGCGGAAGGCCCTGCAGCACCCCTGGTCTGGTCACCAGAGGCTACGAGGAGTGCCAGGGACCAGTGTTGTCGCCTGAGGGGCAATTGCCCTATGAATATTTCAAGATCAAAAAAAAAAAAAAAAAAAAAAATTTAATTTTTTTTTACATGTGTGTGGTGCTCCCCCCCATGTAAATTACTCACGAAGCCCCCCCCCCCCCCCACTGTTCTGATGAATCAGTATTGAAACCAGGACACTGCAGGGGTCAGAGCGCCTCCTTGGCCTTGCCTTCCTTTGGATATAGGCAAGGCTTTTAAGGAGGGGGGTGAAGCGGTATGGGGTGCTTCACCCATACCCGCTGCACAGCCTGTGGCGCTCTTCGCCAGGCCAGATCAGGAATTTTCCTGTCGATGCTACGGCATCTTGATTTCTGTGGGATTTCTGTAAAATACCCCAGAAATCGTCATTTTACGTCTTTTCTGGACTGGCGACGACAGTCGTCGCCTGCGCGACGCAGCTCCAGAACGAGAATTTAAATCTCGATTTCTAAAGATTTTAGGCAATTTTATTATTGTTTTATCGTTTTTAGGAATAAAAGATTATAGCGTGACCTTTTTCGCGGCGTTCCGCGAAGGTCCATTTTTGCGAAAAGTGGCGCGTTCACGCATTTTTCAAAAAATGCTGAGGCGATTCCAGGAATCGCTCAGACGCCTATGGCGTAGCCCAACAGTGGGCCTTTTCATATGTAGGTTGAATTGGCACAGAAACGCGTCGCGTCGCTTACGTTACGCATTGGGGGGAGATGCGCAAAATGAGTGTTTTGGACTCAAAAATCATTTTATTTCATTGTTTTTCGCCCAAAAACCACTGGTTGGCCCAGTTTGGGCAGGATCTCAGTGGAGATCCTGATGGCGACGCCTCGTAGCCGTCAGATTTTCTGATGGCGGCGATGCCGTCGCCTTCATTTCGTCTTCTTTTTTATGCTATTTTATAGTATAGAATTGTTACTTGTACATATTACTTGTCTACATATACTTTGTCTACATATACCATCATCTCCTTGCCCAGGACGCCAGATTGTGTCATGGCCGAGGCAAGGATCACAGAATCCTTTGGACAATCGTGAATGCAAGTGGAAGACTTGTTGTTCATGGGTTTGGGGTTATGAGGTCGTGCATGCCGTGAAGGGAAGCTTCGAGGATGCCCTCCCCCCAAATATCCTTCACCACACGCTCACAAACGCAGGCCTAGCAAGAACAAGGAGCCAAGCGTGAGCATGAAGGTGGTGATGACGGCAACGCTAAGAAGAGGAGCCGTTTCATGAGGATGGCCCGCAAATTGCGGAACAAGGGGTTCGAGGTGACCTGTCCCGCGGAGTTCTGACGGGGACACTCTGGTGGCACCCAAGACCTGGTGTTTTGGGTACGTATCCGACTAGGGGGACGTGAATACCTGGGGGTACTGGATACTGGCGCCACAATATCTATAGTGGCCAAGAAAATTTTACCTTGTGGGAGCCTGAAGAACACCATGACCACCGCCGCTATACGCATGGGGGATGGACATGTGGTGCACAGCTGCGGGGACTGTGAAGTGGAGGTACCTATGGGCTCTCGAACTATCGCCCATCGGTTCTATGTGATGGACACTGAGGCCTTCGACTTTGTACTGGGTACTGACTTCTTCGTACAGCACTCCCAGATACAATCCCTGACGCTGCAAGCACCCTACCTCCTCTACGTGGACCACGGCAGTGGCAGAGAGTCTGTGCCACTGGAGCAGTCGGAACATACCTCGAGTTACCTGAGGCTATCGAAGGAGGAGCCCTCGAACATGATGGCGGCCTCCAAAACTGAGGACTATCAACTATTGGGGGAAGTCCTAGACCAAGGTCTGAAGGAGTTGGGTTACTCTCGAGAAGACCTGAGTGTGGAGTTGTTCGCCAGCGACAAGCAACATGTACTGGACCTTTACTGCAGCAAGGGGAAGAACTGCAGCTACAAATTTTACTGGCCCTCTTTCGGGATGGCCTACGGGAACCCCAGGTTCAGTGAACTGGGGAAGGTGTTGACCAAGGTGGCCTTGGAACGTTCCCGTATGGTCCTGTGTTTCCCCGATTGGGGAGCCCCTGGGGGCAACGAGTACTGGCGAAACCTCCTGGACAGGCTGACTATCAGCTCTGTCTGTTTACTTGATGAGGCCATCTACGTGCCTCTGGGTCGTAAGACACCTATTGGGAAACCCGGATGGGGGAGTATGCTGAGCCTCGTAGACGGAGGTCTTACCACCATCCCCTGGGAGGACCTGGACCCGACTCTGGTCCAGGCTATACAACGAGAAAGCGATGGACTCGCCTTGGGTGACTTGAGGGATCGCCTACGACCTCAAGATGCTGTTGAAACTACACCCGGAGGAGAAGAGTACGTCGTGACTGACACCAACGCCCCCAACTCTCCCTGTCATGTACCTGTTCCTGATGGAGTCTCTGAGTGTGGACTATCTGAGCTACCTAGCTCTATCCACTCAGATGACGAAACTGAGCACGACGCCTTCTTCGTGCAGACCTGTGTGGAGCAAGTGGAGAACGCCGAGTACGTCGCCCCACTAAAACCCCTACTCTCCATGAGGGTGGAAGACCCAGTGGATGAAGAGCTGGACCCTCGATCCAGGCTCCGGGAGTATGTGGATTCCAAGAGGAAGTTGGTGGCGAAAAAGCTATGCTACGCGAAGCCTACCCGCAGCTCATGGCCACTGAAGCAAGGATGTATGGGAGACCTATCCCAACTGAAGGAGGACCTCGAACAGAAGATCACCACCTGGCAAAGGGAGGTAGATCTCAAGCTCATGAAGAGCGTGTGGGGCGCCCATGTGATGACCCCAGAGGAGGACGACCTCTCGGAGGAATGTGTATGTGAACCCCCTCGAGCGTGCCTATGTTGCCATCGTCCATCGGAGATGGTTGAACAAGACCTTCTATATGCCTACCAAGGGCTGAAGGACACTACCGCGGGCGAAGAGTCGGTGGAGGACCACCTCCCGACGTCTATTCAAGGGGCAAGCAACTTACACTCCGACGAGGACATGGAGGACAAGATCAAGGTATTGGACCCGCGGGTACAAAAGCTTATAAGGACCTATCTGGAGGTGTTCGGAGAACTACCCCCACCAGCCTCATGTGACAAGCTGGTACAGATGGACCTCAAGCTCAAACCCGAGTTCGTGGGTCACAAGATCAGGAGGAGACCCTATCCAGCTCCTAAAGAGCAGGCCGACGAGATTGAGCGACAGATACAAGAGTGTATCGACGCTGGCCTAGTCCTGGAGTACAAGGACGGGGACTACCCCCTACACTGCAGCCCCTGTTTCCTGGTGGCTAAACCTGGGTCTACAGCCAAACGGCTGGTAGTGGACTATGGAGAGCTGAACGAGAAGACGTTGAACCACTCAGGGTCCATTCCCAATATGGAGTCTACCCTGGAGAAGATAGCCTCGTGCCGCTACAAGACCAAGATGGACAAGCGAAGCGGATTCTGGCAAGTGGACCTGACGCCCAACGCACAGGAACTACTGGCCTTCATCACCCCTCAGGGGAGGGTGTTCAAGTGGAAGGTCATGCCGTTTGGCGTGGCTAACGCACCCGCTCTATTCCAGGAGCTGATGAACAAGATCTTGTCCATCCTACGAAGGAGACCTAAGGTGCAGGAGCTCATATCCCGTGGTGCCCAGATGGAGGCTCATATCGACGATGTATTCCTCGGTAACAATACCCAGGAGGATCACCTAATCCTCTTGGGTGAGTTCTTTGCGGTCTGCCAGGAGAACCACACTCGACTCAAGCTGGACAAGTGTGAGTTCATGCAGGAGACCATGCAGTACTTGGGGTTTGACGTTGGCTATGGGTGGTGGACCCCAGCGGCCTCTGAGGCCAAACCCCTGATGGATGCCAAGGTACGACACGAAGACCCCAAGAAAGGACTTCATGATGTACGCAGTTTCATTGGGGCGTGCAACTTCTATCGCCGCCACATCAAGAACTTCACCTATACCAGGGCCGTTCTGACGGACTTGATCAAGAAGAGTACTACTTGGCGCTGGGGCCCACAAGAGCAACAAGCGTTTGACGAGCTCAAAGACAAGGTAGCCAACGCTAAGTGCTTGGGCGTGCCTAGAGCACAAGGGGAGATTATCCTGGTGACCGACGCCAGCAATGTGGGCGGTGGTGGAACGTTGTTCCAATGGCAAGCACTCGAGAAGGAGGAGTTCGACTCGGCCATTTCCCAATGGGGGACTGAAGGTCTCAACCGAGATGGAACCCTCAAGCACAGCTACCCTGACGCCAAGTGGGTCCTAGTACCTCTGGGCCACTGGAACTGGAAGTGGAACCAGGCCAGGGGGAACTACTCCAACTATGAACAGGAATTGCTCGCGGGTATGCTGGTGCTATCCTCACAAGCACGACTGTTGGGGAGTAACCCTTTGGTCTGGCTATGCGACCAAGAACCGGTCCGCAGTTTCCAGAAGGGTCCCCCACCTGAGAAGGCCAAGCTACGGCGCTGGTGGACCTACCTCAGTCAACTACGGCTGACGGTACACCATATCCAGGGAGTAAAGAACGAGTGTGCCGACTACATCAGCCGCAACAACTTCGACGCCCTTATTGGTGCCCGGTCTGAAGCGCTGGCTAAGGAGGCGTTCAGCCGTATGGACGTACACCTGGACCTGAACATGACCATGATACGCCCCCTGGATGGACTCCAGCAATCGGAGTACCTGAAGGAGTTTGGGGATATCTACCGGCGCCTGGAGAAACGCCTTGAACCCCTCCTGGTCAACCAAGACCAGTGGAAGAGGGACAAGAGCTACCTCTGGCACGAGGACCGCATCGTGGTGAAGCGGTATGGGGTGCTTCACCCATACCCGCTGCCCAGCCTCTGGCGCTCTTCGCCAGGCCAGATCAGGAATTTTCCTGTGGATGCTACGGCATCCTGATTTCTGTGGGATTTCTGTAAAATACCCCAGAAATCGACATTTTACGTCTTTTTTGGGCTGGCGACGACAGTCGTCGCCTGCGCGACGCAGCTCCAGAACGAGGATTTACTCCTCGATTTCTAAAGATTTTAGGCAATTTTATTATTGTTTTATCGTTTTTAGGAATAAAAGATTATAGCGTGACCTTTTTCGCGGCGTTCCGCGAAGGTCCATTTTTGCGAAAAGTGGCGCGTTCACGCATTTTTCAAAAAATGCTGAGGCGATTCCAGGAATCGCCCAGACGCCTATGGCGTAGCCCAACAGTGGGCCTTTTCATATGTAGGTTGAATTGGTACAGAAACGCGTCGTGTCGACTACGCGACGCGTTGGGGGGAGACGCGCAAAATGAGTGTTTTTGACTCAAAAATCATTTTATTTCATTGTTTTTCGCCCAAAAACCACTGGTTGGCCCAGTTTGGGCAGGATCTCAGTGGAGATCCGGATGGCGACGCCTCGTAGCCGTCAGATTTTCTGATGGCGGCGACGCCGTCGCCTTCATTTCGTCTTCTTTTTTATGCTATTTTATAGTATAGAATTGTTACTTGTACATATTACTTGTCTACATATTTTCTTTGTCTACATATACCTTCATCTCCTTGCCCAGGACGCCAGATTGTGTCATGGCCGAGGCAAGGATCACAGAATCCTTTGGACAATCGTGAATGCAAGTGGAAGACTTCGCCTTCATGGGTTTGGGGGTTTGAGGTGTGCATGCCGAAGGGAAGCTTCGAGGTCGCCCCCTCCCCCCAAATATCCTTCAAAAGGATTCTGCCGACGCCAAGGCCACCAAGGGCGTGTGACGGCCTGCGGACGGCGACGACGCCCAGACTGCAGGAGTACGCGGATCACTGATCGCTGTTCGCTGGGAAACTGCAGGAGCTAAGGTCCAGGGCATCAACGCGATGAAGGAGGAATTCCTTGACTCCGACGATGGATAAGACCATGGCTTCCCCATGGACCCTATGGAGCCCCCAAGTCCAGCCCGACGCAGCTGGGCGACTACCACAGCGACGACGACGACGTCTGCGAAGTGCACAAGAAGGCGCGTTAATTCGTCGCCTTGGGTTGGTTGATTCGGTCCCACCCTAAATAGGCGTGGGGCGCCTTGGGTAGGAAATGACCCTAAATCCCCCAAATTAGGTGCGTTAATTCGTCACCTTGGGTTGGGAATCGACCCTAAACTGGCACGGGTTGCCTTGGGCAGGAAATGGCCCTAAATTCAGGCGCGAGGAAGTCGTTGCCTTGGGTTTGACCCTAAATAATTTTTTCCCAATTTATTGAATTATTGATTTCCATGCCCATGGAGAAAAAGGGCCCATATGTGCGCCTAAGCGCCATCAGTCAGGGCGGAAGGCCCTGCAGCGCCTCTGTTCATGTAACTACAGGCTACGAGGAGTGCCAGGGACCAGTGTGGTCGCCTGAGGGGCAATTGCCCTATAAATATTTCAAGATCAAAAAAAAAAAAAAAAAATTTTTTTTTACATGTAAGTGGCATGAATTTTTTTTACCACAAAGCCCCCCCCCCCCCACTGTCCTGCTGCATCAGTGTGAAGCCAGTTCAGTGCAGGGGTCAGAGCGCCTCCTTGGCCTTGCCTTCCTTTGGATATAGGCAAGGCTTCTAAGGAGGGGGGTGAAGCGGTATGGGGTGCTTCACCCATACCCGCTGCCCAGCCTGTGGCGCTCTTCGCCAGGCCAGATCAGGAATTTTCCTGTGGATGCTACGGCATCCTGATTTCTGTGGGATTTCTGTAAAATACCCCAGAAATCGACATTTTACGTCTTTTTTGGGCTGGCGACGACAGTCGTCGCCTGCGCGACGCAGCTCCAGAACGAGGATTTACTCCTCGATTTCTAAAGATTTTAGGCAATTTTATTATTGTTTTATCGTTTTTAGGAATAAAAGATTATAGCGTGACCTTTTTCGCGGCGTTCCGCGAAGGTCCATTTTTGCGAAAAGTGGCGCGTTCACGCATTTTTCAAAAAATGCTGAGGCGATTCCAGGAATCGCCCAGACGCCTATGGCGTAGCCCAACAGTGGGCCTTTTCATATGTAGGTTGAATTGGTACAGAAACGCGTCGTGTCGACTACGCGACGCGTTGGGGGGAGACGCGCAAAATGAGTGTTTTTGACTCGAAAATCATTTTATTTCATTGTTTTTCGCCCAAAAACCACTGGTTGGCCCAGTTTGGGCAGGATCTCAGTGGAGATCCGGATGGCGACGCCTCGTAGCCGTCAGATTTTCTGATGGCGGCGACGCCGTCGCCTTCATTTCGTCTTCTTTTTTATGCTATTTTATAGTATAGAATTGTTACTTGTACATATTACTTGTCTACATATTTTCTTTGTCTACATATACCTTCATCTCCTTGCCCAGGACGCCAGATTGTGTCATGGCCGAGGCAAGGATCACAGAATCCTTTGGACAATCGTGAATGCAAGTGGAAGACTTCGCCTTCATGGGTTTGGGGGTTTGAGGTGTGCATGCCGAAGGGAAGCTTCGAGGTCGCCCCCTCCCCCCAAATATCCTTCAGTGGTGCCTAGTGACCGAGTCCCAGGGCTGCTGAAGTGGACCCATGAGTCCAGCGGTCATGTGGGTGCTGACCGTACCCTGAGGCTGTTCAAGCAGTGGTTCCACACTACGTGGACTGACGACCAACTGCGGAAGACACTCCAGCCTATCGTGGACAAGTGCCCGTGCAGGTCCTGTAAACCAGGGGATATCAGGGATAGAGGTCTCTACTCGACCCTGCCCATCCCTCACTGTGCTAACAGTGTTCTATACGTGGACTACACGGAGATGCCGAAGTTCGGGGGCTATGACTTCGCCCTCGTGGTAACCTGTGGGTTGACCAGGTTTACCAGGGTGTTCCCCTGTACCAAGCACATTACCGGGGAGGAGACTATCAAGATACTCCTGGAGGAGTGGTTTTGTGTCTATGGGGCGCCCAAGGAGATCAACTCCGATGAGGACGTGCCACTACGCTCAGATACTGGCTGGTACAAGAGGGTCCTGAGATCCCTCAATGTCCAGGTGTCTACGGGGATTCCCTACTCTCACACGAGCAACCCCCTATGTGAGCGACAGATCCGTGTCCTGAAGGAGAACGTACGGATATGGTGCAAAACTGAACGCACCAGAGACTGGGTGAGACTACTCCCCGTCATATCCTTGATGATGAACTCTCAAGAGAGTTCAGCGACTGGCTACTCGCCCCATGAGCTATTCCTCGGGGGCCCGGCATGGTTCCTACATGCCCCCTATCCAGAGGACACCCATTCTTCTGTGGGTGAATGGGTCCAAGAGCAACAAGCGAAGGTGGACAAGGCCAAGGCTATGCTCCAGAGAGTGAGGGAGTGTCAGTGGAACAAGAAGAACAAGCACCGAGTACCGGCCACCTACCAAGAGGGGGACTGGGTGCTGGTGCACCACAGTCGACTACCCGCCTGGCCACGCTCTACCAGCGATGACCCATACTTCGGGCCGTACAAGGTTCTATCTGTGGATGGTCACCGTATCACTGTGCGGTGTTCTCCCCGTCTAGGGGGGACCCTGGTGTGCGCTGCTCAACACTTGAAGCGCTACCATGATCCTGAAGACCTCTGTGGGGAGGAGTGGGAGCTGAACGACGAGGAAATCGCCGCTCTGGACCTACAAGGGGCTGCCAGCCCTATGGAAGTTGAAGGTGAACTCCCCGACATGAACGCCGAGGAGATGGCCAAGGAGGGCTTCTACCTGGTGAAGTCTGTCCTACGCCACCGCTATCGCCAGGGTTGGCGCTTCCTCACCCTCTGGGAAGGGTTTGGAGTCGAAGAGGCCACCTGGGAGCCCTTCTCTGCATTTGTTCTACCTGAGGGACGCCTAAACTCAGTTCTGGTTGACTACTTGTCTCAGAACAACCTTGGTGAGTTGCTGAGGCTCGCTGAGACGCTTGCCTCCAAGACTAAAGCTAGGGACTGCACCTTACCCTTACCTGCCAAAGCGTATGTGTGAGTGTGCTAGTCCTAAGGTCCTGAGAGCAAGCCGCAGAGGTGGTGTCCTAATTATACCCAAGTCTGCGCCCTTGCTAAACCTGGAGGGTTGGCTTATTGATGCCACGGGGTACGCCCCGGGTCTCCCCTCCCCTATGCGCCCAATTTCTGTGCTGGCGCAAAACCTTGGGGGAATACCCAGCGTGCTAATCCAGGTATTGTTTTCCCTACCTATCTGTCTACTACAGGGAGGGGTGGCCAAAAGCTATGAAGGCATGAAAACGCCGTTTTGCTATGTGGCCAAAACACTGACCTAACCACTGCCACAGCCCACCAACCCTGCTAAAATTGCAGGAAACGGGTGGGACAGTGACACACGCACTACAGGCCCTACACATCCTACAGTGGCACCATCCTGGTGGGCGAGCACTGGGGCAACTGGCTCAAGCCCCCTCTCAGGACTACCACTCCTACACGCACACTCTACTGGGCGTTGCGATGACAAAGGTGTCGTGGGTCCTAGCGACCCTCCTGTGAAATGACAAGAGAACACAGCGCTGCTAAGCAACTGTGGCCTAACAGGGGACGCCACAACGCGTTTCCCCTGCTAGGGCTTGGAGGGAAGGAGTGCTCTCGCGTGCAAGGCGCAGATGTGGATGAAGTCGGACTCCCTGCTCTGCCACAGGCGGAGCGGAGTTACTTGTTTGTGTGATCTGCGCCCTTGTTTAGCAGGGCATAAAAAAAGGCTGCTGCACCAATCACCCTACCTGCCCACCTGTAAAACAAAGGCAAATGAAAGGGCGTTTGCGGCGGAGGAACCAAGCCACACTCCAGGTATTATACCCTTCTCAGTGTGACCTATAATACACTGTCCGCAAACACGCTGGAAGACCAGCTACCCTTGTCAAGCAAGCAAGCGTTAAGGGACTCCTCAGGTTCTCTTAAAGAACGTACCGAGGAGCCCCTGGGTAGCCTAAACAAGGTTTACCGTGCGCACTTCGCGTGGCCTACCCTTTAATGCGTGTGTGCATGCGCGAGTATGCACGATCAGCGTGGGCAAACCTGCCCATCTTAACGTCAATCACGACTCCACCAGGGGGTGGCCCCGCCTGGGCTTACGCACCTTACCTACCGCTGGGAGAGAGAGCAAGTGAGGGGCGCACGCGAAGAACGTTGCTATGCACTTGTGTGTATGTCTAATCACCCTGATCTGACCGCTAATCATCTGCAATCTTTCTAATCAATCCCTCTATCGCGTTCTATCTTTGTTAGCGCTGCTACAAGGCTCGTTCACGGAGACACGAGACGAGCAATGTGTGTGCGGCATACGAGACGAGCATACCTGTAGTTTATACCTGATTCATTGAAGTCTTTTCGTTCATTTTCGAATTCTTGAATTTTTGAAGCTTCTATTAGTGTGGGTGGAATCTGTATGTTTATTTATTAATGTGTGTCTCGTCATTTTCAAGACTACGTGAGACATACGTTTATAATTCCATTATTTCTCCATTTTCCGGCGCTTCGCTAGGAGCCGCTCCTGCGCGCCGCCATTTTATGCGTATGAATTTCTGGATTTAAAAAATCCAGAGATGACTATAATTTCTATAAAAATGTGCTTCTGATGCACAATTGGATTCTGCTCAGGTGTGTTGTTTCAGAAAAATTCGAGGCCGTCATTTGACGGATTTTGGTGTCGTCGCTTCGTTTTTGCGTGGATTCGTCCATAATTCTCCCATTCCTGCCTCTGCAGATACCCACGCGCAGCCTCGCTGAGTAGGCCGTGTTCGGGCCGAAACGCAGGTGCCTGGAGAGACTGAGCAGAACCAAGACCCCACCAAGGGGCAAATTTAATTTTTCTTCGACTCCCTTCGCCCTAAGACAGGTCACAGGTCGCCAGCAGGTTTACGAGAACCCATGCGAGTGTGTATATTGTGTCTTGCGTTGGGTTTGTGTCGACGTTGCGTCTTGGAGGGAGGGATGCATATGCACATGTCTTGGCATGCTCCCATACTAACCCAACCAAGCCACAGGAGCCCCGGCAGCGCCATGAGCGCTGAGTCTTCTGTAGGAAACTGTACAAACAGAGCAGCAAAAGAGCGCCAGCCATGGTGAGCGCCCATTTTTCAGTGTGAAGGAAGCTATAGGTATTTTAAAGTAGATGTGGAAACCAAGGAAAGGCCAAGAAAAAGTCCCTTTTTCCTAAAAAGCGACAGTGGTGGCCACCACAGCACAAGGGGGGAGTAAGAAAAAGTGCTTTTCCATTGCTTTGAGGCATACTCTAGTTGTATTAGAGATGCACTGAGCATCCATGCATTTTTATCTTAGTATTGGTCCAACCAAAAGTGGTGATAACACATTTTGACCTATGGAACCAAACACCCAATCAGGATATGGAGTGGACCCCTTAATCCCCTTTCAATGTGAAGTAAAACATCTTTTCCTGAGTGGACTGAGCACTGACATACCTAAAGTAGAGCCTATGAATTTAACTATGTTTTTCCATGAATTCTTAGCTATCCTAGTGGTATGCACCCTCGGGGGCTGGGCACCTCTTTTTGAGAGGTCCTGGGTTCAATTCCTGGTCAGCCTAGCTAAGTAGGAAGATCCCATGTGACATGGCAGTGACCTCATCGCCACATACCATGCCACCTCAGCACATATGGGACCCAAAACAAAGAGTGCACATCTCCTAAGATGGCACTATGGAGAGAGAGTGATCCTGAGGCAGTTTTCTAACTCTTTTCCAAAAACATTTCAGCTATCTTTGTGAATATGCATTCATTTGTGACCTGAGTTGCAGTTTCTGTGAATATCCAATCATCTTTCACTGTTTACACTGCAGCCCTTCATGCTTTGATCCTGATCTTCTCCTCTTTGCACACTTCTGGCTTGGGTTATCCTGGATTGACTCTATTTCTGCAAAACAAAGGTTTTCATCTTCCAAAACAAGCAGCAGGAAACCCTACACCTACAGCAAGCAGCAGGAGAAGCAAAAACACAGTGCTGAAAACACTATAAACTTTTCTCGTAAACCGCCTTCCGCAGCTCTAACAACTGCCCCGGTGCATGCAACTCCTGTGGTGGCCGTACATACACCTCACGCTGCAGGGCGCCTCCTTGTAAAAAGGCAGTGGAAATGTCCACAGCGATCGGAGCCCATCCACGATAAGAAGCCACGGTGAGCAGCACACGCCAGGACGACTTGGAACACGTGACAGAAAAGGTATCCAGGTCCCGCAGACCCGCCTCCTGAAAACCCCGCACAACCAACCGCGCCTTCGGCTTCAGTGAACCATCGTCCTGCACCTTGTCAACGAGAACCCACCGACACGATATCGCCTTCTGCCCATTGTCTGGTACCAGGTCATACACATGACAAGCAACCCAGGATGCCAACTCCTTTTGCTTCGCCACGACAAAATCCAGCGATTGTGCCCTTTCAGGTGTCACCTCCCTCATGCCACGACGCGCAGAGCGATGCGCCACATAGCAATATGAAAGGAACACCTCACCCGAGACAGCAGGAGGTATCACAGATGTGTAACGTTGCCAGACCAACTCAGGAATACCAGGTCCCAACCTCGTAAGCACGGACATCGCAGCCCTGGCCCGCGAACGCGTCACCACAGGTTCCCTGTCGTCTCGCATCCGTCTCAGCTCAGCAACCTCCTCCGCGCTCAGCTCATTCCCCGCCTCGTCAACGAGCAACTCTTCCAACTCCTGTTGCGCTGCATCAGGCACTGCCACGGGCGCAACCCCGGGATCAACGTCAGGAGAGCCAAGCACCGCCGAAGCAGGTCTGCAGTGTAACAGAGGTACGCGCCTCACACTCCCGCCGTGGCGTAACACGACAAAGTCACCGTCAGCACCAATGACCACAGCCGGCCCATGCCAAGAATCCTTGCCCTTCTCAAGTGATTCAAAGTAAAAAACCGTATCGCCAGTCACAAGCTCATCCTTACGGTTAGTAGACGGCCGACTACGCTTCGCCAGCGAAACCTTCGCACGAACATCCGCTGCATGAAATTTCTCCCGTGCACGATACATAGCATCCAAGAACTTCACCATGTAGTGGCCCACATGATCAGAAGGCACAGGTGTTTCGGCCAGAGCAGGTAACTTCGCAGCCACAAAATCAGGCCAGCGTGAAGACACCCCATACACCAATTGCTGAGGTGAAAAACCTCGATCCGGCATAGGATGATAGTTCAACGACATGCATGCCACATCACACGCATCTTGCAATGACAGAGTGTCATCTGCCTCCAGAAGTAACTCCACGGTATGTCTCAGTTGATAATGGTGCCTCTCCACACCTCCCAAAGACCAATGTGAACCACCCGGCGCACAGTGCAGCGTAATGCCATAACGCTCAGCGAACATCCTGATGAGCTCATTGTCAAACTCCTTCCCCAAATCAGTGTACAACAGCACCGGAGGACCATAGTACTTGACCCACAGATGCAACAACGAATGAAACACGTGTGGGGTGGACTTGTCACGAAGAACAGAACAATGTCGTAGGCGAGTGAACAAACAGATGACGTGCAAGACAGGCTGTCCCCGAAGATACCAGAGATCCGCACCCGTCTCGTAATTGAAATGCGGTTCCTTGGGCATGGCCACCAAAGGACGCCTTGGTGCCTTCTTCCGCTTTTCACAGGATTCACATACCAATCCCCGTGTTACAGACCGAAGAAGAGAGGCATCTCGATCCGGATACGCCAGAGCCAACTGTTCAACCAGATGAGGAAACGCTGCATGCCCGAGCTTGGTATGTAAGGCCAGCAATTCCTTGCGCGCCAGCCGTTCATCGCCCCAAGACTCCGCAGCGAACATCGAATACGAGTGTCCAACCGGCAGGGAAGCTAGTCACAACGACGCACGATGCGATGAATCCCAAAGAGACAACACCAGATGTCCGGACGAAGAGACATCACAACGAATCGTAAAATCGCCAGCACCCAAGTTTACAGTAACCGTGTTGTTCGCCGCGTCAATCCTCATGCGCATTCTCGCCATAGATCGCCGGCCAATCAACAGAGGTGTTTCCCCAGAAACCACGTGCGTACGTAAGAACTGCACGCGACCACCAATCTGTACTGGTAAGTCGACTCGGTAGAGCGCTGACTTCGTGCCACCGTCCCCAAACACAAACCACGCATTGGTGTCACTCCGACGAACATCAGAGCCATCTGGTCCAAGCTTGCGCAGATAGTGATCGAGCCAAAATTCCCCACACATCGTGTCGGTACACCCAAGATCAATGATCCCACGACCCAAAGATTCGGAGCAAAGCTTGTGAAGTGGAGAAGACAATGAACCAGACTGCGCCATCAAACACACACCAGGGTTGTGAAACAAATCAGCTGTGGTGTCATGACCAACCACCGAGAAAACCTCACGCATGCCAGCCCCACCAGACTTGCTCTCAGCGGTTGGCACCGCACGCGAAGACCGTTCCTCTTCCGTGGACGCCTCTTGTGCCATCAGGGTCGAAGCTGACGTCGTCTTCTCAGGACAATCACGTTGAACATGCCCACGCTTCCCGCACTTCCAGCAGGTAACCCGGGACCCACTCTGCGCGTTAACCTTATTTCCGGTTGGTGTTTTGTTGTTCCCCCGCCGCTGCGCCTCAGCCCCAAACATGCAATCGATTGGTCTCGACGTCGACGCGCCTGGAAAAAGCTGTCTAATAGCGACCAGCACCTGCGAGAAAACCAATGACCGACCTGTGCTTGCGACTACCATCGCCCGCTGATCCGCATTCAGGTTGGAGTTCAGCAACGCCAGCGTCCCCGAAAATCGCTCATCCAAGACAATGCCAAAATTCGCAAGACGATAGACCAGCATATCCCGCCGATTGATCCAGGTAAGCATGTCACTGTCACCTCGCTTACACTCCAGCAGCCCAACAACCGCCTGAAGTATATTGTCAGCAGTATCTCCACCGTACGCCCACTCTAGTATCCCAAGTAGTCCTTGAAAGCCTTGATCAGTACGAAGCGCGTCCAGTGGCATCTTCGCAGCGACAACGCGCGCCGCACGCCCTCGTAGCTTCGTAAAAACCTGAACATTGCGTGTCGACACTGCAAGCGTACTCTCTGCATGCCACGCGACGACCTGTACGCGCCACGCGTGAAACTCGTGTAAACCAAGCTTGCTGTCCACTGCCTCGTCTTCAGAACCGAACGTCGGACAGTCGAGTCGCGAAGGAGATCTAGAAGACATCGGAGTGGGTAACGTATTCAAGCGATGCAGTAAGTGGACGTTGTCTTGTTGAACTCGTTGCTGCTCAGCCTGCAGAGAAAGCACCTGTGCGTCGAATGCTTGCTTCATGTCATGTAGAACTTGATTTTGCTGAAACAACTGTCTTTGCAACGTGCCCATAGAAGTGTTCAAATCAACCGGCGCAATGCCAGTCACACCATCAGGAGGATACAACAGAGTGTGGCCAGAAGGTCCTGCCCCAGGATGATAAGTAGGATCCAGATCATCCAAGGTAAGTCCAGCCATGGAATAGTGATGCTACCAGTGTTAAAATTTCCCTTGGCTCTTTTCAATAGCAAACAATGCAGTGAATTCCAGGAATGATCTCTCACTTGAGTAGTGACAATTCAATGTGTCAACAAAACACCAACCTAAAAGATTGCAAGAAGAATGGTACAAAAGCCTTTTTGAACCTTATAAATTGATATAAAAACATTTGTAAATCATGCAAAAGCTCATTTTATATCAATGTCATAGATTAGGAACATCCCATGCTGAAATGGATTTATCGCTTTTAGGAAATTGCATGGATGGCATCCGGGAATCGAACCTAGGAATTTGCAATGCAAATCCCATGTTCCGCCAATTATAATAACACATCCGGCTGATAAATTTTCATCTCAATTCATTATAGATCAACAGATAATATTGTCTGAACTCAGAAAACAAGATGTAAGTATCTACACCATCCTACAAAATGTTATTTTGTTGACCACAACCGCAACAAAAGATGTTTCTTCGTGTCCTTAGGCCAAAATGATGGTACACTCCCTAAATTAGGTAATAAATCCAAACTTGGCACTTAAGTCATCCTATGTTTTTTTTGTGCTATGTCAAAAAACACCAAAAACTACCTTGATTTTTGCCATCACGGCACACGTGCAACAATGAAGTTTGAATGTTGTTAGCCCGCGTTGTGAAGCTCTTCGACAAAAAATGCGCATATTCAAGCCACGTTATCTATATTTTTCATCTTAGATTGGAAAGACACCTCTTCTCGAATGATGATCTTAATTTTTTCTTTACCCGAATGCTTTTCAATGACGAAAAGATACAGATTTCTTCGGATCACTTACCAATCCTGGAAACTGTGGACCAAAACAACACGGTAATTCAACCATTTCGGGAAAAAATGTGCCACTTTTGGCCAACGAAGTTTTTGGTTGTTTGCGTTATGTGCCCTGGTGCATTTATGTGCACATATAGTGCTGTTCTTTTATGACATGTTTGCTGATGGACAGTGAATGCAACAAAAAAGGAAAAAATGATTCACTACTTGGATGTGCGGTCAACCTGTGTTTGGTCAACTAGTGTTTTGATGGCTGCCAACGGGTAGATATCCATTCATGGTAGGCAAAACAAAGCGTGGATTTAGCAAAACTACATTCTCCAAATCACCAAAAGCAAAAAGAAAAATCAAAAAACCTCATTTTCAAAACAAACGAACAAAAAAAGAATGCAAGAGGAAAACACTACTTTAGCAAAAACCCAGTATTGCATTTTAAACAATTACGACACCATTTGAAACGATGGCCAAAAAATGTGCTTTTTTTCAATTCGATTATCGGAATCAGAATTGTCGAAAAGAGTTACAGAAATTTCCGCTAATTCATTGCAACCAATTCCTTTGACTTTCACTTTCAAAAATGGGAAATCATGAATATTTGACCAAATCGAAAGCTTGTTCCAAAATGCATATAGTATTGAAAGGGCTGTATGTCACACGGCGGAAGCAGAAATTGGGAAAACAATGCTTGTGAGAGGTGAGAACCCCAAACGAAAATGAAACATATTGGGGTAAAAGAACCCAAAACAGAAAATTTCAATATGAGTAAATAAATAGTAAGTATGAATAAAGGCTAATACAATGAAAAATACAACTTTGTGGCTGGTGTTCATTGTTCTTTCCACCTTGCATTATCCGGTTTGTAAGAAACTTTTAGAAAAATGGTTTGTAAAGAACTAATACTTGGGGAAACCGGTTATTTTGAAAACCATCAATAGGCAAAACCTTTTTTTTTTTTTGCACCAATGGGCTTCCATACCTGCTGAGAGCAAGCAATTTCGTTACGTGTGCTCAGAGCAGGGCCAAAACAGCAGCAAACACCACACAACAAGCAACTCAAATGTTTGGCATTAACAGTGCCAATGCGATCATCACTTCATCTTTCAGTGTGCACAACAAGAAACACAGAATTTTGAATGCAGCTTACAATACTGCCAAAAAAAACATCAAACAATAGACAGATCCCCACTTGTACTTGTACTTGTGTTTCAGGTGTCATGCACAGGCAGCTGGAGACAACGTGACCTCCAGATTACAAGATGGTGATGTACCCAACCTGGGCTATTCTGCACACCTCTTGTGGCAAATGTCAACAGCACCCATTGCTGCTGCACTGCCTGCATCAGCCCCTGGCTGCCATTGCACAGCATAAAGGAGGGCAGTTGCATGCTACCTGCCAAAGCTTCAAACAAACAGCAAATATGGTGCCTCAAGACAAAAGATATCTGCATCCCTTTGCAGAGCATCAAACAATGTTGGTAGTCCAAAATGTGTTCCTCACCAGCAATGACAGGGACTACATTCCAGATCCTCTTGCGTGTACCTGGAGTGGGTCATTCCCCCATTTACCAGACTAGGTCTACAGATTCCAGTCTCACAGATTTCTGTGTGCTGTCATCAGCTACAACTCACCAGCAATGACAGGGACTACATTCCAGATCCTCTTGCGTGTACCTGGAGTGGGTCATTCCCCCATTTACCAGACTAGGTCTACAGATTCCAGTCTCACAGATTTCTGTGTGCTGTCATCAGCTACAACAAGAAATGCAGGCTGCAGGGTGCAACTTGCTGGTGGCCAGGCACACCCACCCCACACCTCCTTGCACAAGCACGGCCTTGCCCAATTACAGCATTTCTGACCCCAATTTTCATGGCTGAGAATTGAAAAGAGACACTGGGTCATGTATGTGAGAATTTTTTTCTGTTCGTAACAATTTTCTGCCGCGATAGGCTTGTGAGCGCTGATGAGTCCACATTCAGTGTGAGACCTGTAGGCCAAATACCTGCTTGTCGCACGAAAGCACAGCCTGCTCCAAGCATGAGGGGCGGGGTATGACACAAGTTGCACGCGTGACAAAATGCTGATTCCACTTGCGACGCTGGAGCAATGCACAACACACAGCTCAATCACCTTTAAACTTCTTGTTCGCTTTAGCAGGACTTGCTCCAAAAGGGTGTGCTGTGCAAAAACCCCCTCTCTAGTGCATGTACCTATGTTGCGGTGGATCAGTGGTGGTGGGCATACATCAGAACAGCACCAAAATGACTGCAGATCATCGAAGCAAAGGGTGTTGCGCGGGTGCACACAGTACTAAGAGGGACCAAGGGGCCAGCAAGCTGCAGCCCAAGAAAGGCAGTCTGCCAAGTACAGGCAATGCTGCGCAGCAAAGCGGTGTAGACATTCGGCGCGCGGTACTTACTGGTCCCCCTTTACTCAACCCCTTGACTTAAGCTTTCGGAGGGGGGGGGGGGTCCACCGCTCTGTGGGGCGACGGTCCCACCTGCCAACCGCTGTGTCTGATACACCAGAAATTTGCCTCCCAATCACTTTTCAAACCGCTGGTGACCACTGTTGCAACATCTCCTGAAACACTGACTTGGGGTGTTTCCGTGCAGCGCACGCATGGCGCATGCACAGTTCCTATTATTGGGGTGAATTAATTGGAACCAACCTCAAAACTGGTCAACCACTCAAAATGAGCATCCGCAAGTCAAAAGCTGTAGAGCTGTCAAACACAAGTCAAAAGGCAGCACATCATTCCTGTCCCTCCCCAAATGTCACGCACAACCTTCCACAGTGAAAAGCGAAAATAAATGCTCCAATTGTGCCCTATGGCGTCCATGAACATTATTATGGACCTTTTGACCAAGTGCCAAAGGTTTGCAGACACAAAATCGCATCTTCCTTTTTATTTCAACTTCCAAACTTAGGAAAACTGGCAAAGCCTACTTACCAAATGGTACCTCAGATAGCTCTTGGGATAAGAGTTATCCAATTCTATGATTGATAAGTTGGCTGTGCCACTGGAATGGTTTTTTTTTTTAGTTCCAGCGCAACATGAGTCCAAAAATATGAACAAACAAGCTCGATGTGGCATTGAAAAACACAGAGGGATGCAGCCACGCCCCTAGGCTCCCCAAGATGCTCTGAAGCACAATAGGACACAATGTCTCTCAGGTAATGACAATGGAGGCTCTCAGCACAGCACAGCAAAAAAGACTGCACGGCACCGCAAAATCACAACCTTCACCCCATCTTGGTAACACTCTAGCCTGAAGTAGTCATGTTGTTCTGCTGCCAAATGCTTCATAATTTGGATGCAGAAATTTGTTTTTGGACCCCCCAACAAGAAATAAAATAGTGTAGGCACAGAAGCTACTATAAGTGCATTTTGGTGATCTATCTCCATGGTTTTGTAATGGGAATATTTTGATACCATAGGATCATGTTTTGGGGCATTTTAGAGACTGTATTGTTTGACATTGGTTGTCTCCATTCTTAGGCCTTCTTCTGCGCAAAACGTGCACACTGCGCACTATGCACACACACTAACGACATGTTGCACAGAACACCAGTCGTTGGCAAACCAATCCTTTCTGTAGATTTTGGTGAACGAATTGCTGATGGCACAGCAGGTGCAATGCAAGAGGTGGCATAGCCGATGAAATGCCTGCCCTCACCCCATAAAGAAACCAGGTCATGTGAGGGCCCGCTCCCACCGGATTGCCTCAGTCCCTGGTGCTACTGCCCCCTGCACCCCCCATACCCATGCCACCTGGTCTTTTGTTGGCTGCTGCCAGGGTTATCCTACATGGCCGCTTCAACCTGGAAGGTTCAACGCTGTTGTCGAGGTCACCAAATCCCGTGCTGCTACCTTTAAGACAAATGCACCAAACCCAGAGCGTCCGAAACATAAGAGATAGGGACAGTGGGGACTCCTACCAGGTGCACGCGCCGTGCTGGGTGTTTGGCCAAATCCCAGACTCAAACTTGCATTTGGATATGTGTAGGCACCTGATGTCAGTTGCAGTGAGGAGCACTGGTGTTGACCCCGTCCCCTCGTCCTGTTGATGCAGCGATTGGCATCTTTGGACCCATGGCATTTCACTGTCCCCTGCCCCCCCCCCCTTGATCAAATGGTGCTGTGCAGCCTGGAGGCACGGGCACCAGTACAAATACAGCAAACTGGCACCTTGGAAGACTATGCTGCAGGGGTATGCATGACAAGAGATCGTGCCTGCACATCGTGTGGGGACCCCCCCGCCCTCCACGCACATGTGCATGGGATGGTGCATTGTGCGGCACATGAAAAAAGTGCACAAACGTTCCAGAGCCAACATTGCATGTGCTCATGGTGCTTTAAGGCAGGACCTTGGCCCTATCCTATGCAGCTGGAGCCTCTGCAGCACACCCGTCTTCCACGAGTTGGTAAACGATGCACTCCTTCACAAACAAAAAACAGCTTTTGAAAGACTCGCAACAGTGGGATGTGGAGCAGGGACCCGCTAGATGGCAGCGGTCGGCTTCATGGTCATGATTTGGATTAGAAGTGTCCCTAGCGATGCTCCTGTGCCGCTTCGTGGGGGTCTCCACTCTGGCTTGACTCCTCTAGGCCTCTCGCAGCGTCCAGAGCTTGTGGCACCGTTCACACTTATCCATGTTTCATCCCATCGTACGTCACTCTTTTTCCATCTCCTCATCTCCTCCTGCCTCAACAGCAACTGCCCCCATCAACGAACTTCCCCCGTCAGATTGCCGCCCCAAAGGCATCAACTGCCCCCCATCACGCCCAACCCGCGGTACCGCAGTACCGCAGTACCGCCCAACACAAACTTCTGCCACCTCCTGAACATCAGTCGATCACGTCCCGTCACACCTGCGCTCTGCACACTTCACCTGCGCTGTGCAGCGCGGTCCACGAAAGGGAGACAGAAACCAACCTGCCGTGCGCGGGACACCCTCCGAGCCTCCCATCTCTATGCATCCCACCAGCACTTCGGTGTGCCTGACAGCGCCCTGCAGATGGACCGCACGCCCGAAGCAGTGCATTGTACAAGAGAGTGTCACAACGCCCTCCCTGCCACACCCTCCGCCCAGCGGGACTCGAGAGTGTTAGGGGGGGGGGGGCGAGGAAGAGGACACGTGGTGCGGCGTTGTTCTTGGCGTCGTTTCCGGCGTCCGCAATGTGTTGGTGCGTTGGAGGGCCGCAGGCCCTTGGGTGCGTCGGAACGCATATACGCGCAAGCGACACACGTGCACGGATGGCACGCCAGCAAGAGGGGCCATGTTCAAGAGATACAAAGGGTGGTTTGGCGAGCTGTTCCGTACTGCCATCCCCCAATGTCCTCTACACTGCCGTTCCTGCACAATCATGCCAGTGCCGGGGCCAGGACGTTCCCTCAAAAGGGAAAAGTGGCCGAGCACGTCCCGTTGCTTGGCCTGCCACTATTGGTGCCACCTGCGGGTCTGAGAGGCCCGAAAGAAAAAATTACGGCGCAGCGGGCGCAGTGGGCGTGACAAAAACTGCGATTGGATCGCTGGACACCCTGAGACAACCGTCAAGTCGGTTTCGATCAACCATCAACTGTTGGCGGTTAAGCATCGGCGGTTGGGGGGTTAGCCACCACCCGTTGACAGGTCACCGCGGGCGGTTGGCGGCTAACCGCCGGCGGCGGTCCCGGACTTCCCGTGACCAGGAAGAACATACCAGCGGTGTCCCTTGAGGGGCGCCCTGGCCCAGGGCCCCATGCGGCACGGGATGAAGCACATCCGAAATGTGGCCTCGTGCAGCCTCTTCGATGGGCACACGCGCCCCCGATGCCGCAGACCGACCGCTGAACGCAACACACGAGCCATGAGGCCCAGCGTATGGCCCCGCAATGGGCACTGGCACTGCACGGGCCAGACAGCCCCTGCAGACCGCTTCATTCGGGACACCACCTCCGCAGACGCACCCCCGGAGGGTGGCGCCCCCCCCGCACCCCCGCACACCCCCTTGCCGCGATCCAGACACCGCGCACGAAACCGGGACGGCACCCTCCCCATGGCCCCGGAGCCCCTCGCGTCCGCCCCGGTCGCCCCGTCAAACCCGAGACAAGCATCTCGAAGTGGAGAACGCAATGGGGCACGGCGCTAGTGCCACGCAGGAGGGCAATCGGAGTGCAATGCCTCGCGATCCCCGATGCCATCTCCAATCGCGATCCCCCCCGGTGCTGCTCGCAACGCTGTCTGCAACACCCCCCTTCCTCTTGCTGCCCCGAATGCTGGCGTCTATAGCCACACGCCAGTGCACCGTGTGAAAGAGACAATGGCCCGTGAAATCGCGAGCCATGTGTCAAGGGGGTTTTGAAACCCTGTGGGGCTGGAACACGCCGTTCATCCTGCCGTAGTCGCCTCGGGAACAGGTTGTGCAGCCGCGGTCTGCGGCTGGCCTGTCCCCTGCGCTGTAGGTGCCCGAGATCCACCCGCGGGCAGCGCGTGCCCTTTGGCTCTGCAGTCAGGATGTCCGGCTGCAGGCGTGCATATATAATTGGGCAGACCATGCGCGGGGACAGGCACCGCTCCCCCGGCGCGCGAGGAGGACCGGGCCACGTGGCCGTCCTGTTGCGGTTGCCTGCCGGAGCATGGGCTTGGGTCTTTCGCACCCGTATTGAACATCCCTCGCGGTGGGGGGGTGGGGGGGTGACCTTAGGTATGCCCAGGCACCAGGACGCAGCACAGCCGCGTGGGCACGACCCGTCAAACACCATCTCCGCACGACAGCCACACTCGAGCTCCGTGGGTCAGCGGAGCTTCAACCCAAACCGGCCGCGGCCCAGCGGCGCCGCCGAGGGCTGTCGGAGAAAATGGGGAGGGTCCACAGGGGAATGGGGGCCCACCCAGGGAAGTATTCGAAGGGGGGGAGGGGGGGTCTGGAACCCAAAAGTTTGTGTACTAAAAACGGCCCCGCAAGATTTTCCCTTTTGTTCCGTTGTTTCCCTAGTCACTTTGGTCCGGAGGCAGGGAGGGGGTCCAGGGGGGGGGGGGGTTACCCCCCCCTCCTCCTACGGTGCACGGCCATTCTAATACTTCCCTGGGCTCACCCACGTCCTGTGCGTGCGCGCCGGTGGCAGAGACGCATCCCCACCGCCACCCGCTCCGTGACCGTGTGGCAGAATGCAAACACACGTACGGCCGGTCATGCGAACGGCTACTCTGCGAGCCATCAGCTTCGATTGGCACGCAGGCCTCTTGTCTATAGGCAACGGCGCACCTCAGACAATGGGGGGGGGGGTGGTGTGTGTGGGGGAGGGGGGGGGTGCTTTTGCAGGTGGTAACACTGTCCAGGGCGGGCGGACGACCCTCTGCACCACCTTCCGCCACCAAACACGACCCGCAGTGACCCGCCACAACGCCGCACAGCCATCCATCACCCTTACAACCAGTCACAGGCTTCCACAGTCCTCCATTCCGCCAATCGCCGTCCAGATCATCCTTCACAAACCCTCACCTCCTTCCCCAACAACAACAGCCCTTCGCGGCCCTCCGCAATCGCCCACGACCGTCCCTTCGCCTCCACATTCCCAAACCGCCCGTCGCCCTCCAATACTCCCTGACCGCTCTCCCAAATCCCTCTTCCATCATCCACCGGCCCGATGTGCCGATTTACACAAGTGGTGATTTTTCTGCGTTTTCGCTGATGGCAGACGCCACAAGCAGCGCATGGTCACGAACGCAAGCCCAGTCCGCAGCCCCGTGTTGCCCTCCACCACCCAATACTATGGTAACCAGCTGTTCTGACACACCCCTTGACTCAGCCCCACCATGGGGCCGTTACTACCAACGGTTAGCGAGCCAACAGCCACTGGTGACAGTCACCAGCGTTTGAAGGGCCCTACCCCCCAAGCAAGCACCTGGGGGTTGGGCCGCTATGGTTCTGCAATGGCCAGCAGCACGCTCACGCCATGCCGGGCTCTGGCTCCTGCACCTTGCGTGGCGGCTCTTCGGTCTCGGTACTGGCGGCGAGCTCAAACTGCTGGCTCAAATCATTGGCGGCGTACAGCCAGCCCCAGAGGATCAGGCAGAGGAGCACACCCAGGCATGGGGTCGATGCGCTCAAGGAGCCCAGGCTAAAGATAAGGCCCTGGCAAGTCAGAAAAAAGAGGGGGGAGGGAGGGAGGGAGGGAGGGAGGGAGGGAGGGAGGGAGGGAGGGAGGGAGGGAGGGAGGGAGGGAGGGAGGGAGAGAGGGTGGTGGGAGGGATTCAGGGATTGAGGGATTGAGGACCTGCTGAATGAAGCTGCCGGCGGACTTGCCCAAGGGGTTGCCGATCACGTCAATCGCGGCCTTGCCCTTCGTGCGGGCCTCAGCATCAAGAGGAATGTACGCCATTTCTTTGCACGGGTCGAACAGGGAGTATTTGGCGGCCTTCGACACACCGTTCTGGATGGCACCCACCATCACCGCGAGCATGAGTGGTGTGGTGTTGAGCATTGCCGTGACAGGGTCCCACAAAGTGGGGGCCAGGATCAGGCTGAAGAACGCAATGCCCGTGATGCCAAGGGTGATGGGCGTGATCGCTGCGGCGGTGCCCCACCCGAACCGCGCGAAAATGTCGCGCGACACGACCATCATAGCCACCGTCAGGACGCCGGTGATGGAGGAGAAATTGCCGAGGAAGACGCTGTGAGTGACAGGCAGGAACACAGAGGGACGGAAGGAGGAGGCCGAAGGAGTCCGGTCGCCAAGGATACATGGGGGCATTTGAAATTACTGCTTTGGCTTGAAATAGAACGGCAGATTGAGTAGGGGAGGAATCCAAGCTCCAGAGGCGCGGCTCATTCTTTGAACGCGACCAAAAATAGCCCAAATCAATATTTTCTTTTGTAAACTTCATTTTTTCCCACTATGAAACCTGGGCCAAAGGGGGGGGGGGGGGGTTACCCCGCCCCCCTCCTCCCGTGGTTGTCAGTCGTCCCTAGTACTCCCGAAGTCCGAAAAAGCTTTCATGTCAAATCACCACGATGGCACAAATTATGATGCGTTTTCGTGCAATGAATCCTTGTAAATCACCAGCGACCCGTCTAAAGCGATTCCACTTCAACCCACTCACGAAAAAGTGGTGCGCAGCAGGGGAGGGGTCATACCACACCATCCCTGGGAATGATAGCTACATGGTGCTGCTCATTCTGAGACATGAGCGTAGGAGTAAACAATGGAGAGGTTGCTCTCAAGGCGGGATGAGGTCACAACCCCGCAACTTCTGCCGTGGGCGGACCGGATCTGCCGAAGCAGGTCAACGGGTTACACCTTTCCAGGGCGGGCTGGATGAGCCTTCGGGTAGCACACGGGTTGCACTGTGTGTGCGTTGGGTGTACCGATAGGACCTTTGTTGTCAAAGAAACTCCTCATCCCGTACATTTCTTCCGCCTACTGCAGCTGAGGAACTGACTTGGGGGCAGGCACCAATGGTCCCCAAGAAAAATTTGCTGTGCTGAGGTTGAATTTTGGTCTTTTGGCCCGTTGCTTTGCGCGCACCATGACCGACGCATGTTGCCCACAGGGCAGACAGTCACTCAATATCCGCTCTCCCTGTAATATTGGGTCAAGGCTGAGGAAACCACCTGATGACCCGGCAAGCCCATACGGGCTGTACCTTGAGGACGTATTTCCCTTAGAGCATCGCAGTGCTGTGCTGAAAAGGTGGCAAAACCCAGAACCAAACACAAAGGAATGCATCTCCCGACACCTTGCAAAGATGAACACAACAGTTTACAGTCCCTTCCACAGTGCAATGCATGTCTCTTTGAGCTCAACGCCCCCCCCCCCCGGCAGGGGGTGTGGGCACGTACAACCACCATTGCAATGGTGAGGAGGATGGAGTGGAGGCCTCCGTTGTTGTATGTGAACCCCTCAAGCCACCGCATCTCTGCCACACTGAAAATCAGCCAGAAGTGCGTAAAACAGCAACCCAAAAACGAGCGCGCGGTGCGTTTGTTTCCCTCAAAGAGTGCTGCGGGGCCCCGAGTGGACCGGCATTTGTTTTGTTTTGCTCCTCGGCACGGCCCACCACCAAAGAGGGTGCCCTGCATGGATGCCCAAGCCTGCGGAGCATTCGTTTCAAGACATTTCGCGTTTCGAACCTCACAGGGTATCAATTCCTGCAAGGTGGCCCATAGGGTGCCCAATCCCATGAAGCATTCGTTTTGACACGTTTCGCGTTTCGAACCTCACGGGGTGCTCATTCCCGTGAGGTGCCCCATAGGGTGCCCAATCCTATGAAGCATTCGTTTCGACACGGGGTGCTCATTCCGGAGTCCTCGTCCTCATCAGAAGTGAGGGATGTGCCCGACGTTGATTCCGTGTCGGATGATTCCGAATCTAACGCCGGAGGCCTGGTTGCCTTTGGCTGGCCGAAGATCTCTGGCACAAAGTGATCCCATTCTCCGTAGGGCTCATATCGCACGTTGCGTGCGTTCAGGAATTGTTGGATGTGCACCACGGCTCGCACCATCCAATGCAATTCCGACGGTCTTCAGGTGTGCCTCCCCTTGCCGAAGGAGGTGGGTGATCACAAATTTTTGATCCCGCTGCCCTCCCACAAGCTCTACTTATGCTTGTGGGAGAGTGGTGTTTACAGCTCGCAGTGACTAAATGAAAAAATGGTGGGTTAATAAAACAACGCGCACCAAACCGTGCGCACTGCGCGCACACCGCGCATAGCACCGCGCGCACCGCGCGTTCGTTTCCCTCTTTGTAGTGCTGCTGGTAGAGTTCAACGTCCCTCATCTCAAGGGATAGACACTGTCCAAAGGGAGGGTGGGTGGGACCCTCCATTTCGATTATGAAAATCGACTAAGTGTGAACAAGGGAGCAAATGCATGCTGTATAAACACACTGTCAACGGCAGCTCCAGGGACGGAATTAAACTTCAGTTTCTACGGAAACTACAGTTTACACTCCCTTCCACAGTGCAATGCATGCAAAACAAAACAGATGCCGGTCCACTCGGGGCCCTATTGCGAGAGGAAAGGATTTTCCTCATGGCCCAAAACGGCAGAAAAGACATTCCAAACATGTCGTCGACGCGAAATTGAAGTGCTGCGCATGCACCCAGTCGAAATTGGGCCAGGTGATCTCATGGCGCTTGCACTACTTATAAACGGACAGGGGAAGCATGACTGGCACGCGTGTCAGGCTGGGGGTGCCCTTCACCGACCGCGTCCCCGGAAGAAAGGGGGTTACACACCAAGAAAAGTGGAAGGCTGCTGGTTTCTAGGCCAGTACACCCGTCGCAGTGGCACCGTAGCAGTAGTGTGTGGGCCCTTCAACCCGCTGCAACATGGTGTGGGGGGCGTTGAATGGGGTGGAGACGCGGTCAGATCAGCGCCCCCCCCCCCCCCGGCAAAGCAAAAGGAAACTGTCGAAAACGGTCATGGCCCTGGCACCCCCCCCCCCCTCCAGGTGGGGGAAGCGGAGGTGTCCTCCCCTGCTGCACCCGTCATACCCCGTCAACAGCCACGAAGGCCAGAGGGGCAATCTGGGCTGTCATGTGGCGCGTTGACCCATGGGAAAGGGGCCAACGCAAAGAAGTCTTGGAAGGGTAAGGGGGACGAGTGCCATTGCTAGTACCTCTCACGGGCTGACCCCAGACAAGAACTCAAAGAGTCAAAATCATGCATCCTACTAGGCGGATCTGCTGGGTTACGACCAGAAGGTACATAAAATCCCAGACCAACGTCGAAGCCAGAACAGGGCCCGCGGTATCCGCTGTTGTCCTGCGCAAAAGACAGCACCCCTTTGCCCCTGGATCTGGCATTGCGCCACAGTACTGTCACTGCCGACACAGGCTCGGGGCCATTTCATATAAGTTGCCAGGCGGACTCCCTGCACCCCTCCCCACAACTCCGCTGCATGCAAGGTAGTCACCCAGCGAGGGCACCGAAACGTACGTACGCACGCCCCCCAATGGCAGGTATAAACCAACAGAAAAACTGTCTGGTCCCACAGGGGCGGCGTCAGTGAATAGAACATGGTCCCCCCAGCGGTCAGGGGCTCTGCCTGCACCCCGGCCTTCACCGGATACTTCTGAGGAACAAAAGCAAAACAAATGGAGGTCAGCAGTGGCCGCAACAAAGCACGCGGGACTCTACCGCCCCCTGCGTGTTTCCAACAATATGCACCAGCCAAAATGGACTCAATCCCGCCGACGGTCTTAAGGCCCACTCCAGGCGACCCAGCAACCTCTCCATTCCTTTCCTATTCAACAGACCCAACACCAATAGCAACCACAGCCGAACCAGACCTCTCCGCATTCCGGGGCGGTTCTCCAAAGTGCCTCTCTTAAGGTCAAAAACCTTTCCTATAAAGTCTAGATCGCGTGTTGGCTCCGTGACAGATTTCGGGCTAATCACAAAACCTACACGCTGCAATCTCTGCCGGGCACGGCGTACCGCTTTGTGATCAAAGCGCGTGGTTCCTACAATCAAAATGTCGTCCAGGTAGACAAAAAACAGTATAGGCAGCCACCACAGCGACAGCCTGACCACACTATACACCAACTTCTGACACAAGAGGGGCGAGTATTTGCAGCCAAATGGCAGGGACTGCCAAACATATTGGGCATCGCCCACGCACACACTGAACGCCCCGACCCACGACCTAGGCAAGTGCAGACTCCAAAAACAATTGGACAGGTCCAATTTTGCCATATATAGCCTCTGCCTCCCCCCCAACAAAACAGAATCCCGAAGGCGCTCAATCTGGGCCAACTGAAAGCCCCTCGGCTTACGGTCATCAGTGGCGTTCTGTTTGACGCAATTCAATATGAATGCACACTTCTCACTACTCTTAGGTCGAACCTGTGCCTTACAGCTGGCTTCCCGCACGTTCTCGTGTTTTCGCAGCGCTCCATCCTGAACCAAGGCATCCAGCATCTCGCGCACCCCCACTCCGTCCGATAAACCCACTCCGTGTGTCTCCTGTCTCCACTTCTGGTACCGACCTCTCAAATCCTCCGGAACACAGCGCGACCACAGTGACTACGCTATTGGCACATTTCCAACTTGTCCCAGCCCTCTTGCCGCCACCGTCGGGTCGACTTCTCCATGGTCCTCCTCGTCACTGTAGTAGCTTTCCTCATCCTCTGGGTCGATGCCCTTTTCAGCCAATCCGGTTAAGCAGCCCACAACCACAGGGATGGTCTCCGCGGTTCCCGTGCCGGCTGCATTGGAAATTCCCAATATTAGCTTGCTCACTGCTTTTGACATCCTAGCTCTCTCCTTCGCATGTACCTAGCCGCACACCTTGTCATGTACCTGTATCAGGTCCATGTCCAGCTCCCTTCCCAGCTCCGTTATCTTCTCCATGCGGCAGTTCTTCGTCCATTGGCGTCTACTCGGCGGACCTGCCGATCGGGTGCGTCTCCTCTTCCGGGTGGCTTGTCCAGTCGGTCCCAAAACATCGCCATCTGTCTGTGCCTCTGCTGCCAGCTCCCTGAGCTCTTTGCGCAACCATGCTGGCCACCATTGCTTGGAAGACCAGTCTCTGTACACAAGGCGATATCCACTGTCTCCACATACCGGCACCGGCTGCTCTCCCCTCTCCACAAACTTCCATGCATGTTTTGGTTTGGTGTAATGCCATGCCACTGACGGTGATTCCCACCCGCCGGCAAGCATGACAATTTGGTTTCGCGCGCCCGACGCCCACAACAGTGTCGCCCCTCCTCGCCGCAGACAGTGCCACCTGTAGTGTTCGAGCTCCAACCCCAACATGAGTGCAACCCATGCTTCCTCCAAGTCTGCGGGTGACTGGTAGCCATGTGGGCGGTCTTCCGCCACCCCACGTTTTTGACGCTCTTCCTTGATGAACCGCATCCACCGTGACAGCCATGGCCCGAGGTCTTGGTCACGTTCACCACTTCGCAACCTCTCGCCCAGGAAGCAGAGTTTGCCATCTCCAGGTGATGAGACCGTCCAGGCTTCTCCGATCCGAAGTAGGTTCGTGAGCGATAGGACAGCCAAGCGCAGGCACTCGAGCTCCTTCCACTCCCATGTGTCCTTCCGCTTGGTGATCCTGCAGATGACGTCTCCTTCGGCCCATCGAATGTTTCTCGGGTTTCGTGATATCCGGAGTCTCTCCAATGACGCAGCGAACATCCAGTCCGCTGGTACCACGATTGTCGGCATAATGGCCATTTTCTCCGCCAGCCGTAGCCCTGACAGTAGGGCCTTGATTGGTGATTCATACTGGCCGTCCCTGGCCACCTGTAACATGCGTCCCTTGAGCGCTTCACGTGGCGTCATGAACCCATTGATTTTGCTGTACCGCAGGTACTTATACAGTGCCCCCGCATACGCCTTTCGGGTGCCATCCTCCAGTTTACGCCATACTGTAGCTTCGTATGAGCTGCCAATCGCGCGCTCTGCTTCCTCCATAAAGGCCCCCAACGCGTTTCTGACCCGTATTGCCTGCTTGTCGCGCACTCTTGTCCCACCGTCAGCCAGCGACCCCCCCCCCCCCCCCGGGACCGCCTCAGCGGCGTCCGAACTCGGTACTTTGGAACGCCCAGTGGCGGTTTCCGCAGAAGTCGAGAGGGCGGGTTGGTGCAATCTTGCCAGGTACCTTTATTGGTGCGAAAGTGCTTGCGTCCATTGATCCACCGGAACTCGAAATCCTCCGGGAGTCCTCTCCTGGGCTTCAGTGTCCCATCTCGGCCTCCACCATCCCGTGATTTACTCTTTCGGTCCTTGGCGGATGAGCTGTCTGAGTCGGAGATTCACTCGATGAGCCCGAGCTGGTGGTGTTTGAGGAGTCGCTGGACGAGCTGGAGTCGGCTGACGAATCCGTGTCGGCCCGCTTTGCCTTCTTTCGACTCTCCTGTTTTCGGCGTTTCTGCTCCTTTTTCGCCTGCTTTTTTGCCTTGGCTTTTGCTTTTTTCTTCTTCTCCCTCTCTCGTTGCTTCCTGTTCTTGGCCTCGTCCTTCAGCAGGCGTCTGCCGTCCTTGTCCAGTTCCATGATCACATCCCACATCTCTTGTGCAATCACAGCCATCGGCAACTCTTCCGCACTGCTCTTTGCCATGGCCTCAACCATTTTGGACATTTTACGCACCCACTTCGGGGCTCCTTTTCGTTTCCGGACCCGGCGCAGGTTATCCCTATTCAGCCCCAGAGGCTCCTCTCGCAGGGAAAGCAGCTCCATACCGGCTGTTGTTCCATCCTCCTCCATCGGTACGTCCCTCCCGCCCGGCAGGTTCTGGAGCGGGGTCGCCCCGGCTCCTTCATTTCCGCCTACTCCAATGGTTTGCTTCTCCGGCGTCGTGCTATTGGAGTCCACGATCTCAGCGGTCCCTGCCTGTGTCGCTCCCTGGGCTCCTGGGCTGCCTCCTCTAGCGTCCGGGTTCTCCACCTTCTGGCGTTTGCCTGATAGTAGCTTCATGTAGGCCACCCTGTACTGGTCCAGTCGCTTGATCCAGATCTCAGGCTTGTCCCTCTCCAGATCACCAGGCATGAACACCAAGTCTGGCACCTTCAACAGCGTCCCTGTGTGCAGTTTGTACGCTGCCAGCAAATTCTACTGCTCCCTGGCGTCATGCACCGCAGGCACCACCTGTTGAACGCATGCTGGATCCGAGCCACCCACCCGTGACTCTGATTGATCCTGTTCCACTCTGAATTGGCCACGTCCAGCAGCTGCTTCTTGCCGACATGTTCTGACCATTTCTCCCGGTGTTCCGTGGAGAATTTGATCAGTGCGTCCAATCCATGCGACGCACCCTCCATTTCGATTATGAAAATCGACTAAGTGTGAACAAGGGAACAAATGCATGCTGTATAAACACACTGTCAATGGCAGCTCCAGGGAATGAATTAAACTTCAGTTTCTACGGAAACTACAGAATCATTTCATGGGCGGCCATCTGGTTGTTTCTTCTTTTTACCCAAAACATGGTCCTTCAAGATGGCACCCTTCGATGACAGCCAAACTGCACACAAAGTACAATACAATTTCCCATTTTGACCTTCACCCTGGGTCTGTACAACATAGGTACTGCCTGATGCCTTCTCCCTTGCCCACTGCAAACAATATGTGGTACTCCTGGTTGTCTCCTTGTTCCTCTTGGGTTGTGTTGCCCCCTCCTGACTGAGTTCAACAGTAGACATCAGAAGATAAAATGAAGAAAACAAAGCACAGCACAGCAAAAGAAAAAAAGAAAGAGGGAAAAAAAGGGTGCTATCAGACCTTGATGCTCACATGGTTGCCACAATTATCAGTTCCCAGAATTGAACCATTGAACTCCCAATCGTAGACCACTAGAGTATTGGCCATCGCTGACAAATCAGTGCTCAGGGATTATCTTTTGATTGATATTTTGGTCCGACATTTTTTCCCAAAAAATCCCACCCCAATTTTCAGCGTGCTGCGGCATGCTTCAAAACCCCCACCAACAGGCCCCAAAAATAGGTGCTGCGGCATGCTTCAACTGTTGGGAGCCGCTGGTTGCAGCTACCTGTGGTGGTGGGTGCGGTGAATCTCCCACGGTTCTGGTGGTCCCGAGCGTCTAAATGTGGCAGACCGCGTTTGCAGACTACAGACGCCTTCTCATGTGCACTGGTAACCGGGGGTTGTTGGTATGGGTGGTTGCCGGAACGAACCGGATAGTTGGCCGGCCGGGCCGTCTGGCTGACCGGCCGACCGGCCAGCCGCCTGTCCGCCGAGCCGGTACCTCTGCTGAACCCTTATCCGGTCCTGGCTGCACTGAAAATAGAACGGGCATGACGGGGCTTCCGAGGGGTGGCCCAGAACAAGGGCTCAGAGGGGCGAAGGCTGGTCTGTCTTTTCTGAAGTGTTTTTACATATTAGTGCCCTTGACCCTTTGAAGCAATTTCTCGTGGTGCTTGAGCGCACAGCGGTGCGTGGCGGGTAAACAAGGGGGTCCTGAAGAAGAGGGAAAATGCGAGTAACTAAAGACTGCCCGCGGTGTCTGTGGTCTGTAGACTGGCTGCCAATCGACGCCCGTTGGCGGTTAAACGACGGCGGTTGGCAGTTACCCCGACGGTGAACAAGGTGCATGGGGGAGGGGCAGGGCTCCTTTTAAGTGGGTGGGTGGGAGGTCTAGGGGGGGGGGGGGGGTGGGCCCAGGCCCCCCTTCCCCCACAGTGGTGCTGAGGCTTTAGAGGGGCTAAAGGCGCCGAAGAAAATTTTTGACGGCCGAATGCCCGGAAGAAAATTTGGCCCACTATTTTAAAGGGGGGGGGATCCCCCCCCCCCGCCCCCCATGTGGTGCCGAGTTGTTAAAAGGAGCCCTGGGGAGGAGAGGGATCAGGGTTGTGAAGGGAAAGCAAGAGAGAGCTCCTAAGGCCCCTGGGGTGCACCTGTAGGACGTGGGGTCCGGAAACTGGGCCTTGAGCTTGGCCTTCCACGTGACTTCCACGATGTTGATGCTCATGCCGTAGGCCACGACCAGAATGGCGAGCGCGCGGATGTACTTGGAGTTCGCCAGGTACACGGCGCTCTCCCGGATGCTGAGCTTGGTCCGCTGCTTCGACTGGCGCTGGCGCTTGGGGTCCACACAGTTGGGGTCGGTCATGACGTACGCCTGCACGTACGCGTAGAGCCCCAGCAGCAGCACCCCGGCCCCCACCACGCCCCCGAGCAGCCACCGCAGTGAGATCTCCCAAGGGTCCATGCCGTTGACTGGGAGGCCCCCCGAGATCTCGCTGGCGAAACGCACGTACTGTCCCCCGAGAATCGGTGCAACGTTGGCGATGAAGCCCAACACCGGGTAGTACTTCTTGGCTTCTTTCACCTGTGCACAGAGGGAGACATGGACGGGGAGGAAGAAGGAGCACAGCACAGCACAGCACAGCACAGCACATGGCAGCACAGCAGAGAACAACACAGCATGGCACATGACAGCACAGCACAGCACAGCACAGCACAGGACAGCACAGCACAGCACAGCACATGACAGCATAGCACATGACAGCACAGCATAGCACATGACAGCACAGCACAGCACGCGACAGCACAGCACAGCCTGCACCACAGCACAGCACAGCACAGCCCGCAGCACAGCACAGCTCGCAGCACACCATAGCAAAGCCCACAGCACAACACAGCACAGCACAGCACTGCACTGCACACAGCACAGCACAGCACTGCACACAGCACAGCACAGTGTCAGGCACCCTTTGGAGGCGGTGCTTCTGGGCACTGTCGGGTCATATGATGGCACACGCCATACCATCCGTCATTTGATCAGGAAACCCCTTTCTGTTCTGCACACCGTTGTGAACGGTTTTTCCGACTGTGGTGGTGAGGCGTGTCTGCAGCACTCTGTGGCCAAGGGCAGCAACTCATCCGCATGGCATCTGCCGGGCTGCATGAGAACTGAAAGTTTTTACGAGGAGGTGCCCCCCGGGGGCCCAGGTTGAGGAGGGGCCTGGGCCCAAGTTGAGGCCGTGCCCGGCCCAACTTGAGGGTGGGAGGTAACCCCCGGGTCCAAACCCCCGATCCCCCTTTCCAATTCTGGTCCCAAGCCGGATGTGCTCGGCTGTGACCCATGTAGCTGAGCTCAGCGTACAAATAGCTTGCCGAGGAGGTTGTTGAACTGAGCCCGTGTTGCCTTTGGCATTCCTGCGGCGTCAACCGGTGAGAAAACGTTGTCAGGAGATGACGTTTCTGTACAGTGCTGTGCTCCCTCTTGCGCACCACACTTTACGGATGCCTCGGACTCTTGATTGATTTCCTCCAGGAAGAGAGAAGAAGCACCCAGCGGCACGACTACAAAGCGCGGGCACACCGTGCAAATCTGATTGGCCAGACCCCAGAAGAGGATGGACAGCACGACCGAGCCCCACATCTCCGCGATGAAGTAGAACATGGAGAACGTCCAGTTGCGGTACAGTGAGATCGGGGCCATGAACGACGTCGGCAGCGCGGCCGCGAGGGCGTTGGCTGCGTCGTGGGGGTGCAGGATGGGGGACGCCGGATAGATGAACAGCGGGAAGGCCACAAAGTAGGCGATGAACACGCTGACAACCGAGTAGAAGATGGTGCGCTGGGACACCATGTTGCTGAGCTTGGAGTACGCCACAGTCCACAGGATGGCGCCGGGGAGGTTGACGTACGTCTTGAGGAAGGGGATGACCTCCGCGCCGGACCCGGGCGCCGTGATCATCAGCACGTCCTTTGTATCGCGCAGGATGGTGTAGCTGAAGAGGCAGCAGAACGACATCAGCCCCAGGGGGAAGATCTTCTTCCACTCGTGGCCGTTCGGCATCTTGCTCTTCCATCCCTTGGCCTCTGCAACGGCGGGTGTGGCAGGTACAGGGGTTAGGGGCCAGGCAGGGATGCATTGGAAGGAAAGGGACCTCAAAGGCGGCTCCAGAAGCGGTTAGATAGGCGGTTGGAGGATGCCAAAGTGGTTGGGGGCGGTTACTGTGGGTTACAAATGCCATTGCCGGCACTTGCCGCCAGGGAGACAGTGGCTGGGCGTAGGCTGGGCGCCCTGGAGGGGGGGGGGGGGTTAACCTCCCCCCTTCCAGTGCAGCCCTGGGGCCAGGACCCTTCCCCCCTTTTCCACTGTACCAGGTCAGCTGTCGCCTGTTGAGCCTGTGGGTATGCAAACACTTGGCTAGGCTCAGGCCCTGTGAGGGCTTGCTGTTCGGGCCGTACCTCTACAGGGGGAGGGGCGTACATGCAGGTCACTGCGGGGGGGGGGATGGCGGTCAATAGAGTCCCCTGGCTGGATCCCATGGCCAATGCCCCCCCCCACCCCCCCCAAGGGCTCCTTTGACAGGGCCCCCAAAATCCAACCGGGACCGACCGCCCAGGCCCTGGATGTCAGCCGGATGGAATTCGAAAAATTGAAATTGAACATGGCATCGCTGGAAGCCTGTCGCAGGGGTCCAGAGAAGTCATCGGTTGCCTTATACCCAGTGCAATAAAAGATGGACCATTGAAACACCCCCCAAAGAAAATTTTGCGGCCTTCAGCTGGTGACTGACCAATAGCACTGTCAAATGAGTCTCTTTCCCAGGACAGCCCCCCCTCCCGCTCCCATCAGTTTTCAGGGGTTGCCCCCCCCCCCCCCCCCGCCCCCCCGGCTATGGGACGCGAATGTCGAATGCTAACCTTTAAACACTACAAGGCAAAAGGCTGCAGAGCAACACAGTCAGAACACAAAGCTCTTCAGTGACATTGTCATAGGCGCTTTTCGCTGAGAGAACAGAATTACCCAAAGGAAGCAGTAACGTGGGCTGGTTCGGATGTCTCAAACTAAAGTCGCCTAAACAATGACTGATACATCAACCGAGATACTCGTTGAGCTGTCACCTGTCATGGGCATCAATGGCAATTGACGCACACACCAACTGATTGACCTCCCGTATCACTGTGCCCCCCCTGCCCCGGTTAACCCCCCCCCCACCCCATCCCAAACCCGACGTCCCAAGCAAATCCCTGGGGGTGTGGGTGTTTGTGTGTCTGTGCAGACACATAGTCCTCCAGTAGGCCGCATACCTCCGCCTTCCCCCTTGGCTTTGTCTTTGCCTTCGGTCGCGTCCGCCGCTTTGTCGTCGGAAATCGAAGCCATGGACCAGCTCTTCATGCGGCTCAGCAGCGGCACCCTCCCCCACGCACCCAGTGCGAGGGCGGGGGCCACCAGGACGAGCCCCAGGACCCAGGACACGCGCCGCACCACCTCAGCCGTCTCCGCGATGGTGTCGGGCTCACTGAGGACCGCGGCGGCGTTGGCGCGGGCGGAGGTCGCCAGGGCCTGGCTTGGGGCCGGAGCGGGCAGCCGCGCGTGCCCCCGGGGCACGGCAGCGGTGCCCATGGGCACCCGGAGTATGGACGGGGCCACGGGCACCCACAGGCCTGAGGCGGGGGACAGGCCCCGGTACCCGAGGGCCGTCATCGTGAGGGCCAGGACCAGAATCGCGACGGACAGGCCCAGGAGGTGGGGCCACTTGAGAGGGCGGGGGGCGTGCTGGAGGTCAGTCCATATCGTGATGCCGTGCGTGGCTGCACGACAGTCTTGCGTTCCGTACATTTCAGGCACCAGTGCGAGCCGCAGCGGAGGAAGAGGCAGGGGTCACGCACCACCCTATAAGAGCGTGAGGGGAAGGCGGGCTTGGGCCGTGCAGCTGGGGGGGGGGGGGGTGCACGGGGGCCGAACCACAAAGGTAGAGTAGGCCTGCTTCGAGTCTCACGCATGCCTCTAAATTGTGGCTTCTGGGGGGGGGGGTTGGCACAAGGCCTTGGTGTCTGATTGTTTGCCTTTGGCGGCGCCTATTGGCCTCTCGCCACTGCTCATTCTGACCCTCTGTGGGTCCGAACGTGTTTTGGTTGTGTCAACGGAGCCCCTGGATGACTTGTCCTGTTTGACTACTCCAGGGTCGGCTGTCCCAGAGACGGGCTGTTGCCCGTGCTGTTGACCAGGTGCATCCAGATGCACACTCTGAGTCCATGCTGGGTTTGCCGACTCCAGCACTGACTTGAGCGCGCTGGGGTGTGCATCTGCAGGATAATTTTCCTGACAGGGGCTTCTAACAACCACAATGATTCTTTCCCTTTTGTCCTTTCCTTGTTCTCCTTCTGCGCTTTTTTTTGGGGGGGGGGATTAATACCAGAAGGGGGGCCGCATCAATTGCCTTGTTGACGGCCGCAAGGCCCAGCCCTGCCTTACCTTACTGTGGCTCAGACTAACCCTCTCCTGTTTGATGGGCCCACTTTCTGTGTTGGCCCTTACAACTAAAAGAACGCCAGACCACCTAAGCCGATAGCCTAGATAAAAGGGGAGGGTTGGCCTTGTGTGCTAAGGGCTTCAAAGATGCCCATTTTTCAAGAGGCCAATCAAACCTAATCCCAGCCCTTGCCCACATGTGAAAGCATGCGGAGCGAAGGGCACACACGCTAAAGCCTCCTACACACACTAATGGGGGCACCAGGCATCGATGGACACGTGTCCTGGCCCCCTACACCCCCTACACACCTACACACTAATCCTCGTTGTTGAAGAAGGATGCATCACTAAACACTCCTACGGGGCTGGGGCTAACCTGTGAGAACAAGGGGAACCCCCACTATGTGCCATAGGGGCTAGTGGGAGACCTCCCAAAGGTCACCATTACGTGTTACCTTTTGGAGGGCCTGGAGCAAACGGGGTGTGTGTGTGGTGCGTGCACAGGTCCTAACTTTAAGCCACTCTCTACTGAGAGTTTGCGCAGGTAAGCCCGTCTCATGTGAGAGGTTGTGAGGAATGGTGGTGATCAGCGCTGTATTTTCAGACGGCAAAGTAAACAATTTCTCCTTTTAACACAAGGTCCTAATGACCCCCAGAGGTCAGTGGCTTTCGCCCCAGTCAAGGAGAGGAACAGAAAAATTTGTTCCCCTCCCTCTCAGTGGAAACTAACCACCTACCCTGCAAGCAAGCCAAGAAACCCCAGGGATAGCCCATTTTGGACTATCCCTGCCGATTCCCCCAGTCACATTCCCTCCTCTGCTACTCCATAATGTAGCTCTGCGTCCGGCAGCTCTAGTGGCCCTTTCCACTTTCTTTTTGCTCTCTGCCGGTGCCCTTCTGCGTGCCGTGACTATCCCATGGCTGCCCCTGGCTGTTCATGTTTGTTGTCTGTACTCATGCTTGCCTTCTTGCCCCCCGATTGCTGCCTACCCTGCACCGCTTGGACGCTTGATCCGAGGATTGTCGTCCCCTGGACAACCATCCAAACGTGCCACCACCGAGACCCTACCTTGGGCAACCTATCCGTTGTTTCATCATGCGCTATTCCTATGCATCCATAGGCGTGCACTATCTACAATGTCCCACTTTTGGACTGCAGCAGTTGAAAAATGTCCTCCCACATATCCGGTCCCGCCACGATATAGTTCTCCAATATATTCGTGCAACACTGCGAGTCTGAGGGGGCGCATGCACTGCGCGCTACTTTTACACTAGGTTCACCCCGAAGAGACCCCAGGCCCACCCCTTCCAAACACCCCTAAATTTAGGTCACCCGAACTCCCATAGTCGAAGACAAATGCAAGCTACCTTCCCTCCACATAAGACATCATGCAAAATGCGGAAAGCCATGAACAGCGATGGTCGCAACCCCAAATGTACACTCTCAACAACACATGGCCTTCTTTCTGTTCAATTGTCCACTAAATAAAAAATCAGAATGAGCAACTTGTGTGCACAACATGACACCGTGACATTGTCACATGTATGCGTGTCAATGCAATCCGTACAATATTGCAACTGACACTTATCACACATGGACATCTTCTCAGGGTCAGACTTGGTGCAACAAAGGGCACATACTTCCCCATCGTCACCCACCACATCCTCATCATCATTGTCCTCCTGTGTAGGTGCAGCCCATACATGTGCAGGTACATGTTCCCATGGACCATATGGAGGGTACCGTACTTGTCTTCGAATCAAAAATTGCTACAAATGCAAGAGTACCTGTACGTACTCATGCAACTCACTACTGGATCCCCTCCATATGTTCCTTACAATGCCCCAATGCCACATGCGTGCAAACAAGTGCTCAATTTGTGCCCTAATGAAACCATGCACAGAGGGCGGAATTGCTACATAACCCGTGCGTTCTCGGGGGTCCCCAAATAAGGGGACACAAGCAGAAGTCAAAACCTGCGCTAGGGGCAACAATGATGCCCCTAGTATCTCACAGTATGGGTCTCTAGTACGGCCAGACGCCCAAATAGTTGCACTGCGCGCGCATTGCGCTAAGTGCGCCCCCTGAGTACAATTTGATATTTTTGTGTTGGTGCACCACCTGCAGCATGCAGTCATGGCAGACACTTCTGCCTTGTTATTTCTCTAGACACTTCTGCCTTGTTATTCCTCTGTGCCCCTACCACTGCTTCATTGATGACTGCATACACCCCAAAAGGTCGCACTCCATATCCCGTCCCCCCTTGTTCTGCTGACCCATCTATCCACACCTGCAAATCTTTAGCCCTGCCTTTGAGTTGTAATATCGGCCCTGTTTGACTGTGTAACTCACTAACTAGCTGCCCTGCTTTTGTGCCCTTGCTCCCCCCTCGACCCATCCGTCCATCCCAAGCTAGGGGGAGATGTAGCACTGGCACCTTCTCTGCACCAGGTCTCAACCTCTCACCCCTAACTCCATGGATACCACCACCGGCAATAACTCCAACATTGTACGTGCCGGGGAGAACTGCAGCTCCACCCCAGTGTGCTTGTTTGGGGGCCATAATGTCAGGTTTTGAAACAACCAGCATGATCCTGACCTCATGCCATATTCACTCAGGTCAGTTCAGCTCAAATATTCTGCAACCACAATGTATTTTGCCTTGCCGCTCTCACAACGCAAACCAGGCCAGCACCGAATGTTGCCTTGAGTTCACCGCTCTCACACCGCTTTCAAATGTTTCTTGTCCGGGCATAATCATCATTTTCACTGCAACAGTATTGGAGTGAATCAGGTATGTACATTGGGTTGGTGTTGGTTGTTTCTTGTCGGGGGGGGGGGTCTGTGGGAGGAGGCATGCAGGGCAGATTGTATGAGAGGTTCAGTTTTTATCCCCATGCCAATGGGGCTGGATTCCACTGTTTAGGACCAGCCCCATGGCCATGAAATAGCCGAATGAGAGTCCAGATAGGAATATCTGGGCATATAAAAATGATACATCTATTACAAAATGTATTCCTAAAGTTTGTATTTTTGATGAGAATGGTACGAGAAGAAAAACGTTTCAGTTTGGAGCAATACATTTTGTAAGAAATTTGTACTGTAGTTTTCAAAGCCAGAAAGAAAGAAGATTTTGATGTCCTAAATGGAAACAAATCATGCCAATCATTTTGTGGGGTCAAAATTGACATAAACATTCTTGTGCATCCATGAACCAGTGCAGCCCCACATGGTAGGGGCATATTGGACCCTGCACCATTACCACTCATTCCAGCATCCTTTTGGCAACACTAAATGCTTGTTATGATCTGATCCCAGCAGACCATGCTATTCCGTTGCACAGAACCCTCCCCCCCCCCCCCCAAGCTGCAAAAAAAAAAATAGAGGACACTTAATTGTCACACTGCTTGGTTTTTGCCATGCTCGGTCGCATGGTGCAATTCGCTTCTCTCAAGCACACTGGTGACTGATCTGTTGTGAAAATGAGTGAGTCACGTTTGGTTTGCCATGGGACCGCTGCATATGTGACAAAAAGTTGTGCTGTTGTTGGCTCAGCCACAACACCGCCAACGGCCGTCTAACAAAAAAAAACTGGGCCGCAACACTTGATGATGAGGCCCAGTAAATTGCTGATGCTCATGGTTGGCCCAGGAGTATGGTACTTCACAGCCAGCGCTTGGTGGTGAATCAGCATTGGTTGACTGGTAAACTCTGGCGGTTGACCTGTAAACACCAGCTTGGCAGGTGCTCCTGTAGGGCGCGCCTTTGGGGGAATGTTTGCCCGGCGCATGCCCGGCGCGCTACCTTTGTATTAAGTATCTTATCTCTAGCCCCAGGTTTATCCTCACCTTGGGAAGTCCCCTAAGTAGACCGCAGTAGACCGCAAACCTTCTCTGCAAGGCACCTTGTAAACGCCAAAAAATGAGAATTCAACAACACAAAATGTCACTCCCACCACTTCCAACCACCACCCTTGCCATCGTTATAAACTGGGTGCAAAGGATGGGCCAAATTCTTAGACACAGCGAGAAGGTACTCCAAATTGTTTGGTGAGGTGGGGGTAAAAACAGGCATGAGTGGGGAATGGTCAAAAAAAGATGCCCGTGCCCGGCGCGCTAACGCTCCCCCTTTAAAGGAAAAAAAGGAGTGGCCACAAAGGTTTTCATGCAGTGGGCAAATGTTCACTGCAAAGCTCAGGCAACAAGATAAATGCAGAAGAAAATACATCCGTGGTGAACAACACAGTAGCTTGTCCCCTTGTCTACGACAAGAGCCCTAACACACAGACGACGCCGTGGGTCACAAAGGAGTCACAGAAGAGACATGGCACTGTGCTACATGGTTACCAACCAGCGTTCATGGAGCAACTCCCCCCCCCCCAGGGCACTTAGCGGCCATGTCCAGTGCAACACACAACAACGTGGCCCAAGGAGTGCAACCAATGTATTTTTGGCTGACCCAATGTGTGCGTTCAACACAAGAGCGAGAAGGTTCTTGGAAATGGGCATCCCACGCGGATGATACACCTTGAATGTGCCAACTACGTATCCCTCATATCGAAATGATCACCACGACGCCCGGGGGGGATAAAAGGCTGAACGAGTATGCAGTGGGGGAGGGTCACCAGCAAAAGGATTTTCTGGCACCTTTGGCACCAATCATCAGATCCGGTCCAAGCAAAACTACCTTGGGCAACTACCCTTCGCCCCCCCGCTTGCATAAGCACGCAAAGTCACGCAAAAACGATGGAAACACAGGATCACTGTGCTTCGACCAGAGCGTGCTTGCGCAAGGGCGGTGTGGGGGGGGTTGGGACAAAGCCCTGAAATGCATGGCAGTTGACGGCAGCAATTGACTTCTCGCCAAGGGGGAAAGCGTGACTGAAGGCGAGAGAGGCAGGCGGGGAGTCACATCTGGGAATCAAGGGGTTGCACCGCCCCGTGAACCCCAGCACTCAGGTCAACAATAGAATTTGGATGGTAGCGAGAGGACACGCTCTGCCACATCGCTCGGCTGGAGGCTTGCCTTCCAACAAGGCATGGTTGGGTGCAATTGACTGCGTACTTGCGCTGGTGTGTTTGCACCACACACAACTTGGGGGACCCCCATCTGCAAGTCGGTTGGCTTGTGCCAACACCGCAACAGGCGAAGCGTGCAGTGGTGCCCTGGTATCAAGTGTTTGAAGTGCAAGATACCGGCTGGAGTCCTCTGCTAACACTGCTGAGGTGCAAACACTGGTGACAGCGGGAGGCCTCCGCCACCCTCGGAAATACAGGTACCAGCGCATCTTTCACACACCAAGCCGCATCATCCCTCCTTCGCACTCTTCTTTGAAATTATGTGCCTTTGAGTTTGCAATCCAGTCGCGCTTGGGAGGTGGCTGCGTTGCTGGTGGTGGTATCAGTGGGGGGTTCTTATTTTGGGGGGTGGTTCCTGTTTAGTTTCTTACCCATGACACCTCCAAGAGAGTCCAAGGTGGTTCTTATCTTTGGCACACTCTGTGGAACCGCAAAGTGGTTCTTGTTTTAAGGTGGATCATATTCTGGGCCCGGTGCCTAATTTTGGGGCGGGGGTATGGGGTAGGGTGAGTCTACCCCCCCCCCCTCCCCCACAGTTGCAGTTGCACACAGAACAGTTGCGCCATGCAACTGTTCCGTCAGCAGGAGCACAGAACAAGGAAACATGACTCCAGTTCGGGGCAGGGTTCGGTCACCCATCGACAGAGAACAGCTATTGTCACTTTTTTTTTTTGGTCCAGACCAAAGTGAGCTGGCGTACCCTGCTCATCATATGGTACTCGAGACAATGTCTCAGAATCAATGTTCAGAGCTGTCCAGTGCTACGATTATCCCACAAATGACTGTGGTAGCGGATCTGACACGTAGTGGGTATTAGCTGAGTCTGAAACCAAGTTATGCAGTGGGAGACTGCCTCACGCGTAGGCTTCCCAGTGTGCATGAGGCACAATGACTGTAGGCTGAAAAGGACAGCGGTGTGAAGGCTGAAGGCTGGGATCAACCAGCGGGTTGCATTGCATACAATATCAGAACCAGGCAGGGAGGGGGAGACGACATTCAGGCATAGCTGGTCAACATTCACTATGGGGTTGGGAACTCTGGACTGGGAGGGAAGCAAGAACACAAGTAGGGTTACGGCACGCCGGGGGGCAGGCTTTTGCTTAGGGACCCCGAGGGGGGGGGGGGGGGGAGGGGGGTCTGGGGGCCTTGAGGGCTGGAACTAACCCACCCACCCACTTCCGACAGGGAGCATATACCTTTGCTCGGTTGGCACACACTGGCTGTAGTTCGCCACCCCTATCTGGCAAATACTGTGCAACACGTGCCTCATTGGGTGAACAATATATCACAATTTTCAGTGTCCCTGAAGTTGGACACACTGGGAATTGAAACCAGGACTCTTGATTCTGAACACCCTGCTGTTAACCATTCAACTACCTTCCTTATCTAGCAAATACTGTGCAACAGGTGCCTCATTGGGTGAACACTATATCAAAATTTTCAGTGTCCCTCAGTCCCAAGGCTCGCACACCCAGCACCCAAGAAAATCCCACCCCCACCCCCGGGGGGGGGGGGGGGAGTGGGGCATGCCTGTCAAAAACCACTGAAAAAGGCCTTTGACCCACCCACCCACCCTTTGACCCCCTCCCCGCCGCCAAAGGCAAACAATTAGATACTGAGGCCTTCTGCCAAACCCCCAGCCCCCCGGGGTAGGGTGTCCGACACCTTAAGCAAAAGCCTGCCGGGGGGGTGGGGGCATTCCACACCTATAGGGAAAAAGATAGAAAAGGGAAGGAAGCCACAGGAGGGCCAACCTGCCATTGGCTGGCAGAAAAAATAGAACTGGCGCGCAGCCGACACCACCGACATGTTGAAGGATCAAGTGTCAAGGACTGTCACCGCAACTCTGACTCTGAGGAGGTTTGAGGGGTGCGAGGCATGCGGACCCATTTTGGGTTGGAGTATTCCGAGGTAAAGGGCTGTGAACGCTTTTTGAGGTGATGCATGGTGGCTGCAGCAGCCCGGAAAAGATCCTCCACAACAGACCATTTTTCCTTCAGAAGATGAGCAGCAATTTTGGTAAGTTGCTGCATCGACCAATGCCTCAAGGTACACAGGGATTGAACCCAAAAATTTTCCTTCTCTGCATTACACGTTTCCATCAGGGTGTTGTACTAGGCAAGAAGGAAAATCTCCTGGCGTCTCCAAACAATGATGCGGTGTCGCGAAGTAGCAAAGGAAGTGTGTAGGCTGGTGTGGCACTGTCGTAGACATTTGCAAAATTGCTGCAGAAGAGAGGCTTCTGTGTATTGAGCATACCGGAGGCTTGCTAACTCCATATCCCATCGCCGATGTTGCATGGGAGCAGATCACCTGTGGTCACTCAGTACAGCCAACAGGTCGGCCAATGTGTGTGCCACAAAATCCGGCTGCAGGTCAGCGGAGCGCATCAGCATGTCCGCGTCTGTCACACCGGACATCACAAGAAGCGTTTTCGTCCCGTTGTTCCTCCCAAACGCAATGTCGGAGTCCAGCCGGTCCCCCACCATGCAGACCTCCTGCCTGGCAACGCCGAACCGCCGCACGATGTCCTCCATCACGTAGCCGGACGGCTTGCCGACCAGTATGGGTGCCCGCGTGCACCCCTCCACCGCGCCCACACAGCTGCCCCCCGCAGCCCACTCCTGGGCGCTGGTGATGTGCCCAGTGGCATCGCGGTTTGTGGCGATGAAGAGGCACCCAGGATTCCGGTTGATGCACAGCTGCGCATACTGGATCTTGTAGTAGTTGATCTGCAGGTCCAGACCCACCACCACTGCCCCCACGTCGGGGTCGTGCCGCACCTCTGCGCCCGGCCGCAGCTCCACGGCCTTGCCCCCGTCGTCTGCGCCCCCGAAGTGGTCGATCCCGACCGCCCGCAACTCCTGCCCGATCCCCGCATCCCCGATCACGTACGCCTTCTTGTGCCGCGGGAACCCGATGGACTGCAGGTACGACGCTGCGGCGTACGCCGAGGAGTAGATCTCCGCAGCGTCGGCCTCGGCGTAGCCCATGCGCCGGAACTTGTCTGCGATGGCCGCGCGGGACTTGGTCGAGTTGTTCGTCACAAACACGACCGTCTTGCCCAGGGCTTTCAGCATGCGGAGCGTGTCCCACACCCCCTCGATCAGCTGGTCCCCACGCCAGAACACGCCGTCAATGTCGAACAAGAACAGCTGCGTGCCCGCCACGAGGGCCCGCATCTGCTCCGTCGTCATGTACACGCCCTCGTCCAGTGCTTTGCCGGACACGGGCACAACGCGCCATGCGTCGGGACGGCTTTGCAACGCCGCACACCGCATGACGGTCTGGGCACCGGGTGCCCCGAGCCACCGCACCCCCACGCCCACCATTGCCAGAGCGAGAGCACCGCACCAGAGCACTGTGCCCAACACGGAGAACCGGTCCATTCTCGGCGGGGTCCGCACATGACTGCTCTGGTGCACACGATCCTTGCGGGAAGCACGAAGGGACGGTTGAAAGCTGCGGGCTGCACCTTGAAACGGTGCTCCCGTCCACACAGGACGTGCCGCTCCCTGCGCATGCGCACGCTCACGCTCATACGTAACCGGCACACGGGGCCATGTCAATGTGTGCGCTGGCTGAACATGATTCGTCCGGTGTGTCGTGCGGTGGCCACGCGTCGCGCATACCATCAAGGCTGCAAGGATTGCAACACACAACGCAAGGCCGGACGTTTTCCAGCAGCGGTAGCCCTTGGTGGGGGCATGCATGGCCATGCTCCTCTGAGGAGTGCCGAGCATTGCTGATCATAAAAAAAAGCATAAGAAATTTTGAAGCAGACCGAGTTCGAACCCGACTGGCGTTCAGGCTGTTCCCGGGTCCCTCAATGCCAAAGTGCGTCATCCCAGGTTGCCTGAGTTCACAGATTCAACACCATATGCAAGACAATACCCCACGTGTGTGTGAGGGGAGGGGGGGGGATCAATTAGTTGGCATCAAACGAATCACATTGCACATCACATCACATCACATTGCCTTTCAGAAGACAGCAGAAGACCAGGCAATCTGCAACTGTTAAGTGGTCAGTTGCAGGATTCAACAGCAACAGAGTGCACCCGCAAAATGAGACTCAAGACTCTCGCCAATGGCACATACATGGGAGGATGGTGTAGAAATGTTGAACAGAGTTTGTGGGAGAATGCACCAACAAAATCTGGATGTGCACACTGCATGCCATGTAACATATGTGGTCACATACGTCTGCAGGCATGGGAAGCGGCAGAGGACATAGGGCAGGGCGCGCATGGGGTCTGCGCCGTGAGCCGGATGCAGGTGACATGGCGCTGCCCCCAGAGACCCCAGGAGAGCGGTGCCCCAAAAGGACAGGATGATGTGCAGCAGCTCCGACGTGCAGCAGAGGCAGTGCTCGTGGTCGAAGCTCATGGGTTACTTGGGCATGGGCTGCTGCATAGGGCAGAAAAGAGGTGTGGGTGCGACCAAGCGGGAGTGTGTCAAGTCACAATGACAACCAGAACCGACGCACACACAAAACAGGTACACATTGCAAAGCGATGCTCTGCCATGCAGGGCACCAGCTGTTCTAGTGGCAGAAAGCGGACACGTTGGACCTACCACTGGGGACCAGAATACACCAATGTTTGGAAAATCCACAAAGACACCACACTGGACACCCAAGGGACCCCCAAAGCCCAACAACAGTGTTGTTGACTTTCGTATATAACTGCCATATGTGAAGTGGCAAATGGAAACAGTAATGATACAACTGCCACAGATAGACTGCTTGGGAAAATCCACAAAAACATCACAGTCTGTCCCCTGTTTCAAAGCGTCGCGTGGCCACAGCCCAGGCCCCAATGGGGGGCGGGATGTGCCGTGCTGCGCCCCCATGAATGGCTGCTTGCTGCCAAAGTGCTTGCAGCTTTAGTGATGTACTGTGACCCACACCGGACACAGCGAATATTGATGGCTGTCACAGCTGGATGAGCAACGCACCTTTGGTCTTCTGGGTGGGATGTCTAACTGAATAGATAAAATGGATGGACCAGAACAACGCAATGTCTGCCAGTGTCACGTTGTCGTCAATGAAGTGCTAAATGCACCCGCAAATGCTGTCTTCAGCGCCATAAAGCCTTGTATGGCTGGCCCTTGTCAGTCACTCAAATTGCGGGAGAGGCATGGCAATGGCCATTACCGTAGAGGGACCCATCAGCACAGTAGAGGGCCCAGGCATCTTTACTTCTAAGGAAATGGTAGCAGAGGCCGCGGGTGGACATGACATCCGCCACCCCCGTACACAAGCCACACATGATGTGGGCCTGCTAGAGTGATTCTGGAGGGTAGCGATCATCGCTGATCCATGGCCTAGCTATGGTCTTGTCCAAACAACAGCAGGGAGAGGGACGGTATCAATTTGGGACCTCATTGGATTCGGTACCAAATGTAGCGCAGCCACATAAGCCATGGGTTGGTGATGGATCTGCATTTTTGATAAGGTCATGGGCATTTGTTTTGTGAGTGTTTGCCCACTTGAACCCACACGGCTTGATTCGGGGCAGGTTTGGGTATTGTTGGTTACCTTATGGGCACTCAAGTTTCGGTGGGTATTTATATGTGGCATGTGCAAGCTGTGATCTAAGCTACAGTAGGTGTACAGACCGTATTAATCTACGACTTTTTCGTAGCTTGGACAAGAGGGAGGGAGTCAGTCAGGCACCACGAGAAAGTACCTCCGCTCCTGCTCAGCCCGGGGTTGTGACATTGTGCAGCCAGCTGCCCACGAGCCACGTGCCTCCAACGTAGGAATGAAAGTCTGAGATACAGCAAACAACGCAATAATTGGCGCTGTGCAAAAATGCCCCCTTCGGGTGGGTGGGTCTCAGAGCCAAAGCCCCCCCCCCCCCCATCTTCCCAACAAAGCCTGATATCTGTATCTGTAGATATCGGTACTAAGCATCTCACTAAGCGCCTCACTGTCACTGTCCTCTCGCAAATGCACACCCAACGAAGTGTCACTAACATCTGCACTGTACGGCTCCAACTCTGACCCGGCAATGTCTGCCAGCGACCGGTTGTCGTCGATGAAGTGCTAAATGCACCCACAAATGCCTGTCTTCAGCGCCATAAAGCCTTGTATGCCCTTCTTTTGCTGTTTCTCTGCTTCTTTTGCGCGGCCTTGGCTTGCTTCTTTGCGAGCTTCTCTGCATCGCAAGGACTGGATTTACTAACCTGCACATCAGAAAATACAGAAAACACAGTCAACATGAGGCAATAGGAATCAACAGGAGAGAAAGAAATGGGACATACGGAATCGAGGAAGAACGGGGAGGTGGGAAATGAAAATCTGATTGGTTGCTGTCAGTTCCAGGTGCCTGTGAATGGTCGTTGTTGTTTCTTGAAGCGTTCCCAAGGGCTGATGAAAATTGAAATGAAAAAATCGCATTGATTGCTGTCAGTCCCTGGATGCCTGTTTCTTGAAGCGTTCCCGGGGTGTGGGCTGATGATAATTGATCAAGCCAGGGGGTGGACCTCCGAGGCCTTTTTCTAGACCGCCGCTGTGCACAAAACGCATTCTGTCAACACACCCTTGCATGCTGACTAGGTTCAGATGTCAATTTGTACATCGGGGTCCCATGTTGCTCGGATTAACGTAGACCACAGCGAACAAATAGCTCACTTCCAACATGGACAGGTCGGAGGGTGTGTAGGATGCAAATGGGCAGCAGTCCATAGTACTCGATGATTCGGAATTCACAATTATAACCACCCCCAGGATCATTTGCATAACTTGCTCCTCCACTGCCCTTTTCAGGGGGATATTGGCTGATTCCATTCAAATGCAACTGGTGGTTGTGTAAAGTTTTTAAATACCGTCCTCTTTTTTTTTGGAGTAGTTGTTGAGCCTCTCTATGGCAAAGAAGTTGACCTTCCATGAATGTCACATCACTAGGATGTGAAAAATACATTCTGGCAAACGAACCATTCCCAGCATTTGGTATTGTGGAATCGAGAACTTCAATTCCATGCCCAATGGTCTGCAAACTAGATCGTAGCACATTGATAAAATAATCATAAAGTTCTTGTAGTGGATGGACCTTTGCCATGCCATGAAAAAAGCTGGTGAGAGAGACATCACGCAGATTTCATGAAATTGTAGAAGTTGCAAAACACCCGTCGATTCTGAGTTTGATGAGTAGCTATTCACATGAAAAGGGCCATGGATTGCCCCACAGAGTAGAACCCCATAGAGATTGCCCCACAGAGTAGAACCCCATAGAGCTTGTCCCATAGAGGACAACAGAAGAACATATACAAGGGCAGTGGATACGGACAGCCAATGCCTAAAAGACCGCAGATTGAGGGAATGCACTCCGCAGTAAGACATGAGTGCATCTGTATTCTCTATGCCAAACCTGGTTAAACCTCAGGACACATTCTGTGCCTTGATCAAATGCCTGTCTTCAGCGCCATAAAGTCTTGTATGGCTGGCCCTTGTCAGTCACTCAAATTGCGGGTCCTGGTTCCCCGTGTTGACGTCGTCACTTGAATGTCTCCTCTGCAGCTTTCATGGAGAGCATTTCCCAAGAACGGCAGCCATGGACCGCGTGGCCTCCAGAGGGCCAGAGGAGCCCCCAGCATAAATTTATATGCCCCACCCCATGCTCGTCCACTCATCCACCTGTCCACTCTCACAGGTACACAAACGAGCAAGTAGTCTTCCACTTGAATCAGATTTGACAGGAGTTCCGAGTCAAACAAGCATTTTCGGTGAGAGGCATGGCAATGGCCATTACCGTAGAGGGACCCATCAGCACAGTAGAGGGCCCAGGCATCTTTACTTCCAAGGAAATGGTAGCATAGGCCGCGGGTGGACATGACATCCGCCACCCCTGTACACAAGCCACACATGATGTGGGCCAGGCTTTGTTGAGAAGATGGGGGGGGGGGGTCTTTTGGCTCTGAGACCCACCCACCCGAAGGGGGCATTTTTGCACAGCACCAATTACTGCGTTGTTTGTCCCGGGAACACCCATGAAAACCACCCACCTACAGAAGCATGCATGATCAATTCAAAACAGCATGGGGTGCCGAATTGAGGACCTTGGGACCTATGGCAAGCATCAGACTAAAAAAAAAAAACCCTGGTGTACCAGCAGGGGGTGTAGGGTGCAGAATTCAGGACCCTGGGACCCGTGGCTACCAGTAGTGGAAAACAGTCCACTTTTCGCACAGTGCACGGTGCGCCCCGAAAGAAACTCTGTGACCCAAAATTTGGCTGAGAGAAAATCAAGTTTGAAGTTTGAAGGGGCCCGTTGTGGGACCCCCCAGACTGCAACCCACCCCCTGTATATTTATTCCTTGTAAACGAAGCCTGGTGTGGGCAGAAGGTGTGGGGGGTGTAAGGCGTGGGGCGCTTGGTGGGGTGGGTGGGGTGGGGATGTGGGGGTGCGGGGTAGTGCTTGACGCCGCAGGCATGCGCACTCGACACCGTTACTGTACCCTCTCGAAGGGAGAGAGTACCCAAGCCCTGTCGTTCACTTGCGGGGGATGAAGGTGGGGGTTAGGTATGGGAGTGGCGAGTGGTTTGAGGATTGCTCGCGGTTGCCTTCATTGAGACAGCCTCCATTACATCTTGTCCCTATCACTGACATCGGTACCAAATTGTCTCCCAATGCAATCCACAGGGAAATTGGACTCACGATGTGACGACGGGATTAAACAAGCAGACCCCACAGTTTTCTAGCAAAACTTGTCCTCTTGCCAAGCTCGAGGAGGGCCTAGGGCGTGCGGTGCTTGCTGTGGAGTACAAGGGTAATGTGGAGGGTGCAAATGAGGACACATCCATTGGAGAATTGCGCCTTGTGGTTATCAATAAGACGCAGTGGCAAAAACAACCGCTTTTCTTTGGAGTGATGAAACTGGTGCTCAATGGATTGTTTGATGATGCGAGGCAACTAAGAAGCCCCCTTGAACCCCATTGCAGCCGTTTAGGCTGGATTAGCATGTATCCATTTTGGTTGGGGATCAGCATCTTTCTGGGTGCATCTCTTGACAAGGGCCTGTGGGTAAACATGTGAGCTTGTTACTTTGGCTGCAAGGTGTGTCTCAGGGCCAGGCAATGGGTGGGGCATCCCACAAGGACATGGGAAAGCTGGCGGGGGGCGGGCAGGAGGGGGGAGCATCGTCAAGTCCCAGGGCAGGTACACAACAGGCAAACGACCAGGGGATCATGGGCAGTGGGCCCTATGGAAGGGCGACTGTAGGTCTGCTTTTTATGGTAAATGAAATGCAGCACCCAGAGATTGTTTTTTGGTTGTTGTCCTGCGAGTCCTACATCCTCGCTTGGAGTGGTGTTGGCTGGATCAAGGGCGAAAGTGGGTTTGTGGAGTAATAGGACCCGAAAGAAGTAGGGTGACATGGAATGGGAGCGGGATATATGACTGCCTCAACCCTATGACATGTAGAGAAAAGCAAATCACGGTCGCGGTCATGACAACAAATGCGCACTTGGCTTGTCTCATTTTTGGCTACTCTGTGCCACTTTCACCCTTGCTTCTCTTTCACTGTTTTCAGTAAGAGAACTTTCAACCCTTGTGGGGCCATCATGCTGGGGTCACCACGGCGCTCTCAATGGAACGCAAGTCCAATGCTGCCCTCCTTGACATCCTGGGACAATATGCAGGATCGTTGATCCTGTTAGGTGTCAGTTTCAATGCAGTTTGTTGATCCTGTTATGTGTCAGTTTTGATGCAGTCCAGTACATAGCTGGGACATTTGAAATTATTGCTTTGGTTGAAATAGAACGGCAGATTGAATAGGGGAAGAATCCAAGCTCCAGAGGTGCTGCTCATTCTTTGAATGCAATGTGCCAGTAGGGCCAATACCTGTTGCGGTGTCACATGACCCAATTCAACCCTCAGCTGTATCTCAGACTTTCATTCCTACGTTGGAGGCACGTGGCTCGTGGGCAGCTGGCTGCACAATGTCACAACCCCGGGCTGAGCAGGAGCGGAGGTACTTTCTCGTGGTGCCTGACTGACTCCCCCCCTCTTGTCCAAGCTACGAAAAAGTCGTAGATTAATACGGTCTGTAAACCTACTGTAGCTTAGACAGCTTGCACATGCCACATATAAATACCCACCGAAACTTGAGTGCCCATAAGGTAACCAACAATACCCAAACCTGCCCCGAATCAAGCCGTGTGGGTTCAAGTGGGCAAACACTCACAAAACAAATGCCCATGACCTTATCAAAATGCAGATCCATCACCAACCCATGGCTCCGCTACATTTGGTACAGAACTAACTCCTGCCTTTGTGGGCCAGAGCATCTGCCACCTCACAATGAAATGTGGCATACATGCGACGTGTTGAGCCGATTGTGTTGTGCTCACACCTTTTGGATGCTATTGGTATTCTGAGCCATCCATTAACAGGCGTCGGGAGCCTTATCAACACCCTGACACCCAGAACCTTAGAGGCAATTAATTTTCTGTGTTAATTTGTGTTAATTCGTAAAAACAAATCCAAAATCTGCTTTCTAATGAGTACATTTGTGCCATTTGCATTCAGGAAATGGGTACAGTGTGTGTTCACAATGTTCACACCAAAAAGATGGCTATTGGGTGGGTCCCAGGTCATGGGACCTTGGTCCAGGCGGTATTCAATTTTTGTGGGAAGCGGACAAAGTAGCCAACATGGGAGGCTTGCTCCACCACTGGCCAGCACAAGGCTGCAGCATTGCACAAGAAGAGACCCAGGTCCAAACTTGACGATGTCAGGTGATTTGCTGCCACACACCCACGGGGGCTGCCGCCAGCCAATGTGTGACCCCAAGGGGTGTGCAACCGTTTTGTTGGGGGTTGTAGGGGGAAGGGGGGGAGCTCCCCCCTTGGCTGACCCAAACCCTGGGGGTCGGCGGGTCGGGCGGTCAGCCGCCGGGCTTCCCTGGGGGATCAATGGTAAATGGTAATGGCTCCCCTGGGGGGGGGGGGGGTGGTACCCCAACATACATACCTCAAAATGATCCGAATGACACGCTGATCATTTTGAATATACACAACTGGGGTAAAAAAATATTCAAAAAAAATTGCCTATCAACTTAGTCTCCCATCAGCCAAGGTCCGACCCAGAGGTCGCGTCAGGGTCAAAATCCTTTTTTGTGTTTTTCATCCATTTTTGAATTCTCCACAAAATTCTGAGTATTTTGAGTAAAGACACATAGGGTCAAACAAAAAAATTTCCCCCTGCCGTATGCCAAAAACAAAATCTCCGGCGCACACAAAACCCATTGTTCCGTACAACCATTTTGGGGTCTATAGAGGGGGGAGGGCCCCTTGGGTCGGGTCCTGACCAGGAGCATCCCCCGTGCACACACCACTCTCCTCCTCCATCACGTATTGTTGGCCATCACCCAGGTCTGTCTGCCACACCATGCCTGCACCACGCCCCATGCGAATCCCTCAACGCCAGCAACGCCAGTGGCACAAATCAACAGCACCTGTCAAATACGCCAAAATCCCTCATGTTCTGGGTCACAAAGGCTGGTCCATGGCATATTATGGCATCAAACCCCATGGGTGCAGTAGCAGGCAGTTGCTATAAGCTGAAATTCACTTAGGAAAAGAACTGTAAATATCAGTTTACTCCCTCCCAGCGGTCCTGATGGTGTTCAGGGTTTGGCTGAGTGTGCCACCTCCCTATGCCTCCCCCCTAGTGTACACGCCGCGAGGGAAGGATCCTCAGCAAGGGCTCAGGTCTCCTCTTCGCTGGCTCTGCCATGGCCCGTGCCGGGGCCCGCATGGCGTCGACACTTTCCCCTCCCCCTCTCCTTCTAGTGGGGCCCTGGTGATGCCCAGTGTAAAGAGGCCTCTGGCCGCTACCCGCCTGCCTGGCCCTCGACGCTCGGCGCGGACGAGGCGCCCTTTCCGGCCACCTGCTTCCCTCGCGGCCTGGGACTGCGGCGAGCCCCCCCCCCCCCCCTCCCCTCCCCGGCGCAGGGCTGGTGTACGCGGCGTGCGGGAAGCACCCGCACCAATGGCTCAGGTTTGCTCGCCGGATGCCCTCCTATGCCCATCCCCTAGACCGAGCGATTGTGTCGCGCCCTTGAGAGGGGGAGGGGGCCCCTGTGCTGCATGGTGTATGGGGCACCCCTGGTGATGCCAATGGAGAGCAGCACCCTTGCGGGGGGGGGGGTACATCTGGCCCCCCTGCCCGAGGCTGTGCCCGAGGCTGTGCTTGACCAAGGGAGGGGGGTGGGGGGGGGGGTACTCCTTGACAATGCCCACAAATATGTGTATTGGGGAGAGAGTGTTCCACACTCGCTCCAACGTTGTGCGAGCCCCTGCCAGAGTGGTTGAGACTGTACCAGCAGGATTCGTTCACTTTGAATATTATCAAGATGCGGTGAGGGTGGTGAATCAGCACTCCAAGATTGACCCAATCTCCTTTGCCATCCCAAATTCCAATTCACCACCTTACTGCTCACCCAGCACTCGATCTTGATCTGGCGGGTGGTTTTCAGGGTGGTCACAGGAAAGCTAATTTTCGGATTGGGCACTGTGCCCGCACTGTACAGAAACACCCCCCAATGCTGCCGCCTACTGCTGTCGGTTCTCTCCAACCACCGTTGGTTGCCCTTCAAGTGCCGTCCAATTGTGGGCTCAAATAGCAAACTGGAAGGCCTGAGTTTTGTTTTTTTTGAATTACAAGAGGCTACTTTCAGGCATTCCAGGCAGGGTTGTGCTGACCTCAGTGCTGTCGTCAAGAATATGAGATGACAGGAGCCCCTTGGGACGACGATGATGGGAGGGACGAAAACCCATCGTACTCCGCAAGAGGCTGCCCTTGTCTGCAAGAGGCTGTTCTTGGTGAAATAATACAAAGACCCTGTTCCTGGTGTGGGGAAAAACTGAACGGTGTCGGAAAGCAACATGAAGGCAAGGCAAATTTACGCTTCCCCAGCCCCTGAGGGCATGCCCCTCAGGTTTGGGAAGAATCCTAATCAGAGATCAAATTTTGTGAAGAAAAGAGGGTTTGTGGAGGACGACCAGGACCTCCCGGCCGGCTAAACCCTCAAGCGGGGCTCGCGAAATTGGACCCTCCGACCCCTGATCGGAGCCCTTGTTGCTTATTGCCCAGGGCAATGCTGGTCCCCAGCGCGCGTGAACGCAGGTACACATAGGCGCGGTTGGATTATATTTTCGATGCGGCCAGGGTCTATAAACAGTGAGCGATTACAAGCAATATCAGAGATTGTTTGCAGTGGTTGGTAGCCGTGAAAGCGAAGGGGGGCTTCAAACCCCATCCTACCCTTCTTACACCCCCAGGTTTTGGGCCGACACTGCTTGCATAGGATTAAACAGATCGCACGGGGGGTTCCTGAGAAACCGGATATCATGAGGGGGTTTGCAACCCCCCCCCACTTTTTTTAAAAAGCTCTGTGTGAGGGGGCTTTAAGGGCATTTTACACAAATATAAGTCTTATAGATTCTCTGGGGAAGAGCCACTGCATGCAGTGGGGCACGGCACACGCACATTGCAGTGCCTGGAGGCTGCCAAGTTGCTCGAGCTGCAGCTGCTTGCGTGCGGTGTGTTTCGGAGCAAATTCGCGGCTAAAGCGTCTGTTTTCGTGGTACAGTGCTTGTTTGTGGTGACGTCGGGTGCTGAGGGACCAAGGGTAGAGGTAAGTGCATCGCATCGTCAGGAGGGTCAGGAGGGTTAGCAAGGGGTACGATCCGAACCGTGCAGTAGGAGGCTGACGACCACGTGCATGGACGCGGACGCTGTGGATGAGCTTGTGGTGGTGCACCTCCTGCGGGAGACAGGTGCAGTTGAAAGCTCTGTCGCTGCGTCGAGGGGGCGTGGGATGCGGACGAGCGCCCTTTGGGCACCGCCGGCACAACTTCCAGCACAGATTCTGAGAGAGCGCCGTAATATTTGCTCAAGGGTCGAGCAGTGGCATGATCAAAAATTATCCGCAGTCTTGAGCATTGTGGCTGCTACTGGTGCTATCAGCAGCAGGTGGCTGCGGGTGGCCCTACGAAGGGGCATGTGGCTTTGCAGGCGGTGGGCCGTTGTACCACCGCTTCCCTGATACAGAGAGAGAGAGAGAGAGAGAGAGAGAGAGAGAGAGAGCAGTGCAAGGTTGTGACTGTCCTCTATCCCTAGGCAACAGCCATTCATTCCACAGTGCGATAGGGAAACACGCGGTGCCGTGCGGCAGGGCAGCCCCTGCTGTACACGGGCCACGGACAGACAACCTCACGTAACACACGAGCCGAGAGACGACGGGCCTCTGATTCCAAACATAAACGGGTCTTTCGTGAATAAACGGACCCCGTTCTGTGCTGCCTCACCAGAACACCGTCGCAACGCCGACGGTTGGCTGTTAACCACCGGCGACCGGGCCGCCACCGGCCAGAGTGCTGTCCTCTGGGGAAAGAACATGATCTGGTGCCCGAACGTCAGCCCTCGATTGAAGCTGCATCTCAATCTCTGTACATCTCCTTTGCCTATCTTCCGCACGACGCGCAATGAAGTGGAGCACGCCCGTTGTGTTTGACATCAGTCGTGTTGTTTTGCCTGTTCTGCATCGCAGGTGCTTGTTCTTCGCTTTTTTTGCGGCGCTTGCGCCGCAAATTTGTTAAAAATGTTGCGTGACCCCCTGGACAGGGGCCGCTGAGTGCCAAAAGGGCACAGGAGGTGGGCACAGCGCGCAAATCACTACCAGGACACCTGCGCGTAGTGCACCCCAGGCTCACGGGGCAAGCGCGGCAGCACGGGGCGGCGGAGTAGGGATCAAGAGATGCTGAGGGCTTTCGAGAGTTCTGCAGAGTTGTCCACAGTCACTTCGAGCATTAGTATCAGGAGCGTGCTTGAATGGCCGCTTTCTGGGCCGGGCAGTGGCACAATCAAAAATGACCCGTGGTGTTGGTCATCCCCCAAAAAGGAGGGATATAGGGTGCCCATCTCTCTTCCAGGTGATTTTCCCCAAAACATTTGCCCCCAGTCCGCTTACGACTTCAAAAATTGCATTCACACTGAAGACAGGCAATGTCCAGGGTTTATGGATCCGAAGACAGGCACTTGTGGGTGCATTCGAACAACCCACCCCGAAAAGCAAAGGGACATTGTGGCTGGTGGTGGTCCCGTCAGCAGCGGCTGGCATTTGGCGCAACGCAGGTGCCCTACGAAGGGGCTTGTGGTGTAAACACGCAGTGGACAGTTGTGGAGGCTTGCGGAGGGGGATGCTACGTGCACAGCACGCCTCATCTCTCCAACCTTCAATGGTCAAGGGGCACCAAATGGCAAAAGTCTACTGGTGCTTCAGTTTTCGTGGACAGCACAGACAGCAACCCAAAAGGGTTTGCGACTCCGTTTGGGCTTTGGTGCACGCCCTCGGTCTGCGTAGTGTTTGAAATACGGACTCTGATTTCGACCTGAATGCATTCCTATTTCGTTCCCTGTTTTGAAGCAGTGGCTGCAGTGGAAAGGCAGACACAACACACACACACACACACACACACACACACACACACACACACACACACGCACGCACGCACACACACACACACACACACGCACGCACGCACGCACGCACGCACGCACGCACGCACGCACGCACGCACGCACGCACGCACGCACGCACGCACGCACGCACGCACACGCACGCACGCACGCACGCACGCACGCACACACGCACGCACGCACGCACGCACGCACGCACGCACGCACGCACGCACACACACACACACACACACGCACACACACACACACACACACACACACACACACACACACACACACACACACACACACACACACACACACACACACACCAAGTTTATAAGCCTCTGCATACTGCTCGTAGAAGACCCACATCAGCACCACTTGCGGGCAATTGCGCATAAAATTGGGGCCCAGCCCCTTGTACAGCCCGCCGAGTCCCTCTGTCCGGATCATTGTTGTGAAACAGTGCAGCGAATTACGGTACCCATTTTGGCGCGTCTGAGAGCGAGAGTGCAACGCACCAGAACCCCCAGGGCAGCCAGATGGGCCCTCATACCAGGGCGCTCCCTAATTCCAAAAAAAAGAAGGGGAAAAAAAGGAAAATGGGTGGCAATACAGGCAGTCATATTCCGGTGGTAACAGACGGCGGTTGAGCAGCACCCAACGGCGGTTGAGCAGTTGTTTTCGGCGGTTGAGCAGTTGTTTTTGGCGCTCCTTAGCGCCAAAAAACGGAACATAAAAGACGGGGTGATGAAAGCACACCCAACTCGATGTGAAACAAAGCGGACGACCACAATTTCCCCCTTTTTTTTCCGTTCAAGAAGGTCCTGCTTTGCGACTCCATCTCCACACCAATCTCCCGCACTCCGCATTTAGTCAGCCCCATATTTCGGCACAAAGAGAGAACAGAAACACTTTTGGGTTGCCCCGCATCCCCCCCTCCTGTACAGAAAATGCACATGGCAGAGGCATGTGTTGTCAGCGTGGAACGCTGGCCTCGGCTTGAGTTCACACGGAGGTGGGACCGGCTTGAGCAGCCTCCCCCCAAGCCCCCTCCCGCAGTGACCGAACCCGCTCGCAGGCCGTACAACAGATGGCCCGCGTGAAGACGTGGGTTGGGAGAGCTTCCACCTCTTCGCACACCCCGCGGACCTGCAACCCCTACTCCTCAGCCACACCTGCATCATCCGCGCCTTGACGACGTCCAACGGATTGCAGACCAAAGTCGCCACCCCCGCCGCTCCCGTGCTCGCCAGCATGTGCGTTGACACACTGGCCACATCCATCTGGAGGGACTGCACAACAACAGAGACGGTCGTCTACATCCTCCCCCCCGCAAAGCCTCCACCTCCGGCACCAAGAGGCGTGGCTTCACACGAAAAATTCCTGAAAACCGAACATGATTTTGGTACGAAAACAAGATTTTCGCACAACGGCGCGTGCACGTCTGCAGTTTTCGGTTGTATGTTGATTCGTAAAGATACTCACTTTGGCGGTTTTATCAGTTTTCGCACTGCATTGCACGGTTTGTTGCGTCAGACCTGATGAGGGCCTTTTGAGCCGAAAATAGCATTCAGGAGGACATTCGGAGAGTCGCATCGCGGTGTGCCCGCCGCCCCGTGCCGAGGAAATCAAAGCGGTTGCGTTCTTGACCCCCGGGCACCCCTTGGCGAAATCTAACCCCCCCAAAAACACTTTTGATTTTGGTAAAACCGCGCTGCGCTGTGAGCCTTATGGAGTGTGGAGACAAGAGAGACACCAACACCCAGCCCCAGTCGCTTGCGAAGGCATAGGAAATCACTGCTCAAGAATTCGGAGCCAGAAAAATTGCCCAACACAAGGCGAACTCAAAAGTGACTTGGGGCGAGGCCCAACTGGTGAACGCGGCTCGCTGATGATCCATGGGGAGCAGGGCACGACCAGCGCGTACATCCCTACCCCATCACTAAACTTGGAACGTTGTGACCGCAAAAAGATTCATGCCACCGACCAATGGTTTGCTTTGCTCCGCTATGTTTCCTCCTGCTTGCTCTCCTGCACCAGTTTTCCAAGTAGAACCAGAGCTTTTCCCGCCAAAATAAAAACAACACTCTAAAGCAACAAAGGATAGGTCGCAACATGAGGCGTGCCTGCGGCAGCTTAAGCGTTCTCAACACATCTCCGCACTGAAGCGCACCCGTAGCCATGAACACTCCCCCTCAGAATCCGCAGCTCTTTCGGAGCGCAAGGAGGCACACGCAGCTCTTGATGAAGCCAACGTCATCCACGGGCAAGCCCCGTGGCCATTCAACAACCTCCCTTCCTGTTGCTAAGAACGGGGAAAGCGGCTCCACCTCCACTAAACACGTCTTGGCGACTTCGTAAGCGGTGAATTGTGCAGCAGTAGAACAGCAGGCCCGGGTCAACAATGGGCCCAGACCACGGAAAAGGCTGCAATGAAATGCGAGGCAGCGATGCAGAAAACCGCCAGAGCAAATGCACACAGAGCTATTCCAAAACAGGCGCCCAGCACCCTCTCCCTCCCTCAATTGAAGGGGGGGGTTTGGAGGTGTTACGGGTTTCAAGGGTGGTGCAAAAGCGGTTACCGGTGGCTGGAACGCAAATGGGCGGCAATTTCTGGCAGGTACAAACAAGCTGGAGGGCTGTGAGGGGCAGGCAGAAGAAGCGATTACCAAAAATAGCCCTTTTTCTCGCACAAAAGTTGACTCTTCCTGTAAGGATTGTCTGTTAGACCCGGGGAGGGTGGGTGGGGGGGGGAGTTGAAAATTACATAATTCGTCCCGAAGCATCACTGCCCAACCCACAGTAACGTGACCAACCCCTTCCAGGCCGCGCAATGCAGCAGCAGGAGGCACGGGGGGACCATTGCGTTTCACACGAACAAAGTAAATCCATTGGGGATGCTCACAGTCGCGGGTGTTTGCGGGCGGTCGTGGTCATGGGGAGGCCTATTTTTGCAGCCTTGGTTACACCCCCACACCACGGTGAGGTCACGTGCTCCTGGGCAGCCGTGGGGGCTAGCGGGGCCTGAAGCCTTTCCTGGCCCCCACACAGTATTTCATGAAGCAAGCTGCTGACAATCGACACTGCCTGGGCCAGTACGAGCACAGCGCTGTTGGTGACGCTGGCCCAGCGTGGCCAATACAAGCGCAGCAGCAGAAATTCAGATGGTGTATTCGGAATTGTCGCGGAGCAAGACTGACCTCTGGTGTGAGGATTTACCGAGCATTTCTGCACCCCTGGAGGGGGACAAATGTGGGCGTTCGTGCTGGCAAACAGCTGTGCCGAATGCCATCAATGGAGCCCGTCTCGTCGGTTTCTTTAGGAATAGGGCGCAGGGAACAGGGAGCAAAACTGGAGCATCGGAAAAGACGTTTTTCGGTTGTCATCGCTCAGAAGGAGTGGTAAACGTGACGATGCCGTGGAGCATGAAAATGACCAACAAAGTGGGCATTCAAGACAAAAAAAGCAATGCAAGAGAGCGAGGACACGAAGAAGAAGATGAAACATGATGCATATAAGGGAATGAGTACAACTGAGAAACAGAAGGATTAACAGGGCATTCCAAACATTCTGGACCCTGGTGCGTGTTGCTTCCCCCCCCTGCCGCGCAAGGCATGCCCCCGACTCCCGAAGCATCGCACGGCACACCTGGTCAACCCTTCCTGGGTCACGATGCAATACAGACCATGCAGAACGTTGCGGTACCCCCGCTTCAGGTGCGCGGGCAGGTTGCCGTCCGCCTGCATTCGCACCAGCACGACGTCCGCAGGACAGGCCACTCCCCCGGCCAACGCGCCTGAGCCACAGATCAGGAGAATAGCGGGTTGTACTGTGGCGGGCCTCTGTGCAATGGCTTCCTCGGCATTCCCTGCCTGGCCTCTGGACTCCGGGGATCAGCCAACCAATGTTTGACCCCTGCTCGGATAGCTTATCGGACGCTGCAGGAGGTCAGCCGAGGACGCACGCACCCCCGCACTCACCAACAGACCAACACGAAGGAAAATATGCCGGACATTGTGCTTCGCCTCCGGCGCCAGGAACATGGACACGAACCATTCCAAAACAAGCACCCAGCCCCCCTCCTCTCCTCCTCAAAAGGCGAACATGTACATACACCTAGAAGTACCAACCGGCATACTCATTCAGCCGTTATGGCACACACCGCCACCCCCCCCCACTGAGGGGGAGAGGCGGTAAATGTTTCAGAGCGGTCAGCGGAAAGCGGTTGATCGCTGGCAGGTACACACTAACCCCAACGCCTTGATGACCCTGAGTTGACCTTGGGTTCCCCCGCCTTCATCCGCTGATCAGGCCTCCCGTGCCCACCGTCCTCACTGTCACTCCTCCCTACACTCGACCACCATTCACGTATCGGCATCATCTGCGCTGTCCCCTGAAGCCCCACTGTTCACACGAGGATCCTCAAAACCTGCCATTTTCATGTGGATCCAGTGGACCCAATTCCAGATATCCTGCACCAACCACACCGCCTGCCCCCGTACCCCTCCCGCTCTTCCGGCGCAAGCCTGCTCCCCCCCCTCCTCCACCGGGGCCACTAGGCGACAGGCATCTGAACTCAGGGCAGGCTGGAATGCGTTGGAGGGAATGCGCTGCAGGCACACACCTGCCAATCCCCCGCTGACCAGTTTTTGGGGCAGGTTGGTGCTGCTGCTGGTGGAGCACTTGGAATCGGCAGCTGTAGAAAGGGGCAACACAGCAACTCAACAAGGTCACCTGCTCCTCAGCATGAGCGATTCTCGCTGCCATTCTCAGATGATCTTACAAAATGTAGAACCCACTCAAAACTCAATCACATTGCCATCAGATGGAACCTCCTCTTGACAAGCACGGCCGCGGTCACGGACATTGGGAGGGAACAAAAAAGCATTCGGCTTCAAAAGAGAAACAAAAACGGGACTTATGACTGAATTACCGAACTAGGGAAAAAGGAGAGGAGAGTGGGTGGACACTTTTGGGGTCATTGAAGTTGTGTCGTCGTGTTGTGCTGTACTGGTGCCGTGGCTGGGGGCGGGATTAACGGAGTGGGGTGGTAGTTGTTGGCGTGAATGGTGTGCCGCAGTGGATGGATTGTCGGTGGTGAGTTGGATGTCTTGAAGTCGAACGGTTGCAACCAAGTTGTTAGGGAAAAGACGGGGGCAACTTGGACGCACACGCTTTTCACTGCTTTCACGGTGGCGAGTAACGCGATGGGGGTTCATTCATGCTCAATCGCCAAAGGTCAATGGAGGAGTTTTGCGTTTTGCAAGAAACGCGTCAGTGTGTTTTTGGCAAATAGCTGAATAATGCTTGTCTTATTTGTGGCAAAAAATTGGGAGGGCTCCAGCGCAAGTGTCCATGTGCGTTTGGGGGGACGGGAAAAGGGACGGGTCATGCCCGTGACTGTTGCTTCTGCCCATCACGGCATTTTGCTTGACACGGCAACACGATGTTGTGATTTCAACCATGGCTAATGTCTCTATTCGTGGCATGGCCATTCGTGGTTTCGTACATCCGGTTCACCATTGGTGCACGTGGCTGCCAATTTTATTGGTTCCGGGTGAGGTTTGTGCGGGACTATGAATGCCTTCTTCGTCGGACCGCCGGGACCGCGCAAGCACCGCCCCGTCCGAGCACCCACCCAGTGCTGTCGTCGTTCACGTGCCACTCTCCCCATGCTCTTGTGCTCCTCCGGTCACGCCCCATTTGACCATGTCCCAGCCCAACTATCAATTATGAGGCCTCTCCCACTCCAGGCGTTCAGGTCGCCGTCTATTCGTTTTTCCTACCTGAGCAAGGATTTTGCATTTATGGGTCAAGCAAGGTTTGCATTTTATAGCTTTCCTTCGACAATCGTTGCAGTAGGTTTCCTCCAGAGAGGACTAGCCCCATGGATGGAAAGCACACACCACTGGTGCAGCCATGCGTGGCATGTCCATCATAATTTTTTTTCAATGTGTGAATCGCCGTGCCTTACAAATGCAACTTCAAGGGAACGCGTGGATAGCATTGGGTGTGTGATTTGCGCCCGATTTTACTTGATAGCCACACAACTTCGAGAGGGGACATCACCATTCCACGCTTGGAACTGCGATTCGATGTGGTCGTGGGTGGCAAAGCGCACGCTTGAGAAAATGCTTTGCCGCATGCAGGTGGCTGTCATCCCACTCAAGAAGGCCCGATACCCTTCGGCCTGTGGAAGGTCGGATGGTGGTGGTATGCAATCATTCCGGAAAAATTTGAGCGTTGCCGGCGTGCACTTCCAACACGAATGACATTGAGTAATCACAAGTTGTCCTTTTCAAGCACGGTGGGCAACCCCCCACCGAGCTTAAAAAAAGGTGCAAAAGTTGTGTTTGTCCCAAAATGGTCGACGTGACACTGCTGAATGGCACGAGATTCTTTCCGAAAAATACTCAGAAGACGAGGGTTTGCATGGTGGGCCTCCTTGGTTGGTGCTTAATCCATACATTCCCATTGAGATAAGATAAATTCACTCAATGCAGGATCTCTCGATGCGTCGACGGGTGCACGGTTCCAACGGCAGTAGCGAGGCACACGGGTGACAAAGCGAAAGCCGAAAGAACACGAGGCGAACACGCCTTGCTGCAACAAGAGGGTTGTTGTAGAAAATTATTGCGTCTCCAAAAAAATATCGCTCGCAAAGCTTTTAGAAGCAAGGGTTGGGGTTGACAAGACACGGCAAAGGAAGCGGGGAAAGGGTGGTGGCCATTTTGTGAAGCCACTTACAAGAGCACGTTGAGCACCAACAAAATTGCTCAAAAGTGAATTCAATAAAACAAACGAATGAACGTTTGCTACGGTCATTCCAATCATAGGTTGCATAGGGATAGAGATAGGAATGATTAGGAGCGGAATCCCGCGACAATCTCGTCTCCAAATCATGAATATCGCATCCATGGGTTCCACGTGGGCCGCAAACGCATCCACAATATGGCCGCATCTTACAAAGATGACGATGCCTGCCGTTCGAATGATGTGGAAAGCACACCTTCAAAATTTCTTGAGCAATGATGAATCGCGGTCTTTTGTTGGCTTGGCCTTCGCCGTACAAATACATCCGAACTTTGAGAGAATCCAATGGGTGAGTTACCACTGCAAATTAAGTGAAGACGGGAATGGGGTACGGTAAGTGTTGTCGAGTTGACATACACACGTTACACTAATCCAAGGTCGATTGTATTATGGTCAAAGTGTGGAAAACCACATACTTGATGCTGAGACCCCGGCGAGTCCACCGAGGACGCCCACGATCCACCCCATGGAGCAATTGCTAAAACAAAATAACACAAACTACAAAACCACGTCGTTAGATCAGACGACTTTTGAAAGGCATGTCTCGTCTTGGAGACACCGCACGAAGTTAACCAAGCAAACACAATTCCACAACTCAATATACTACGCTTCGGGAGTACTTCCCCCGGGTTTCTTTCGTCAAAATGCTTCTGGGCGAGAGTACTAGATCCTGAAGAAGTCAAGGTTCCGGCGAAGTTCGAAGCTACGCGCCAACTTGAGGTGACAATTGTCACGATCCTACCGCCGCATTGCAAAACCCACCACAGAAACCGATTTTCCATTGGCTAACACGTAAGAACATAGAGAAACGGGAGATGCAAAGTTGGGCAATGCTTGTAATCTTTATTGACGAATTTTGTTCACGAATTTTGTTTTCAAAGACAAGACGAGTGAGTGTAAGAGTATTCCATCTTGCCCATCGAACGATTTCAAAAACAAAAGCATGACAATTTTATCGCATCTTCGAAAATTTGGGGCTTGAAAAAGTGGCACTAATAAGATGACTAACACCAAAATACACAAGAACAAGCCGAGCAACACTCTGTTTGAAACGGCGCTCCAACTCTTTTGCCCTTGGTCGTTGGCACAGCCGTAATAAGACGCCTCACGTCGTGATCCACCCAAAGGGCAAAGCACGGGAATAGATGGGCGGTATGCACCATGGCAACTTGGTTCAAAGAAGTCGAGTCGTTTGTTACAAAAAATTCTTGTATGCATAAGGATAAAATTCTTAATTGCACATACATATTTAAAGTCCTCCTGATGACATAACATGCATAAAAATAATATACAATATACAAAAAATAATTAATAACAACGATAAAGGCAAACGAAAAATCCACTCGATGGAGGAGGTTTTGTGCGCACCGGTAGGCATCAACCAAAAAATCATCACAATTTCTAGTTTAAACGTTTGACGGTTCACTTATGTACTACTCTGCATTTGTGATGGACTTCTTTGAATTTTCCTTCTCGAACCCACCTATCAAGTATTTTCTAGTTGGTGGGGAGAGAAATCGATCGCATGCACACCTGCTTTGGATCTCATGGTGTTTTACCGCACCATGCCAAGTTAGCCCACCAAGGGAACCGTGGTCCTATGACACATCGTAGAAACCTAGAACTCCCAAAGCAATATATTCCGACCCCACCCAACGTCAACAAGCTGTGATTACTCCAAACAACGAACACAACGCAACGCATGAATCCTACAAAATGAGGGCAGAAAAAAGTCCCCGTCTCCATATCTTTGTTTTCACGCGTGCCACACACAATCAGAAGCCTTCGTAGTTTCGCAAAGAAAGAACAGGGAGTTTCCAGAAATTGAAAGCAAGTATCCAGTAACCTACCATGTCCTCAATACTCATTTCTCGAAACCATTTCCGCCTTTGCGAAAGTTTCGCGCAGTGCCAGTGGTGCCTTTTGCCTTTTGCGGCGGCGTGACGCAAACTTAAGCAGCGCCTAGCTTAACAGGCCTGAATAGCGAGAATTCCGCGAAAGTTCTGCGAAAGATGTGCGAAAATTTTGCGAAAGGTCAGCGAATTTCGGCATTGACCGGTAAATCTAGGCTGGAACCCCCCTTTCTGATGGGAATTGATAATAATCAATACATGTTTTTATTTATTGTGCGCAGTTCAGAGGCATCAATGGTCGTTTGCCCGAGCGGTCAAGGGGTGGCACTCAAGTTGCCATAGTTTCGGCTGCGTGGGTTCGAATCCCACAGCGACCAACTTTTAGGTCCGCAGTTTACAGCATTTTTTATGCCACCGAAATTCTGATCCCTCGTAAAGAAAGAGAAAACGTGACGAAATAGCTATTTGCCAGTTCTGGCGATCATATCCCAAATGGAAAAGCGACATTTTTTCTCGTTTTTCTAGCATTAGAGTAGCATTAGTAAATTAGACTTCTCGGTTTGACATTACACACCACAAGGAGGCATAACGAAATGCCATTTGCGACTACATCGGCTCCACACAACGTGCTAGGTTTGTGACACCATGATGGCGGCAATTATGTTCGAAAGCGACACCATTCAGGAAATATCCCCCCCGTCTTTCCAAACCAACCCAATAGAACATCATTGACAACCAAGAGTTCAAATTCCATGAATGTCCATGCTACAAAGATGTTGTGAATTGCATATGTCCAAAATTACAACACCACGCAAGGCACCCAAGCTAGCAAAAATGTAGTGTCACATGGACTAGGTACACAACCTTGGGCTTAACACGCTATGTTATGGGTACTTTAAAAGTACCCCCCCCTCCCTTGAGGTCGATGTGTTGATCCAGCCCAATTGTGGAGCAAAAAAGTACCCGCCCTGATACCTTCTCTCCCTCACCTCTCACCTCGTTGTCCAACACGTGCCTTAGCTTTGCTAAGCAGCCCGAAGTAGGGGGTGTCTACTATTGGCGAGATGCTTTCCAAGGTTCGAGGCCACTTCAGTGGTCGCGGAGGCCGGTGCGTCTTGTTTTCCGCGCATCCCATCCCTTGCCGAAATGCTTCTCTCTTCTGTTCCACCTACAATCAAGGACTAGGGCCCGGTTCAATGTCCCATGGCACGATGGTATGCAATGAATAATAGTACATGGATCATTTGACGTGATCAACATCACGTTGAGCACCTACACGGTTATGCCATGCAACAACCACAAAGTACATGCACATCGGCTCATCCACGGCTCATAGAGTTCACTTGTTTGCGCACTACTCACCACCAACCGACAAACTCTTCTTTTCGAGATACTTTTTTTTCACATTGGCAAAAACACGCGTCCGCCGGTGCAAAACAACCCAAAACGGTGCTTCTGTGCCCTAGTGCACCTATAGGAAGGCCCAATTGGTGCTACAAGGCTCCTCATGTATTCATATGTGTATCCTTTGTCACCAAACGATTACGCAAGCTTGGCTAAAGGCCACCCAACGGTCGAAGGTCACCCAGAAACCGTGATTTTTCAACCACTTTATGCTTGCCTGCGAACGGCTGCCTGCGAACGGCTGAGTCCTCACCGCGGGTATTTGTCGCGCAACTCATGGATCTTGGTGGGTTTCAATACGGGCGGGTTGGGTTGTGTTGGGTTGGGGTGTATTTTGTGTTGCGTGGTGTTGTGTTATGTTGTATCTTGTTATGTTGTGGTATGTTGTGTTAAATCCGGGTGTCAAACCCGGGGATTGTTGCATGTCTGGGGAAATTGGGAGCAGGAAAACACGAAGGTCCCCCGTGGTGTGATACCCGGTTTATTGCGTGAATTCCCGGGGCTTCTAACACCCGGATGTGTTATGGTATTGTGTTGTGTTGTCTCGTGTTATGTTGTTACACATAGCACACCACACCACACCACACCACAGCAAAACATAACACAACATAACACAAAACACAAAACAACACAAGACAAGACAACACACCACAACACCAAAGTAGACAATTAGGGCACGAAAATGGTTGCATTTTGCTCAACGACCATGGTCATGTGTTGGCCGTGTGAGGGGTTGGTACAAGAGGGGCGGGGGCAATTTCACCCTCCGGCCGGGCCTTGTGTTCTCACAATCACGAGGGGAGGGGGGGTAATTTCAAGGTGCCCGTAGCACAGTTGTGTTAACACTCCCAGTCTCCGAGAGCTTCTGTTGGATGAAACTTCTTGTGCTATCGCCCCATCATCAAATTTCAACTCCCCCGGAACAAAAGCAAGATCGCCAATAGAAATTGACACTCCAATGAGGCGTGCGGGGTGGGCACACATTTGCATGTTGCTTTGCATCAATGTTGAAGGTTAACCTGCGTTGCGGGGCTATGGGCTATGGGCTATCCTATACCGCATCCCCCACCATTACTTCTCATCTCAGTGAATTTGATCCTTGTTGCAAATCGTACTCCCACGATCCTACGGAACTATTGGTGACATGAACATGGAGATGTACATCGTCCTGTTCAGTCTCTTAGTATCTTTCCCAACGTTAAGTATGAACGGGAAATCGTGCCTACCGTGCCATTTTAGAACGTCGCCATTGATTTGACACCTCGGAACACGCGCGTCACATGTTCACCTCGGACCCCATGCCCTCCATTTCTCCTCCGTAGGTTTGCAACTGGACGATGTAAAGTTGACCTCGACAACAAATGCGGTCAATCCCAACCTCGTCGCGCCGGCGTTGACTGTGCCCACTTTAGTCAAACCATTGGTGAACGGGACGTCGGCACCTTTTAGAACGACCGTCTCAACAATCCAAAAAGTTTACCGCGCCACATCCACTACATTGCGAAGCAACCTCTCCCAAGCGAGTCCCAAAAATGTGAGCTCCGTGAGCAACGTGACTCGATCGCGCTTGCCCGTCGGCAACACCACCTACACACGAAATGCAAGCGCGGGCAAGGCACCTACACCAATTTACAGCAGCCGCAACCTCACCACTACGAACTATGCAAGGCCTACGACCGGTTGGACTTCCGGCTATGCCAAGCCTATAACCAACAAAAGCGTTTCCGTACCTCGCTTGAATGCCACTGCGGCAAGGAATGCTAGCCTCGGGGAAACAATATTGAAGAGTACCACGACAAGTGCCGTGCCATCGCTTGGTACCGTTCCGAAACAAGTCACTTCGCTGCTATTCTCTCCGCAAAACAAAACTTCATCATCACCCTCACTATCCAATGCAACGCTTTCTCCCACGCGGAGAAATGCGACCGCGTCGCTGCGATCCTTGGCCCCTTCGTTGACCAATGCAACCCATCCCCGGTTGTGGCAAAACGCAAGCAAATCCTCGACCACATCATCTTCCTCGGGTAGTCGACTCTCGGTTCCAATCAAGCCAAAGCAATTTGCCAAGAATGTCACCACAACGGCAGCTGGCAATGCTTCAAAGCCGACAAGCGTAGTTCAGGTCTCATATCGTTTATTGAACGGCAAATGATCGGTACCCCCGGGCCCCGCGTACCCCCCACCCCCCAACCTCTTCGTTGATACCCCTCTCCCCATGCTGTGTCAACCGTAAGGAGCCCCCCCCCCCCCTTTCATTCTACATGTGAAGTTGGCCATGCAGTGCAAAGCACCGCCGCCAACCAAGTGAAGGTGGGGGGGCGGGCGGGCGAAGGGAGAACCTCCCCCTCTTTCCCCCACACACCCATGCTCTACAAGAGCATGCGCGCCGGAGACCATGGTGCCCGAATGGTCACCCCCGCGAGACCAAAGGACGGGTGCGGTGAGGTGGAGTGTGAGCTTGTTCCGCCCCTATAGGCCAGCAGCAGATGGCGTGATCCTCCCCCCGGCGACGGGGGAGGAACTGGTGGACGAGCGACTCTGGGAGCCAGCGCCCAGTCGGTGACCCGGCAGGTGGTCCTCCTCTCGCACACACAGTAACGGGGCACCGACTGATAGGTTGCAAAGGGAGGGCATGTCCCACCATTTTTCTTTTTCGGGGCGTCACGTTGTTTGTGCACCTGGACCTACTGTGGAATGATCAGTTTTGTCCTTTGCATCAGTTTTGAGACAGGGTTTCACCACGTGACCTCAGCATTTGGATGGCACAATGCATGACCTAGAATATGTCCCACAGCGACGCCAGCACATGCATGGTAGTGGGAAACTGTTTCCTGTTCAACAGAGGCACCAGGGATTGCATCATCCGCCGTGTGTTGGGGCTTTGTACATCCTGCATGCGCTGGTGGCTGGGCGGGTGTAATGCGCCCGGCACTTACCATCATGTGCAAAGGGGTACACCTCTTGACAATCGATAGTGTCCGCACAGTGTTCGAATTGCAGGGCATGTGAAGCGCCATCTGTGGCTGTTCCCGCACTGCATCCCCGAAAATGCGATGCACCGCTCAAACTTGTAGACCGTTGTTGGAAAACCAAATAATTGTCTCGCTATCTTCACAGTAGTGGCAACTCAGTGCAACGCACCTTAGACCGGAGAAAAAGCATAACAAGACAGGCATATTGTGCTGACGCCGAGCCACCGATGGGGACTCCGAGAGGCCTTTTTGCGGCGTGATAGTGGACCAACCCAACACCGTTTGTCGGTTTTGAGGCACCAGTCAATGGGCCGAACGTTGGTGTAAATACCTAATCAGACCGAGTCAAGGAGTATTGGGGTAATGCCAGCAGGAGCCTGTCTCATTCCCCTATACGTTGTGTCTGTAGAAGGTGATCACTTGTCTTCCGCTTTTCTGTGCTTTGCTTCGCGTTTGGCATTGGATCAGTGGTGGGGACCAGATGGAAGCATTTCTTGGACGACAACCACACTCAAAAATCATCATACCTTTGCGGAGGGTCATGCGGGCCTCCGCCAGGGCTGCTGGGGGAGGGTATCGCGTGACCGACCATGCTGAACCGGCCATGTGCACTTGTTTGCTTGTTGAAGTATTTGATACTCTTTGCTTTCGCATCCTTTAGGGCGCCCAAGTACCGTTGGCGCAGTCGCTGAAAAAGGGGCCGACTACGGAACAACTTTTCGTCAAGCGCCAGCAGCCAACCAACGCAGGTGCAGAAGAGCAGTTGCAAGGTATGCAAGCCCAAGAGCATGCACACGGGCAAGCTCAAGAACAAGAGCAGCTGCAAGACACTCAAGCCCAAGTGCAGGCACAAGAGCAGCTACAAGCTCAACCACAAGAGCAGGCGCAAGAGCAATCCAAAGTGCAGCCACAAGAACAAGCCCAGGCACAGGAGCAGCCACAAGAGCAACCACAAGAACAAGCCCAGGCACAGGAGCAGCCACAAGAGCAACCACAAGAACAAGCCCAGGCACAGGAGCAGCCACAAGAGCAACCACAAGAGCAAGCCCAGCCACAAGAGCAACCACAAGAACAAGCCCAGGCACAAGAGCAGCCGCAAGAACAAGCCCAGGCACAAGAGCAGCCACAAGAGCAACCACAAGAGCAAGCCCAGCAACAGGAGCAGCCACAAGAGCAACCACAAGAACAAGCCCAGGCACAGGAGCAGCCACAAGAGCAACCACAAGAACAAGCCCAGGCACAGGAGCAGCCGCAAGAGCAACCACAAGAACAAGCCCAGGCACAAGAGCAGCCACAAGAGCAACCACAAGAACAAGCCCAGCCACAAGAGCAACCACAAGAACAAGCCCAGCAACAGGAGCAGCCACAAGAGCAACCACAAAAACAAGCCCAGCAACAGGAGCAGCCACAAGAGCAACCACAAGAACAAGCCCAGGCACAGGAGCAGCCACAAGAGCAACCACAAAAACAAGCCCAGCAACAGGAGCAGCCACAAGAGCAACCACAAGAACAAGCCCAGGCACAGGAGCAGCCGCAAGAACAAGCCCAGGCACAAGAGCAGCCACAAGAGCAACCACAGGAACAAGCCCAGGCACAGGAGCAGCCACAAGAACAAGCCCAGGCACAGGAGCAAGCCCAGGCACAGGAGCAGCCACAAGAGCAACCACAAGAACAAGCCCAGGCACAGGAGCAGCCACAAGAGCAGCCACAAGAACAAGCCCAGCCACAAGAGCAGCCACAAGAGCAACCACAAGAACAAGCCCAGGCACAGAAGCAGCCACAAGAGCAAGCCCAGCCACAAGAGCAGCCACAAGAGCAACCACAAGAGCAAGCCCAGCAACAGGAGCAGCCACAAGAACAAGCCCAGGCACAAGAGCAGCCACAAGAGCAACCACAGGAACAAGCCCAGGCACAGGAGCAGCCACAAGAGCAAGCCCAGCCACAAGAGCAACCACAAGAACAAGCCCAGGCACAAGAGCAGCCACAGGAACAAGCCCAGGCACAGGAGCAGCCACAAGAGCAGCCGCAGGAGCAGCCACAAGAGCAGCCACAGGAGCAGCCACAGGAGCAGCCACAGGAGCAGCTCAAAGAGCAGCCTCAAGAGCAACCGCAAGAACAAGCCCTACAGCAACCGGCAGAGCAATTCCAAGAGCAGCTACAGGTGCATCTACTCATAGCTATGTTGTGACCCCCTACCCCCCCCTCCTCTCCCCTTCGGGCCCCCTACCCCCCCCTCCTCTCCCCTTCGGGCTGAATAAAATGTCTCATCTGCAACACCTCTTTTTTTTTTTTGCAATGTTTTATTTGGATCTGCTTGTCGTGTTACACGTTTCCGCACTGTCCAAGCAAGAAAATGTTGTGGAAACTGAGATGGATTTCCAGGTATTGGCACTCTGTGCACTTTTTTTGCTGGCCTTTAGCTTTCACATTCCCATTTCGCATTATACATGACGTCGCATAGTGTTTGCCTTGCAGGATGCAGGGTACTAGTTCATTTCTGGGCGTAAGGTCTGATGATGCCTTCGGCGATACCGTCATCAAGGGTATATTGGAGGCGAACAGACAGCTTGTTTTTAAAAAGGTGATTTAGTGAATGGTGTTATACTTGGCAAAACCTGAAGAGGGGCTTCATGGCAGTGTGCCACCAGAAAATGTTTCGAAGGCACACATCACATTTTCACCCATCAGATGCCTGTCGTGAAGGCATTATACGGGCACACAATTAAAAGTCGTTTTGTCAGCAGGCAGCTGCTCTTTGCTGATGCTGTTGCCGCAAGGCTGCACCATGACCTGCAACCAAACCCTGAGCAAATGGCTAATCTGGCCATTGTACTCCAATACTACCTGTTGGGCTCAAAGCCCCAGGGGCTGGATTTCGTGATGCAGTCCACCAGTTGTATATGCTTCACCTCTGTTTTTGTCACAAAGTGGGAGCACTTCAGACGATGTTTTGATTTGCAGATGGAAAGGAGGATGTCTCATGCAATATCCCACTGAGTCAGAGTGGAGGTGGAGACCAGCATAGTGCCTTTTCATTGAACTGCAGATGGTGACACAGCTCCGAAGTAGCGTCTTCATTGAACGAGGGATGGCAGCACACCTCCAAAGTCGCTATTTCGTTGGCTCCCCAAAAAGGCCCCAAACTTGCCACCTGCTGTCCATTATTTGCCCTGTGATGCACATTCACACACACAGCCACCTGCACTACAAACCTTCACCGCCATCTTTCTGTGCCATCTGTAGCGGCGTGACAAGGGCCCCTGTTGTCTGCGATAAGTCTCCTCTGCAATGTACATCGCATTCCAAAGGACCTGCCCAGGCGCGCTTTAGAAGGGACTTTTGTGGGAGGAGGTGAACCAAGGCCAGGCCACATCCAAGGCATGAAATATCACAAGTTGCCCTGCGTTGCCAGGGTTTGGATTGCACGGATGGAAATGCATAGGAAAGCGGGACGATTGATCAAGGCTGCGCGCCGTTTCTGCTTCAACACAACCGTCAGTGCCCAACTGGACAGGGTCCAACCACTGCCCTTGGCAATATCCAGCGTAGGCAGACGCAAACCCTCGCCTCCGTTTGATATCCAGGATGGCTCTGTTAGACTGGTCTGTTGGTTTTGTTGGCGGGTGGGTTGATCCCTTGGTGCCGTCATTGGGCTGTTTGTTCAACACCCAGTCTTGATGCTGCATCATTTGAGGTCTGTAGCAAGGCTTTCATGCCCAATCGACCACCCTCAAGAAGGAACACACCCCTCTCTCCCCCCAAGTGAGGATTGTAGAGGTCGGCAAATAAGTGCGGGGTTCAAGCGAGCATTCGTGGTGGAATGGAACACTTTAAAAGTAAGTGAGCACACCATTTGGCAGTGTGCGATGTGGCCACAACAACGTGGTAGTGGGGTGCTATAAATCCCATAACACGTAGTCGATGTTAGCATGATTTGACAAGAAGTGCAATGCGACAGGACCTTGGGTCGGAATATGCGGTGTGCAGGTGTGCATTGCGCACACTGCAAGCACTCTACATCTGCGCACACTATGCCCTCTCAACAATGCACCTCTACTGTCTCTCCTAAACCCTCGGAACAGGGGAGTTTTTGGGACCCGCAAACCCAGGCGTGCACAACATGTCATGTGTTTTGTAAAATTGCGGATACCAAACCGTTGCACGCACCGAATGGAACCAAGACAGATGACAACTGACCATGCAATACAGATACAAACGGGTTACAATGGCAGGCAGCGCTACATGATAATGGAATACAGAACAACGAACATATGGATGTGTCATTCCACCAAGCTGATGATGACCATTGCACTCCTTCAGTGTTCTTGGTGGATGTTGAACCTCATGCCACCAATATGATCTTAGCTTTGCGTTTTGCAGAAAACTGGACATTTGTGGATGAATGTCCATTGCATATTTTCTTTGGGTCCAACCACCTTTCCAAAAATCCTCAAATAAACGAAAAATACTCCAATCCGTTTTGTCTTGAACGGCCTCGCCAGCCGATTAGACCATGAAAATGCACCCACCCACTACCAAATGCACACACACACACCCGCACACACTTTTTGAACCTGTCCCCTTCACCCCCAACCCAAAGGGTGGGCAACCAACGGACCTATCCATGTGTGGAGCATTCCCTCCTCAAAAGGTGAACAAGTACGTACACCCGGAAGTATCAACCAGCATACTCACTAAGCCTTTGTGGCACCCCCCCCCCCCACACATGTAACCACCCCACCACAACCAAATCTGTCTCCCCACTACCCACCCAGATCTCCATGCTCCTTGTCAGTAAGTGCAGTGCAGAGGAGGGGTGTGTGTCCAGCAAAAACAGTCAAACGACCCCTGCAACAACCAACACAACCCCAACACGCCAACCACTGGGCACCGCTGACGCGCAAACGGCACATCCCGCCACATCCAGCACAGCCCCTGCACACCAACCACGGGGCTCCTCGAACGCGGAAACGACACCAGCAGGAGCACCGACCGCAGCGGCCGACAGAAAGCAGCGACCCGACGCAACATGCGAAGGGAAGAACGGGTGACTGTCCAGGGCCCCATAAAGAAACAACAACCCGACGGAATATCACACAGGGGGGTTGAGGGCACCAAAGAGGTCTCACCAAAGGGATTTCACCATTGGGGTCTAACCAAGGGTGTCTCACAATGGGGTCTCACCAAAGGGGTCCCAAAGGGGTCTCACCAAACCGGGCTCACCAAGGGGTCTAGCCCAAGGGGTCTCACCAAAGGGGGCTCACCATGGGGTCTCACCAAAGAGGTCTCAACAAAGGGATCTCACAGGTCGCAGGTCTCGGGTCTTACCAAAGCCCCCCCCCTCTCCCCCTTCCAAAGCGGTCATAATTTGGAACTGTGGGAACTGAAAAACTTTCTGGCCTGTTTGGCGCCCACATGTGTGTACGCATGTTGCTTGTCATGTGGTGACGATGTCGAGTGTATCACGGATGCATCAGCGTGATCCTGAGGCTCATCAGCGTCATCTTCATCTTCATCCTCCTCCTCGTCAGCCTCTCCTCGTTTGGGTCTGATTGATATGCTAACATGCCAGTTGATCTTTTTGCCCATGGTTTTGTTGTGCTGCCCTACACTGCAAGTGCCGTTTCCAAGGAGGACGGTCAACAGACCCCCGCCCCTCCAGACGCCCCCCTCCCTCCATTTCCTTCGTTCTCAAGCATGCCTGGACCCGCCATCTCGTCAGGGGCCGCCGGTAGGTGATTTGACCGCCGATTTCAAGCTGCGGGGTGCGCCAGAAGTCAACCGCATTCCAGCCATCCTTCCAGAGCGCATTGAGGGGCAGCCAGTGCCACCCCCAGACTTTCAAGCGCCCCCCGAGGCGATTGGGATGCCGAGGGCAGAGGGCAAAACCGAGGTGCCTGAGACGCCCCCATCGCCGGAGAAGGAGAAGCCTGTGGAGAAGCCCCCAGCCGCACCGCCTGTTCCCACGGAGGGGTATGTGTATGTCCAGGGGGGCGGGGTGGGGGCAGAGGGCGACCCACGGCTCCCTGGACGCACCCTCCCCCCCTACCCTTGCCTTGGCCACATTTCGTTGCCCCAAGTAACCGGGCTTGAGCCTGACATGTCCATTGGCACCGAAAGTGCCGGAAGCAATTTTTCATCCATGGTGGCCTACCACAAAAATGTCCATGATGCATGCATGTCCATCACATGTTGCTCGGATGATGGGATGTGGCAAGGGTTACGAAGCCGCCTCAAAAGAATCAGTGCAAAGTGGCGATCGTTTTTCAGGTATAGATGTTGGGGACCCCCCACCCCCACCCACGCTCCTTGAAGGCACACCTCCACAAAATAAAGCAAAAGGCGCACCAGACTGGACGTACCAACCAGCGAACACCACCTTTACCGGGTCAGGCACCCGCCCCAATAGGGGCCTTTTGCCCGCATCCACTGCATCTGCTGCTGGCAAGTGTTTTTATGGCAATTGTGTTGATGGCAATGTTGTCCTTTGGTGGCTCTTCCTGGGACTGTAGGCCGGATGAAAAGGGCTTTGTCGGTCCCCACCTGAACCAGGACATTGGGAGACAAGGGACATTGCAATTGTCACCTTGAGGACAATGGGCACAGTGGCATGGGCGGGGGCACAGGGTGGGGGATGGCCGAAATCAAAGATGAGAGATCGGTATTTGTGCAGACAGCAGCCCCCCCACCCCCCCCGCACTGCTATCGGCTGGTGCGCGCGATGCGACATATCACACGGGGCACGGTGCAGCAGGTTACACTATGACGCACGTATTTGTGGCGTGGTGCTCCACAAATACCCTCTTGGGGCCTTTGCCACCCTCGTTTTTGGTTACTACACTCACCGGAGATTTGATTGGGCAACACAATGGTGGGGCAGGGTATTTGCAATGGTTTGTCTTTCTCTACTCTTACAGCTGAGGAGGGGCGACTAGCCCGAAACATGTTCATTTGATTGACTTGAATTTGTGATTTGGTGCCATATACCCCGCTTTGCACATTGTTGAGATCTTCAAGGTTTCCTGGGTGCAAAATCATCGGGAGGTGAAACCAACCAAGCGGTCAAACATTTTGTGAAGCTGGATTGCACAATCCTTGTCCCAGCTGCCCCCTCCCGTGCCTCCTTGCGTGCCCATGTGCACCCTCCTGTACTCTTGTGCCCCCTCATGTGCCCCTGTGTCCCCTCCCGTCCCCTGGTGCCCCTTTTTTGTGCCCTTGTTCCCCGTAAAGCAAGGGCTTGAGGTCCTGGTCCTCTGAGCCTCAAGGCACCTTGCACGGCAAGCAAATGGCCCGCATCACAACCCCCTCCATGGACCGCCGATTCTTCTCGGCCTTCATTCTTCTACATGCTCCCGTAGCACCTTGGGATGCCTGCGGGCGTGGCAGTTCCCGCTGCATTTCCTGGCATCAGATTTAGCTCGCCCTACCTCCGTGTCATGTCCGCTACCACGCTGAGCTGTGGGGCAATCGTAGCACTGGACTGCTCTGATTCCTGATTCCGAGAGCTCTTGGGAGTACCATCTGGTAAGAGGGCTTTGCCAGCTTATCCGGATCTGAGCCCCCCCCCCCCACAAAGCTGAGCTGCGTTCAAGTTCACAGCGGCCACATCTAATCACAACAACCAAAACCAACAACAGTCATAGACCGTATACGAATTGCGCGAGAGGGACACAATCCGAACTTCAAACAGCATCAGTCACGACACTCAGAGGACACCTCATAGCCTACCAGACGACAGCCCAATCAGCAGCGACACAAACTGCCATTTGCCAATCGGACATCTGCCTCAACGAAAAACCAACCGCCGCGAAGAATTCCCACAACCAGCACAACATGTCGCACACACCACAAAAAAAAAAAACAATCCCTTCCATGGACTGCCGGATCTGCTATAGATGTGTGAAATCCGGTGGCATGGCCTCATACAGGTAGTCCAGATTGGCAACTACATTCAAGTCAGAGGGTCACAAGAGGGGGCACAGGGGCATGGGAGAAGGCATGGGAGGCGCAGGCATCTTGCTGTTCCAACACCTCTAAGGCCCCACAATATCAGTACCTCTCCCACCACGACACGAGCAGAAGCCTCCCATAGGTGGCCTCTGCTGCAGTGTCTGATGCAGGCCTTTGCTTAGTGGCGTGCCGGTAGGCCTACCCTACCCCCCTGGGGGGGGTGGGTGGGTGCCTTTTTGAAAAAGTTGGGTGCCTCCTTTAGCCGAGATCCCCCCCCCCCCCGGGGTACGGGTAGGTCACTGGTGGATCTCCTTTGTCCCATGTCTGTATATATTGTTGGCGTCGAAATTTTTTTCTTTGTATTTTCCCTCATGTGGTCTTGGTAGTTTGGTGGGTGGGTGCCTCCTGAGGTTGGCCCCCCCTATGGGGTAGGCCAAGAGCTGTGCCTCAAGCCAAAAAAAGTTCGTGGGTGCCCTTCTCATTTGACCCCCCCCCCCGTCCCGTTGGTAAGCAAAGGCCTGGTCTGAGGTGCACCTTGCAGTGTGACTATGGAATAACTTAACTCGGGTGCGATTCCCTACCACATTGAGTCGGGGCTGTAGTTTCTCTTTTGTACAGAGTGATGGTGCCAAAAGATCGAAGTGTACCCCCTTGGTACCATTTTTGTCAACAAATACCCCACATGGCCGTTAAATGGTGGTTTTTCCTTCTTATTGCAGGTTTTGTTGTTGTTGGGATGTAAGAGAGTTATTCATGGCCTGTGCAGGGGAGCCCCCACTGAGCCCCCACTCTCCGGGGCTCAATTGCACCCTGAGGCACACGTGGTTGACAAACCGGGCCCTTGCCATAGACACAATGGTCTCTCCCATAGAGCACCGCAACAAGGTTGCAACATCTAGGGGGTGCACTAGCCCTGTGGGCCAAGACAGAATCCCCTTAACACAGTAGGTGAGCCCAACAGGCTGGTGGCGGAAGGACACCTCACAATAGCAGCCAGTATGTAGCAAGAAGTACTTAGGCCCCAACAACCAAATTCTCTGTGTTGCAAGCCCAAGTAGGACAGACTACGACACCAGCATATCCCACAATGTGTTGCCTACACTAGTACACAGGTGTCTTGAAGGTGCAAGGCACCTCTAGCGGTCTTGGTCCCGCAAACCTAGTGTGTCCGCCGGTTTTTATGACCCTCCTTTTTCAGGGTGTGTGCTGACACGCAAATGCCACCAATGTGGCAGCACACCTACCATGTGAGCCCCCCAACCTGGCACAGGGTTGCGTTTTACGCGTGGTGGAACTCTAGGGTGGGAGAGATTTGCAGACTGTCGCCGCTGTGCACACCCACACGGCAAATGGAAGTGTGTCAATGGTAGCTGCCCATACTGTAGTAAGGTGCAATGATGCCTAGTGCGCTGCAGGGCATGTCTCAGGTAATGCAGGCCTACAATGATTCCCTGAGAGCCCCGAAACAACAAAACCTACAAAACACTGCTCATTTGCTGGCCATGCATGCTGATGCATGCGGGAGCTTACCCGGATCCAAGGACAGGGTAGGGGCCTATGATATCTCCTGTCAGTTGATGGTTCACCCCTGCGGCCATTCCCTTGGGGTACCAAGACCTGGGACACTTCCTCTGACTAGGGGCCCACACCCTCCGTATGTGGCAGTCCCTGGAGGATGGCTGACCTCCTGGCACACCCCCTGCACTGACCCCCCCCCCAACCCCAGCAGGGGGGTCCACACTTTGTGGGCGCACCTATGTGTCAGTTGGAGGTACCAGCAGGACAGGGCGCAGGATTGCACTGTCCCTGGCCCACATCCCTCCCAACGGGGCTGGCTGTGCCCCAGCAGGGTGTGAGGCCTGCCACTGCTCCCCTTGGACGTCCGGTGTGCCTTGACACCGGCGTCCAAATCCAAATCCGCGTCCCCTCCTACACCCCTCTTCCCTCCTCCTACATCCCTGTGCCTCTTCCCGTACCCCTGTGCCCCGTCAGGACTGGTTGGTGGAAGGGGTTGCTTGTGCATCTGCAGGTCCAAGTACCGGGATCCCAGTGAGCAAAGGGAGTCCGTGAGTCGCACGGGCTTTTATATCACGATTGTCTTGGCAGTGCCTACTTTCATCTTTGTCACCATCTCCATCTGCTTGGCCTTCAAGAAGGCCCGAGAGGCAGACCCTAAGGTATTGCCCCAGGGTACAGGGCTCGTCCACTGCGGGGGCATGAATGGCGGAGGGAGCAGTCCGCAAGGGCTGGGATCTGCAGAAGTGGGCGTTGCAATGCAATGCGGAATGGTGCGGGCATCTGCTGTGGGCCAACGTTTGTGGTTTGTGAATTCCGCAAATGTCTGCCAAACACTCTGCAAATTTTGAGCAGTGCCTCAGCCAAAATGCCTAGCAAGAGGTGCTGGGGGCGCCGGCACTACATTTGTGGCAACTGCAGACTGCGCCACAGCCGCATTATCAAAGTTTGTGTGAGTGGGGGGCAGGGGCGGGTGCTGGGGTGCTGGAACTGGACCACCTCTTGCCATGAGAATTCAACCCCCCCCCCCAAAAAAAAACACGGATGTTTTTGAACCCCCCCCCCCCCTCCCCCTTCCGGACCCCCCTCCCTTCAAGCCGCAGTCGTTGGGGTCCAGAACTACACTGAAACGCCACCTCTGGTCTGGAGTATACTACCGAAGTTTGCTGCCTTCAGTGGCGTCAGCCGATGGGGTTCTGAAGCCAAATCCTCCGGCACACCCGAGGCTTCTGAGCCCACTTGGCACGGCGTTTGATGGAGGGGGTGGGGGGGGGGGGATATGAAGCGGGGTGGGTCCAGAAAGTGGGATATCAGGTTGGGGCGGGGGTTACATTAAGTGGAACCGAGAGGAATATCAAGCGGGTGGGAGGGATGGACCGTGTGTTGGCTGTTGATTCTCGTGCTTTTGTCACAAGGGTGTCGCTGTTGGTGTTTCTCTTCGTCTGTTCCTTCACACGTCGGTCACAGAAAGATTGAATGTTGGCGGGCCATTGCGTTGCGGGTATTTGTGTTGCGGCAGTATTGCCACGGGGGCCGCTCCTGGTTGGGACCCGACCCCAAAGGGGGGGGGGGGGGACCCCCCCTCTACGGACCCCAAAATTGTCGTACGGAACAATGTGCTTTGTCGGCGCCAGAGGCGCCGGAGATGTTGTTTTAGGCATAGGGCAGGGGGAAATTTTTTTGTTCGACCCTATGTCTCTGTACTCAAAATACTCAGAATTCAAAAATGGCTGAAAAGCACAAAAAAGGATTTTGACCCTGACCCGGCCTCCGGGTCGGACCTTGGCTGATGGGAGCCTGTTTGAGCGTTAGCCAGGGCAGTCGTTATGGGATGTGATTTTTTTGTGTTAAGGTTCCCCGCTTTGAAGCGGTGGGGACCCCCCAGGCTGCAGGGGTTATGTAGCCACCTTGCCCACTTGGGGGCCACCTCTGATTCTGCCCCCCGCTCTGGATCCCCCAGGCGGCAGGGGTTATGTAGCCACCTTGCCCACTTGGGGGCCACTTCTGATTCTGCCCCCCCCTCTGAAGCGGTGGGGATCCCCCAGGCGACAGGGGTTATGTAGCCACCTTGCTCACTTGGAGGCCACCTCTGATTCTGCCCCCCGCTCTGAAGCGGTGGGGACCCCCGAGGCGGCACGGGGTATGGAGCCACCTTGCCCACTTGTGGGCCACTTCTGATTCTGTCCCCCGCTCTACTGGGTTTGGGTCAACGAAGGGGGGGGTGGGGTCCCCCCCCCCCCCCTACAGCCCCCCAAACTGTCGAACACCCCTCGGGGTCACACATTGGCTGGCGGCGGCCCCCGTGAGTATTGCTGTGTGTGAGCAGAAACGCCGGATGGAGAACCGATATGGCAACGTGCATAACGGGAGCGTCTTTCAAATGACAATCAAGAAGTGCATCTGCCGGTTGACAAGTCATATTTAACAACCCCGCTCTCTGATATGAATAGGGAAATTTGGAGCCCTATTTAATTTGAATAGGTAAATGGGGGGGGGGGGCTATTTAATTTGAATAGGGAAATAGGGGGGCTATTCAATTTGAATAGGCCAGTTTGGGGGGCCTATTGACTTTGAACAGAGAAATCGGGGAGGAGCCCGCAAACCTGACACGCACCCTCTTTTCAGGTGGTTTCATTGGCTTCAAGGCTGCATCCTATTTCTAATTCAGCCATTTCGTCTCTTGTAGCTTGAGTTTGACTTGAAGCACACTGTCAAAAGCCTCTTGGTGCATGAGTGTAGTTTTGGCAAGACTCCCTTCAAGTTGAACACCCCAGAGTTCAAGTTTGTCTTTGGAAATCCGCCCAGCCTGGCACCGGTCAGCGGGGGATCCAGAAGTGGCGGCGCCCCCTTCTTGACATCGGTTTTTCTTCAAGCTCGGGCCAGGGCAGCACCCATCATCGATAGCACCTGAGCCATCGCGCTTGACACAGGAGGCATTCAGACACCGGACCTGCTTCTGGGACTTCGAATGTCCCGCAAACAGCAACGGGACATTGGGACTTCACACACACAGTTAGTATGCAATACCCCATTTTTTGTGATTCAGTACAGTGGACAAAGCACGACATTGCACCACCCTAGACCAATCAAACCACTGCGCTGAAGTGCTTGTGTCAGTCAAATCATGCATTTGCTGCGCGAGTTGCGAATGCCAAGTGGCTTTTGCATTTTGGCAGGACGTTCATGCAGTTCAACGCCAGCCATCTCTGAATGTGCCCATCACACACGACAGAATAAAGACTGTGCACACAAATACCAGAGATCCTTTTTCAGTTCGGCAAGATACTCCGATGTATGTTAGCAGGGGTGTATTGGAAATGCTGACAACCACAGCAGGAGGGGGGGTCCCCCCCCCCAGACCCCCCCCCCCCCCAGATTTGGTAGTGCCAACCACCAACCACCAAGACCTTGTGCCAACCCAACCTCCCCAGATTTGGTTGTGGGGAATAATGAAATTTGCAAAAGGAAATATCGATTTGGGCCACTTTTGGTGCACACATCTTTGGGTTCCAGACCCCCCCCCCCCTTCTCTTCTAATACATCCCTGACCTTAAGTGTGTCGGAGGACCATATGCATAGTGTTTGCACAGTCAGGAGCACCGAAGGTTGGTCAGGTATGTGATTATCTCTGGTTGCGGGCATTTCCAACTTGTGATCTGCAACCGCTGGGCGCTTTGATGTATGGTCTGGGGCCTTAGCTCCACATCCCTGTCCGCAGATATCCTTCAAGGAATGGCTCACGGACAGCGTCAATGATTACGCCGCGTTCACCTTCATGCAGGTGCATGGTCGCTTGCGTGTCCTGTCTGTCTTGTGTACGGCGCCTGCACAGCCGATGCTCGGAGAGGGTTTCGTGTTCTGTCTCCTCCACTCACCGATAGAAAACAGATTCACTTGCCGAGACTTGGGTGCAGTTGCCTTTCAATTCAGGTGAATTTGGGCAAATTTTTGAAGCGTATTTTGCAACAAAGGTGTCCAAAAATTGCGGCATTTTATAGCGGGTCAACTCAGGTGCATTCCGGTAAATTTGCTGCAGGATACGGGTCAATACGGAATGTGGCAGCGGCCTGCCACCCAAACAACAACAGTTAATCAAGCCTCGACCTGAATTTCACGCCTCATACCTCAAGCGCAACCTGAGCGATGATGATACCGCCCGACCCTTCGCCCTCTTTGTGTGTACTTCTGAAATGGAAGACGGAGTGCAACGGCACCTGTTTTGCTCGTCATAGCAGTGCCGGTTATTTTCCTTCTCCTGAAGGTTGGAATAACAACAAAAACTTCACAGGCGCTGCAGCATGGACGGGATTGATTTGTGGCATTGGAACACTGAATTCTCTTGTAGTTGAGAGAGTCTTGTAGTTTAGTTTAAAATCTAAGAAACTCCTACGTTTGATGACTGCAAGAGATGGCAGGCCGCTTGGTCCCACTGCACCTGCGAGGCACTTCAGGAATGCTCCGCACTGCCAGCAGTGTCTCCACACCCAAACCGAGACGACGGGGTTGGTGCTGAGCCAATGGTGAGGCAGTGTGCGGTGGCGGAGGGCAAGGGGTTGAGCGATAGGTGCCATGTTGAAAGCGCTGCGGGGGGGGGGCATATGGTGGACGGCCCGGACAGCGCGTGGAGGAACAGGGCACCTGGGCCGCACAGAAACACAGCGAGGCAGGCTATGGACGGCCTGTGGACAGAGGTGTGTGGACAGCAAAAACAGTCAAACGACCCCGGCAACAACCAGCACATCCTCAATACGCCAACTACTGGGCGCCGCTGACGCGCAAACGGCACACCATGCCACATTCAGCACAGTCCCAACACACCAACGTCTGGGCTCCGCAAACGCGGAAACGACACCAGGAAGAGCACCGGCCGCAGCGGCCGACAGAACGCAGCGACCCGACGCAACATGCGAAGGGAAGAACAGGTGACTGTCCAGGGCCCCGTAAAGGAGCAACAACCAGACGGAATGTCACACAGGGGGGGGCTCACGTGTGGTGCAGAGGGAGACAAGGATGGCCCCACGCAGACACAGGGAAGTCAGGGGCTCCACTCACTGGCCGGGGACGGGGAGTAGAGCCCCAGGACTGAGGCTGGGTGCCAGGGCGTTGAAACATGTGTGATCTGACGTCAAAATGGTTGACAACGCCGTCTTCCACCGAACACAAGGCACAGGATGCGTTTTTTTTTTGTTGCCCCCTCGTCGTGCCGATTCCAAGACCACCCGGTTTGTTTGTTCGGAGTTCCGGGCCTCCCCCGGAGGCCATGGGTTCATTGCCGGTCGAATTTGGGGCATCCTGTCAATTGAGTCCCTTTTGAGAGGGATCGGTTCCGTCCTAGTAACCCCCAAGGGGTTTGTGGTTTGGGGGGGGGGGCGGGTTTTATAACCCCCCCCCCCTATGCCCTTGTGGCAGGGATGTATTAGAACGGCTGAGAACCGCAGGAGGAGGCAGGGGTGGCCCCCTGGACCCCTCTCCTCACCCGGATCCAAATTTCATAGTGGAAAAAATGAAGTTTGCAGAAGGAAGCCTTGATTTGGGCCATTCTTGGCACAAACGGCTCCATCGACCGTCCCCCCTCCGCCCTGTACCTACGGCAGGCGCGGCCGGAGCCTGATGCGGACGGTGCAACGCTTGACCGCCCCTTGTGGCCCGTGGGGTCGCATAGGACAGCGCCGCGCTATGACATATGCCCCATCCGGGATTCGAACCGGTCACCTTCTGGGCAGGCGTCACGGGTAGTGACGGCTGAGCCACGTGACCTCGTGGCCCAGCCTCCTTGGGCAAGTGCAGCACACACAAACGCGCACGCGCACCGCCTGTTTATTGCTGGCCCCGTATGCCAGTCGAAGTAGGTGCCAGTACTTGCCGTTCCGGCTCTTACCCTTCTCCAGTCCGCAACACACACACACACACACACACACACACACACGCAGAGAGAGAGGGAGGGAGAAGAAACGAAGAAAGAAACAGTCATGTGTATGCCTCCCAGTGAACCGGCTCCAGACGTTCCCGGTGGGCGGCTGTGTGAAACAGGGGTCAGCATTCCGGAGGCACCGTCCCCACTGACAGTCTACTTTTCAGTCAAGCACATACAAACAGTTGCTTTGCCGCGGAGTGTGTGCACTTCGGCTTTGCTTGCGATGCCGTAGTGGCTGCCCCCCGCCCCCCCCCCCCCCCGCCCCGCGCAAGCCACGCCCACCCCATCGTCGCAGAGGGCGGATGCCCGCGTCACACGTGTTGCCTGTGATTCACAGACCGGAGAGCAGACCCCTAAACCGCCCCGACCATCTCGCCAGGGCTCAGAGGTGACCGCGCCAAAGACCCGGGCTCCAGGGGACCTCATTGTCAACTCCGATGGCACTGCAACGCGCGTTCAAGGTGTGGGTTTGTGACGCCGCCGTGGGATGCCCGGTAGGCGGATTGCCCAAGGGCTGTGGTCCCCCCTCATCCCCCTGTTGAGCAAACCGCCCCTTAACCTCCACCCCAAACCCTCTTGTGCCGTTGCAGGCGACCCCCTCTGAACTCGGAATTGGGAAGGGGATGAGGTCCGCAATTTCCCCGCAATTTTTCGCATTTTCGCAATTTTTCGAAGGGTTTCGCAGTTTCCCGCAATTTCCCGCACCTTTTCCGCAATTGCTTTGCGTGTCCCCCTGGCTGCTTGTTGGTGCCCTGTGCAGAAGTGTTGCTCCTTGCGGCTTCGGGAGGTTTGGTTGCTTTTCCGCAATTTTTCCCGCATTTTCCCCCGCAATCTCCCCCAATTTTCCCGCACTCCCCCCACCCCCCTGCTGAATGGAAATTGTGCGCCCCACTGACGTGTCACAGTGTCACAATTCCCACATCCGTTGTGCAGGGCCCCTTCCAAACTTCACATTCTGGGGCACCACCATTGACCTGGCCTGGGCTGCAACCGACGGGAGCTATGCTGCATGTGTCAGCCCCCAACCCCCGGTTATGGCCCTCGTCAGTGGGGGGTGGGGGGGGGGGGCGAGCATTTGATATTGGCAGTCGATCTCCTGAGAGACTGTAAGATGGGTGTCGGTCTTGTTGTACAGGGGGAGGGGGATATTTCGGCAGGGGAACCATTCAGGGGGACAATTTCGTTAGTCAGATTGGTGCTGAAACCCCCCCCGAATTTTGGTGCGCAATCCGACCCATTTCTTGCTCCCTGGGTCGGCGGCTACATTTTCTGTGGGGAGGTACTGGTGCCCGTGTGTTGCATGTCGGGATCGGTCTTTATGCGAGTGCGTATCCCGAAAAACGTTTTCTTGTGTATCCTGCGTATCCCAAAGACTGAGTTTGTGTGCCCCCCGTGTATCCCAAACGATTTTTTTGTGTATCCGCTGCGTATCCCAAGGACCGTGGTTCCCGCAACTGTACACAAGGCACCAAAATTTTGGGGGTGCCGAAAATTTCCTCCCCCGACAACCCCCCCGCCCCCCCCTCTGTATGGGACCCCCACTTTGAAGGCGGAATGTAAAGCCTGTCAGCAGGTTAGGCAGGGGAGCGGTCGCCACACCACACGACGTTCCAAGAGGTGGGTGCAGGCGACAGGCTGGTCCCATGACCCGTGACGGGACGTGCTCCTGAAGGCCCCCCGCCTCTTTGAACAAGACGGACGAAGGGGTGGGGGCGACCAAAGAAATGGTCGGGCAATTTCTCCCGGTGGCGTTTGCCCCTATAACTTCCCGCCCCCGGGTCTAGCCAGGGAGGGGTCTGGGCCCATGCCGCCTGACATAAACTCCCACCTCAAAAATAAGAACGTTCTTAACTCTGGTTCAGCTGGTGGCGGTATCAGTGGGGGGTTCTTGTTTTTGGTGGTGGTTCCTATTTAGTTTCTTGCCACTGACACCTCCGAGAGAGTCCAAGGTGGGTCTTATCTTTGGCACACTCCGTGGAAACTCCGAGGTGGTTCTTATTTTTTGGGGTGGAACTTACTCTGCGCCCGGTTCTTATTTTTGGGGCGGGGTTTAAGATTTGGAGTGCCAAACCCACATGCTGACCTGCCGGCACGCATCAGGAGACATAAGCTGACACAAGGCCATAGTGGTCAAGCAATGTGTCTGCCCACCGGTCCTGCAAGCACAAGAGCCACGGAAGAGAAACAGGCCCCATGGTCAGTACACAGCGTCCTACTGTGCTGTGTTGCTCAGCATCATAGGCGGCGTTTTCGCACAGCGCGCGCACCGCGCGGGCACAGTTCGCGCACAGCGCGCGCACAACGCCAATTATTACGGTGATTATCCGGGTAACAACCCTGAAAACCACCCACCTGCGGAATCATGCACAATCAATTCAAAACTCAAAAATTCAAACATCTGATGCTTGCCATGGGTCCCAGGGACCTAAATTCTGCCCCCTATAGCCCCGTCCACTGCAGCAGCCATTCAATGACGTCCTTTCAATCTTCTGAACTTACCGAACTCCCGGTGGTGGAGAACAGCCAACTTTTCGCACAGCGCGTGCACAGTGCGCGCACAGCGCACCGTACGCCCCCATAATATAGAGGTTGCCCCCGCCCCCCCCCCCCAAAAAGGCACATACCGTTTAACACGCTTTGTCATTTGTCACTCCTGCAGGCTCCTGTTTTCTTGGTTCGTCCTTGGCGTGCTTTTTCTGTCACGGACCAACGTACTATCCCAAAATTGTGGTCGATGCTCACAGTCCTGTGGGCTGCACTCTGATTTGGCGATGGTCGAGGATACAATACAAAAACGTTGTACTCTTGCATGTCACTGAGGCCGGCTAAGGCAGGGTGGCGTCCCCTTTCCAGGGGGTCCAAAACATTGTTTCAAAAGAATAACCGTAAAATAAGGCCAAGTATGCCTGTTTTCACCTTTGGCAGTTTTTGCTACATGTGCATGGTTCAAGCCCCCCTCGGGGCCATGCAGGTGGCATACATAGACAACCAGGAAGAAGGATGCAAAGGTGTTCTGGAGATTCCGATCACAATATGTGTTTGTCAGCCAGACATGTCTCACCTGCGTTGCTTGTAGTCGTATCAGGTGTATGTTACCCCCCCCCCCCCCTCCAAGGCCTTGTGCCAAACCCCCCCCCCTCCACTTAATTCCCCCCCTCCACTTAATACCCCCCCCTCCACTTCGTGACCCTCCTCCTCCACTTAATACCCCTCCTCCACTTGATACCCCCCCTGCTCCACTTAATCCCCCCCGCCCTTGCTCCACTTAATACCCCTCCTCCTCCACTTAGTACCCTCCACTGAATGACTCCCCGCCACCTGAATAACCCCCGTCAAAGGCCGTTGCACGCACCAACTCAACAACAACCCTTTCCCCCCAACCAACACCACAGGAACAAATTTCCCGAAGAGGTCATTGAAATTCAATCACTGACCCACTGCAACTCAACAGCAGGTGCTCAGAACATAGGTAGACCAAATTGGCAGCGCCAGAAGACACTGAACATGGCAGGAGTGGTGCTACTACTGCTCCTGCTCCTGCGGCTTCTGCTTCTGCTACTGCTACTGCTGGTGTTCTGTTGCTTGCGTCTGACTACTCCCCCCCACCCCCTATCACATTCCAAACAAATGATTTGGGTAAGAGCAGCTGGCGCCAGCTGCCGTTTCAGAAGCGGGTGGGGTCAAACTGCTAGTAACCCCCAAGGGGTTTGTGGTTGGGGGGGGGGGGGGCGGGTTTTATAAACCCCCACCTCCCCTATGCCCTTGTGGCAGGGATGTATTAGAACGGCTGAGAACCGCAGGAGGAGGCAGGGGTGGCCCCCTGGACCCCTCTCCTCACCCCGGACCCAAATTTCATAGTGGAAAAAATGAAGTCTGCAGAAGGAAGCCTTGATTTGGGCCATTCTTGGAACACAATCTTTTGGGTTCCAGACCCCCCCCCCCCCATCCCCGCTCTCCTCTAATGCATCCCTGGCCTGTGGACGTCCAGGGGGATTGGGCTGGTTCCCTCTGGACGCCCCCCGGGCTCACCCCCCCCCCACCCCGCGTCCCGAGTGTGCCCAACGTGGCACGGCCCACCGGTTCTCTCAGACAAGAAGCAGATGCAGGGCATGTCCTTGTCGAAGAAGAGCGCGGGCCCCGTCCCCAAGAAGAGCAGCGGCAGCCGCCTGCTCGCCCCCACCGCCGCGCCGCAGACCCAGGGCCGGACGGACGACTGGGACGATTGGGGCGACGAAGAGAACGGCGAGTAGCCGCGCCGCAGTACATGTTCTACGAGCCCCCCCCCCCCCCCCCGTACCCCTGGTGTGTGCGGCACTGCCCGCGTGATGGGGCCGGCAGAAGGGGGCCACACATCCCGCCCAGGGGGCGGTCCGGAATGAAATGGGTTTCGGCCATGCCTCATCTTCGACTGCCGGCCTGCGCGCTTGCGTGGGTGCGGGTTGGTGGTCCGTAGCGGTGCATTGCGTCCCGCAGTTCCCATTGTTTGTGTTTGTTTCTGCCGATGGCCCAGGTCAAGTGCCGCTGCGCTTTTTCTGCGAAGGACGCCCACGGCTGACCGTCTGCGGGCGATGCCCCGGGCCCGTGCGCCTGTGTGCGTGTCCACACGGCGCCGCACGGGCACTCGCCGATGGAGTGCGATTTCGAATGTGATTTCTTTTTGCTGTGCCAGGCACCGAGTCTTTGGGGGAGCATCTGACGTGGCGCACGCGCGCGCGGCGCAGAGATGTAGCCGTCTGGCCCGACCAAGCAGCTGTAGATGAACATTTGGCTAGGCCGGAAGAGCTGTAACTTCCCTCCGCTATTGGACACGGGTAGGAATAATGGGTAATCCAGCAGGGAGACCCCGGACGAGGGTGGTGGGTGCTCCCAAGGGGCCATCTTATGTATATCCATCCACCTTGGGAGGCGCCAGAGGGATGTTTAGCCAGGTCTTAGACCCAAGGGTTTGCTATCCTTAGGATGCATTTCGTCAGGGGGTAAAAGCCAACCCATTCCGGGTGAACCCGAAGTAGCGCGCGGTGCGTGCGCGGCGCAGATATTCCCCCTTGTTGCATGTCTCTGCAATCCAGCGACCATCAGATGTGGGTGGGTCTTACTGTTGGCAACCATAAAACAAACTAGGAAGACAGGTCTTGTGCTTGCAAGTCAGCTTTTCTGGGGTTCTATGGGCTGTTTGGGTGGGCGCATCTGGGGATAGTGCATCGGTTTTTGACCACTAACTGTTGCCACGGTGCGGACGCGGTGCGCGAGTGGTGCAACAACACCCACAAGTGGCGGAGGGACGCCCAGTCCGGCGGCTGCCCAGGCCTCCGTGGACTTGATGTGCGTTGGCACACCCCCAAGGTCTGACGTCCCCGATCGAAGCTGAGGGACGTGGTCCTGTCAAGCCAACAGAAGTGCGTGTGTGTTGATTTTGTAGGAGGGTATTGTTTACATTGCATGTCCCAGGCGACTGCCCAAACATGGTTTCAATGGGTCAGAAAGGGAATCCTGCCACGCGGGCACAGCGTTTTGCCGTGTTGCAAAGATGGAACGGCATTCTGCTGCATTTTATTTCACAGTTTGTGTATGCAATTTGGGAATGAGTTCCAGCACAAAGACCTGCATCACTGATTTTCCCGTACATGGGGTCTTTTTGGTTTGGGAGCGGTGCGTGTTGAACATGCCCTGTCTTGTCCGACGGTCCCCCTGACAAGGGGACGGACACTCGGCACCCGCATGGTGCTGGTGTTGCCTCGCAGTCGTATGCGTGGGGCAGACGTTGCCATTCGTGTCGGACAGGGCGGAAAGCCGTTGCTGTCACCCGCCGTGCGTGCAGGGCCACTGGGCGCCAGAGGCAACAGGCGCGTTGCGGGGCACAGGCCGGTCCCCCCCGTGGGGCAATGGTTTTGCGCGGCTCAGCCCCTGCCTCCGGTTTGCCGGGCCCCTCGCCGCAAAGGCCCTTTTGCACGTCGCACACCTTCTTGTTTATTTTTTATGATGGCGAAGTGACACCCGCCCAATGTTTCTCATTACATTACGGAGCCGTTTGGACCTTTTGACTTTGAGTTGAGAAAATTTTTGACACGTTCCGACAGTTTTGGTATTGGTTTGGGGCATCATTTGGTGACAATGCACGCAATGTAGCCCCCATAAGTCCCCATGTCGTGTCTGTTAGGTCCGTGTAGCAACGGCCTTGGACCCCCAAAAAGCCCCGAAATTGTTATCTGTGCTGATGCTCCGGAGGTGTTCATTGGTTTGGGGAGCCCCACACGAAGGACGTCGAGTGCGGTCTGGTCCCCGGTGGGACCGTATGGGGTGCCGGACTTCTGGCCCCCGGCCCCACCGCCTGTGGCGAAAAAGTGTCATGTGTCCCGTGCGCACTATGCGTGCGCTGCAGAGAATCGCGTTCAAAGTTCGGGCGCGTGAAAAGGGTGCCGGTTGTTCTGCATTGGACGCCATGTGGCCCTGCGTTGGGCTCTGGCCGCCGGTTACATATCCGTTGCATTCACAGCGCAATGGCGTTGAGGGTCTGCACTGTGTTCACCCACCTCCATCCACTTCCACATCCAGCGATCAGAGCGCGCGCGCACTGTGCGCACCCTGTGGCATCCATTGGGGGCCAAGCCAACTATCTGGCCCTGCACCTTAAGCAACGTGACGGTGTGCCTCCGATGATGGTGTTGTGCGCCTTCTTTGTGAATCCCCGCGGGCATTTCCACGGGCATCCCATGTTTCTTCTTCTTGTATAGCGTGCTGGGCACGACTGTTGATTCCTACCAATGGGAGTGTTTGCCAAGTGCATTGCTAGCGCCAAGGCGAAGCGCGCGCCGGTCACGCAGCACGGTCGCACGTGCGTGCGGCCTGCAGACACTCCGCTTGCCCTGACCCGCGCATTTGCTGCGGTGCGGCGCCTCTCGGGTTGCTCCTTCCCATCCGTGGCCCTGAGATGGCAGGGGCTTTTGCGCGGCGCGGTCCTGGGACACCCGGTTTCTGGACCGCGCCACTGCCGCCCCTGAGAAGGCCCACCAAGTTTTTCTTTTTGGTATGTCCTGAGCGCTTTAGAAGTCTGATTTGGGAGGTACGGAGTTTTCTAGGGACGGAACAACAAATGGCGTCAGGGCAGTCCTTTAGGAACGAGAAATTTCCATTTTTTTTCCTTCACGAAGGACGGCCTGAGGTCGTCGGTGGCAGGATTTGGTCATCCGTCGGCGGTTGACACTCAACCGACGGGGGTTGGCGCTTAACCGGCGGCAGTGGATTGCCAACCGACGCCGGTTGGCCGATGGCTGACTGCAGTTGCTCGCCAGCTGGCGCTCTTTGGAGGCCCGAGCGTACCGGGGGCCGGCAGTTTTTTCTTTTCGTCTTTAGGACAGCCCTGAATGGTGCTGAATCCAGAGTACATGCAGCCGGAAGGCCTAACCCGGTGCACGACAGGCCTGTATAAGCACTCCACACGTGCACGCGTCCAACGATCAGCTTGACCTATCTCCAAAGCTGTGGAACCCCCGCAGAAAGGGCTGTGTCGTCCTGCGTTCAGGCGACGCTTTCCATTCTCGCGGCCGTCGTCACGGGGGTACGCAAATGTTCAGCCCCGTGTCGACGAAACTTAATGCTGCAATCGTCTGAGCCACGAAGTCAGGCTCTCTGCCGGATGTGAAACCACAATGTGTCCTAACCTGCTGTACTCTCCCTTCGTTTTGTGTGTCCTCGATCCCTCCTCTAGCCCTCTAGCACTTTGTGATGTGCTAATTCAGTGCACTGGCAATGCCAAGTGCTATCGTCTCTCAAGTTGTGCACACATCTCCGTCTCTTCTAATGGGTTTTTGGGGCTTTTCTACGACATTGTCCCTCTACTTGTAGGTTCCTGTTGGATACCTCACTAAGATGTTAGAGTGGAAAAGGAAAACCACAGCGCGAATGCTACCTGATCCCTGACAGTCAATCTGTAAGGAGATCCCAGAAAATTGTGTTTATTTAAATCATGTATGATAAAGGGTGTGCACGAGGAGCAGTATTGTGCATTCAGTGGCCGTCTGCAGGAACAAATGATGGCAAGTGTTACACTTGAGTTGTGCAAGATAGCAAAACGCAACTTGAATTCTTTTACCTGTGCCCATTGCTGCAAACTGTAGTACGTATGGTTGGGCTGTGCTCTGCTGGGCAGCAGGTGAGTGTCTGCTGGGTACTGAACAGGATGCAGTGGTGTGACGCTAAAGGCAGAACGCCGATGGCTGGGCGATAGTTGCTACAAAGCCTCAACTGCTGTCTGTTTTCGATGCAAAGAGAAAGCCTCAGCTGAGAGTCCTAACCCCCCCCCCCCCCAACCCCCTTGCGCAAGCACGGCCTTGTCTAAGCACGGGCCAGGCGTTGATCCGCGCAGGAGAGCCCTCAACTGCAGATGGTGATAGGCTGTGGAAGGGGAACAGCAGGAATGGCTAAGAATCACATCAAAACAAACATCATTGAGTTGCAATGTGTGGGAGAATGTTTTAAGCCCCATCTTACATGTGGGACCACAAAAGCGCCGGTCCCAAAAATTCCTAAAAACAGGATCACGCCGGACAGTAACTGATTGATAGTATGAGCAGCCTTAGAAAATGACATCGGCATCCACTTGTGGAAGTGCACACGAAAGGCATGCACCGGACCCGGGCACCGAGTTTGGGTTTCTAAAAAAGAAAGCCATGGCGATCAGCCCACCGTAGCGGGAGCGGCTTCCAAACATTCGCTGGGTAACCACAATATTGCGGGGCTCGAATGAGGCAAGCACAGCAAAGTTCAAAGTAGGACTCGGCAGAACATAACCGGAGGTAACGGACACACTCGCCGCTCACCCAACCCGTGCGAATGTGCTGGGGCACGTTGACGCGCCAGGAGATGTAGGTGCACTTATTTGAGGCCTTAAAATACACGGTGGTCCGCAGCGGGGCTACACTGAGCACAAGCAGGTCCATAAAGGGATTGTTGGTCCGAGCTGCATGCCGGTCAAACGGAAATGTTAGGTTGGCAGGATATGTTTGGCGGAGGACAGTGAAAACAATGTCGGCAGCGCCCGCGGGGTGGGGGATAAGGCCGTTGCCTATGAATCTAAACAAAGAAAAGCCCGGGGCGGGGGGGGGGGGGGCGGCGCGCAAATGCGCGCAAATGCGCGCAAAATAAGGTTGCACCATACGGGGGCGGCGTTGGTGCCCATGGACCATCCCACACATTGTCTAAATACTCCCAGGCCTGGGTTGTGAAAAACCGAGTGATGGAAAGTCATTTTTAACAAAAAGAGGCCCAAGGGGAGATCTAAGTCCGGAATACGGGGGGCAACAAAGGGAAAAATAGGGGAGAAATTGTTCACCAAGTGTCAGGAACCGGGCTAAACATTAGATCAACCAGATTTCTCTCAATGGGTGACAGCTGGCTCGGTTGGTGGGGCTGTAAGTCCGTGAACCATTCGTACCAGAAATAGAAGCCTACTTGCACATTAATCCAACTCACGTTGGTGTAGAGGCTATCGAAGTCGCAGGTTGTGATCGTCGATTCAGAATTAAAAGCCATTGTGCGTAACTGAGTAGCAAAATCAAAGGAATCACGAAGCGGGGTTCTTATAGGATCAAGGTGGGCATCTAGCGCCAGTAGTGTGTTGCCGAAGGCGGCCATTAGCTCAGAGGCCCGGGTAGTGCCCCATGATGAAAGGCCTGCGAGTGGGCGCGAGGCAAAGCGCCCGTTGGTCACCGAAAGGCTCTTGTGAGTCTTCACTTGATGGCGGAGTGTCCGAAACACGAGTTTGGGGGTGGCAATGAAAAAGGAAGCAGGAATCTTCAAAAGCAGCGGCTCGGCACACTCCAGTACCAACGAAGCGATGGAATCGCGCCATAGACGGGCTTGATCCAACCAATGGTCTCGCACGCGATCAAATTCCCCTACAAATTGATAATGGGGTGTTTGAGTATTAGAAAAAGCGTTCATATGGGCACGTGCCTCCTGCAAGTAAGTACGAACAGAAACTACAACCCAGCTTGCGTCTTTATCAACCTCCACAACTAAGCAATGGCTATAAAAATCACCCCAAAAGGTGAAGTTTGAGCAAGTCTGAGAGCATTTTCCCCAAGTTTGAGCAAGTCTGAGAGCATTTTCCCCAAGTCTGAGCAAGTCTGGAGCGCAACGCGACGAGACAATGGTCCACGGAAGCAGCCGGGCGGCAACACACGCCAGACCCACAGACATTAGGGCGTACGTTCAATTGCCACAAGATTCTGAAGAAACTCTTCCAAAGCCGCACGCCGCAGTTCGATGCGGCTTTCATCGTTCTCCCGCCTCCATCGTACATTCTCCTGCCATGTATTGCCCCAGCCAGTGTCAATGATGCGTTGTCCTCAGTTCCCTCGGATCCATGCTGCAGAGATGGGGCTACGCTGCTGGAAGCGTGACTCATGAAAAGCTCCTTACTCTTGTGACCGGGTTTGGGCTGTGTGACTCCCGGGGAAGTCATCGATAGGGCATTGGGGTGACCCACAGCAGTTCCCGACCGGCGGGTAATCGACAACAGTTCCTGACCGCCGGCTGACTCACAACAGTACCCGACCGGCGGCCCAGTCAACCAGAATTCAACTGATACCTGCATTGTGCAAATGAGGATAATGCGTTGTATTGTGGTGTTTTGACGGGTAGGTTTGGGTGATGTCTGCAACATGTGTTCCATGGTATGTGTTGCGCGCAAGCATGGGCCTGTCCAAGCATGGTGACCCTGTGCTTCCGCACTTTTATTCAACCGGGCCCATGTTTGCGCAAGGGGGGGGGGGGGGGGCACCAATGCAATGTTTGCATCCTCATTTTGATGGGTTAGGCATTTTTCGGTCATTGTATGGTCATTCTGGGCTGCGGGAGAGCCACATGTGATGTACCACACTGCCTATGCATTGCAAGCACGATCTGTAAGCATTGGCTTGTCTAAGCATGTGCACTACTGACACACCAAACTCTGCTGCAACATCGCCGTCAATCGATTCCGTGCTGCTCTTTCTGATCAGGGCGATCTTAAATGAAAAATTAAAACAAGCTGCTGGACTCTGGCCCGCCTCAACGGAGCGTCAGCCAACTAATAACTTTCCGTTCAGGGCCTCACTTCCTGAGTGTCTATTTTTTTTTCGAGCTGTCGTTTACCCTCGTTGAGTATGCCATCGTCATGGATTTGGCGAATGGTCATTGCCGTTTTTTGGATGACCGCGAACCCTATCAAAGGCCAGGCTTGCGTGGAATACAATAACACAAAGACCACCGATCACCCGGAGATTGCAACACATCCGTCGGTGAGGGCAGACTTTGTCATCGGCACCGATGCCGACATGGGAGACCACAGCCACCTGCGGAATGGCGTCCTGGGCGGGTTCGATATTGAGCTGACGAATGCTGTGTGCGCGATGATTGGAAAGAAGTGTGCAATCGTCATGGTACCTTGGCAGTCCGTGTGGGCTGCTGACTACCCCCGCTACGATTGGTCGAGCAATCCCAAGCATTACCCCGGGAAGGGCCACCACCACCGATGGTTCCACTGTGTTGCCGGTGCGCGCCGTCTCCCTGCCCGTCAGCAGTCCGTCGCCTTCACACATTCATACACGGACAGCAGCCTCGATACGGCTGGGTTCGTTGTCCGGAGCTCCGCGGCAGCCAGTTTCCCGCACGATGCCGAGGGAAAGAAGGTGGGTGTGATCCAGGCGTTCGCGGCAACCTCTTACCTTGAGGCGAACCTGGGTTCGGTTTTCAGGCCCATCAACGTGGTGCGATATGGTCATCAGACTCGCATGTGGGCAGCATTGACCGCTGGAGACGTCGAGGCGGCGTTTGTTGATGGCACCACGGCAATCCCCTGGCTGTCGTCCACTAGTGGGTACGAATACGTTCGTGCCGTGGCCGGCTGGTCCGGGGGCGTGGCATATCAATGCCATCCCGAGTACGGCGACGTGCTGTCCGCCTTGAATCAAGGCCTGGTCGCCTTCAAGGCCACCCCTGAGTACGCCGCGTTATGTGCGAGGTATCCGAGGGTTGCCTGCGACACGTCGGGGGCAACGTATGCCAACGCGAAGACCGCCACCAACCCGGAGATCGCCGACCACCCGTCGCGGCGCGCGGACATCGTCATTGCCACCGAGGCGGATTTTGGGGATCACAATTACATCCGCAGCGAAGTCCTTGGCGGCTTTGACGTCGAGCTCACGACGGCCTTGTGCGCGCACATCGGCAAGACGTGTGCGATGGTCACGGTGCCGTGGCAGGCGGTGTGGACCTCCAACTACTCCCGGTTTGGGTGGCCACGCAACACCCAAAATTACCCAGGCGAAGGCCACCACAACCGCTGGTTCCACTGCGCCGTCGGTGTGAACAACATCGTCGTCCGCCAGCAATCCATCGCCTTCACAAACCCGTACACCGACAAGGAGCTGGCCACCGCGGGGTTTGTCGTTCCGAGCTCCGCCGCGGCGGCGTTTCCGGCCGACGCAAGGGGCGCGGTCGTGGGGGTGATCGGTGGATGGGCCTCGACGACCTACTTCGAAATGCATCTGGGCGCGCGATTCACCCCGAAGACCGTGAGGCAATTCGTGCTGAAAGAGGAGATGTGGACGGCGCTGAGCACTGGGGACATTGATGCGGTGTATACCGACAGGACCACGGCGCAGTCCTGGCTGTCCGCCGACCATGGATACCAATTCGTACATTCGGTTGCTGGCTGGTCCAATGGTGTGGCCTACGGGTGCCATCCGGAGTACGGGGACGTGGTTTCCATGCTGAATCAGGGGTTGGTCGCCTTCAAAGGGACCCAGGACTACCGCCGGCTGTGTGGTCGGTACCCGACCATTCACTGCGATTGGAGTGGGACGACCTACACCAACACGAAGACCCCGGCCAGCCCCGAGATCGCGGACCACCCCGCGCAGCGGGCGGCCGTCGTCATCGGCACCGAGGCGGACTGGGGAGAGAAGGGCGGGCTGCGGGCCGGGGTGCTCCACGGCTTCGGCCCCGAGTTCACGAAGGCGGTGTGCGCGATGGCCGGGAAGGTGTGCGCCATCGTCACGATGCCCTGGGAGGCTGCGTGGCCCTCCGACTACTCCAACTTCGGCTGGCCCAGCAACACCAAGCACTACATGGGCGAGGGCCACCAGGGCCGGTGGTTTCACTGCACCATGATGACCGCCAACACCGTGTTCCGGCAGCAGTCCGCCACGTTCACCCACCCATACACCGACCCCAGCGTTGACAAGGCCGGCTTCGTCGTTCCGCGGGCCGTGGCCCCCGGCTTCCCACCCGACGCCCGGGACAAGGTCGTGGGTCTGCTCAAGGGCTGGGTCGATGCGGGTCACTTCGAGGCGCAGCGGGGGGTGTTCGTCTTCAACCCCAAGGCCGTCCTGTACTACCCCGACCGGGGCGCTCTTTGGACGGCGTTGACCACGGGGCGTGTGGACGCGGCGTATCTGCTGCTCACCACTTCCGGACCGTTGCTCGCCCCAAACACAGATTACGAGGTCGTGCATGCGGCAGCCGGCATTACCCACGGCTTGTCGTATGGCTGCCATCCTGAGTATGGAGACATTGTTGCTGCCCTCAACGCCGGGGTGCTGAAGTTCAAGGCGACCCCGGAGTATGCCGCGCTGTGTCTCAAGTATCCCAGTATGCCCTGCGATACAGATGCCAGGACGTTCTACAACGTGAAGAGCCCGCTGAGGCCGCAGGTTGCCGACCACTCCTTGCTCCGGGCGGACATCGTCATCGCGACCGACGGCGGCTTCGCGGACCACGCCTACGTCCGCCACGGCGTGCTGGGCGGGTTCGACATCGAACTCACGAAGGCGGTGTGCGCGGAGGCCGGGAAGACGTGCGAGATCGTGACCGCCCCCTTCCAGTCCGCGCGGCCCCACGCCCACGCCCCCTTGGGCTGGGCCCGCAACCCCAAGCACTACCCGGGCGAAGGACTGAACTCACGGTGGTACCACTGCACGGCCGGCGCGCTGCACATCGTTGCCCGGCAGCAGAACGCGGCCTTCACGGACCCCTACACGGCGCCCTCGGCCGACAGGGCAGGGTTCGTGGTGCCCGACTCGGCCGCCGCCGCGTTTCCGGCGGACGCGGCGGGCAGGGCCGTGGGGGTGCTCCTTGCGAGGGCCCCGACCTTCCACTTCGAGGCCCACATGGGGTCCCTGTTCCGCCCCAAACGGGTCGTGCCTTTCGAGCTGGAGACCGACATGTGGAGGGCGTTGGTCGCGGAGGACGTCGACGCGGTGTACACGCTGGAGAGCGCCGCCCGGGGGTGGCTGTCCTCGGGGCATGGCTACCGGTTGATGCACCCCGTCGGGGGCTGGGCCAAGGGCGTGGCGTACCAGTGCCACCCGGAGTACGGCGACGTCGTCGCCGCCCTGAACAAGGGGATCCGAGCCCTGAAGGCCACATCGCTGTACCGCGAGCTGTGTGCGAAGTACGCCACCGTCAAATGCGACTGTCCGGAGGCGAACTGCGTCGTCGGGGATTGGTCGGCCTGGGGCGTGTGCTCCGCCCGATGCGGGGGGGGCACCCGGCGCCGCGCCCGGCCCGTTCTCGAGGGCGCAGACAGTGTGTCGTGCCCCGCGCTGGAGGAGTCGCAGCGCTGCAACACCGACGAGTGCGGCTGTGCGGCGTACGACAATCTCAAGACCCCCGTCAGTCCGCACGTCGCCGACCACCCGCTGGAGCATGCGGACATCGTCATTGGCTTTGAGATGGACTACGTAGAGCACACGTACTTCCGGGACGGCGTGCACGGCGGGTTTAGCCTGGAGCTCACGAAGGCCGTGTGCGCGCAGGTCGGGAAGAGTTGTGCCACCGTCGCTGTTCCGTGGCAGTCTGTGTGGTCGTTCACGTACGATGGGTTTGGATGGCCTCGGAATACCAAGAATTACCCCGGGGAGGGCCACCATCGGCGGTGGTTCCACTGCTCGGCCGCCACACGGAACATCATCGTCCGGCAGCAGTCCGTTGCCTTCACGCACCCGTACACCGACAAGCTCACGGATACCGCCGGTTTCATCGTTGCCGAATCCGCTGCCTCCAGCTTTCCTGAAGATGCAGAGGGCAGGACTGTGGGCCTGTTGGCCGGCTGGGCCTCCGGCACCTACTGCAAGAATCGCGGTGACCTGTTCAAACCGACAAAAACGGTTGAGTACGGACTGCAACGGGACTTATATGCCGCGCTGGTCTCCGGAGCCCTGGACGCTTTATACCTCGATTCCGAGACCGCACGCGATTTTCTCTCGTCCGACAACGGGTACACTTTGATTCACATGGCCGCAGGATGGTCCGGGGGCTTATCGTACGGATGCCATCCGGAGTACGGGGACGTGGTGTCGGCATTGAACCAGGGCCTGGAGGTCTTCAAGACGACGGAGGACTATGGTCGTCTGTGCGCCAAGTACCCCAGCATCCTGTGCGATACGTCGGGGGCCACGTACGCCAACGTGAAGACCTTCTTCAGCCCCGAGATCGCGGACCACCCGACGCAGCGCGCGGACATCGTCATCGGCACGGAGGCGGACTTCGCTCCGCACAACTACATCCGCAACGGCGTGCTGGGGGGTTTCGACGTCGAGCTCACGAAGGCGGTGTGCGCGCGCGCCGGGCGCACGTGCGCCATCGTCACGGTGCCGTGGCAGGCGGCGTGGGCCGCGAACTACTCCCGCTTCGGGTGGCCCAGCAACTCCAAGAATTACCCGGGCGAAGGGCACCAGCAGCGCTGGTTCCATTGCATGATGGGCACCTTCAACCTCATCGCCCGGCAGCAGTCCATCGCATTCACCAGCCCGTACACGGACAAGACGCAGGACAAGGCCGGGTTCGTGGTCGCCGCGGCGGCGGCGTCCGCCTTCCCCAGCGACGCCCACGGTCGGGTCGTGGGGGTCATGAACGGCTGGTCCTCGAGCACCTTCTTCTTGGCCAATGTCGGGTCGGTGTTCCGCCCGGCGGGCGTGCAGCAGTTCGGCGTTCGGGCGGAGATGTGGGCCGCGCTGGCGGCCGGGGCGGTGGACGCGGTGTACACCGACGCCAGCACCGCGGCGCAGGCCGGGGACGGGTATCGGTACGTGCACGCCCTGGGCGGCTGGTCCGGCGGCATATCGTACGGGTGCCATCCAGAGTACGGGGACATCGTCGCGGCCTTGAATGAGGGGCTGGCGGCCTTCAAGGCCACAGAGGAGTACCGCCAGCTCTGCGCGCGGTTCCCGGGCATCGCGTGCGACACCTCCGGGACAGTGTATGCCAACGTCAAGACCCCCGCGAATCCCGAGATCGCGGACCACCCTCAGCGGCGCGCGGACATCGTCCTGGGGACGGAGGCCGACTGGGGCATCCACGAGAACTTGGTCAACGGCGTGCTCGGCGGGTTCGCCATCGAGTTCACGAAGGCCGTGTGCGCGGCCGCCGGGAAGGCGTGCGCCATCGTCACCGTGCCCTGGGAGGCCGCGTGGGCCTCGGGGTACCCGCGGTTCGGGTGGGCCGGCAACCCCCTGAACTACCCGGGCGAGGGCCACCAGAGCCGGTGGTTCCACTGCACCCTCAGCACGACCAACATCGTCGAGCGGCAGCAGTCCGTCGCCTTCACCGACCCGTACACCGACGCGAACGACCTGGCGGGGTTCGTCGTCGGCGCCGCGGCCGCGCCGCGCTTCCCGGCGGACGCCGCGGGCAAGCGCGTGGGGCTGCAGGCGGGCTGGGCCGTGGCGTTGCATTTCCTGCGGCAGGCCGCCAACTTCTTCTTCTTCCCGGCAGAGGTCAGGCAGTACACGACGGAGGCTGATATGTGGGCGGCCCTGACTTCGGGCAAGATCGACGCGGTGTACGTCGACGTCAACAGCGTGGCGATGGGCTGGATCCGCTCGTCGGGTGTGAGCGGGTACCGCGTGGTCCATGCGGCGGCGGGGTTTTCCCGCGGCCTGTCGTTCGGGTGCCACCCGGAGCGCGGGGACATCGTCGCCGCCCTGAACCGGGGCCTGGCCGCCTTCAAGGCGAGCCCAGAGTTTGCGGAGCTGTGCGCGAAGTACCCGAGCGTCCAGTGTGACACCTCTGGCACGACGTTCCGCAACACGAAGACCAGCGACCACCCGGAGATCGCGGACCACCCGCCGCAGCGCGCGGACCTCGTCGTTGGGATGGTGGCGGACTTCGCAGGGCACAGCTACGTCCAGAACGGAGAGCTCCGGGGGTTCGACGTCGAGCTCACGAAGGCCGCGTGCGCGCACGCCGGCAGGGCCTGCGCCATCGTCACGGTGCCGCAGCAGTCCGTGACGGCCGCGCGCTACGCCCGGTTCGGGTGGGCGCGCAACCCCAAGCGCTACCCCGGCGAGGGCCACTACAACAAGTGGTTTCACTGTGCGGCGGGCACGGCCAACATCGTTCCATGGCAGCAGTCCATTGCGTACACCCACCCGTACACCAGCGGCGAGCGTGACGCCGTGGGGTTCGTGGTTTCAGCCTCCGTGGCAGCTGCGTTCCCGGCGGATGCCGCGGGCAAGACCGTGGGGCTGCTGCAGGCAGTGGCCTCCGCGGTGTACTTCGAATCGAAGGTCGGCGCGCTGTTCCGGCCCGGTGCCGTGGCGGAGTACCGCCGGCCGCTTGAGGTGTGGACGGCGCTCACCACCGGGGCCGTGGACGCGGTGTTCGTGGACGCGACGACCGCGAAGTCGTGGCTGGCCGCCGACAACGGGTACCAGGTCGTGCACGCGGCGACCGAGTGGTCCCGGGGAGTGGCATTCGGGTGCCATCCGGAGTACGGCCACGCGCTCGCCGCTTTGAATCGGGGGCTGACGGCCTTTAAGGCAACGTGGGCGTACAATGAGTTGTGCAACAAATACCCCCACATCAACTGCGACTGCACGGACACGGAGTGCCGCGTCGGGGAGTGGTCCGCGTGGGGCGCGTGCTCGCTGGGCTGCGGCATGGGGTCGCGTGCGCGGTCCCGGCTCATCACCTCCGTGGGGCTGAATGGCACGCAGTCGTGCCCTCATCTCGAGCAGACGAGGGTCTGCGTCGCCGAGGACTGCCGGACCGGCGCCTACACGGGGGCCTACACGTTCCTGTTCGACGGGTGTCCCAAGGGCGGCCTGGCGTTTGCCGCCCCGGCCGAGAAGGTCATGCTGTCCAGCTACATGGACCGGGCCGGCTGCGAGCGGGCCTGCAACGCGGACGAGGCGTGCAACATGATCGAGGTCAACGGCTGCCTGAAGTCCCCCGACTGCCGCGGGCAGTGCTGGCTGTTCTCGGGCACCGGACAGGACGTGTACAGCGGGGGCTGCGACCGGAGCGGCAACCAGAAGACCTACTTGAAGCCGTCGGCTTTGCCGTTCCATTACCTGTTCGATGGCTGCCCTTCCGGGGCCCTCGTCAGCCGACGGTACGGCGCGGCATCGCGGTCGAAGACCGAGTGCGAGCGCGACTGCCTCGTCGACCCGAACTGCACCGCCGTCGAGCTGACCGGCTGCGCCGGCGGTCCCGACTGCCCGAGACAATGCTCCCTATTCTCCGGCCACGGGCGCAACGTCCACCGCGGGCTGTGCGGCGCGCCCCGGGGGCAGGCGGTCTACCTCAAGCCGGCCGTGCCCGCCGAGTGCACCCCGGGCCGCAACCCCTGCGCCCCCAACGCCCAGTGCCGCATCGTCGCGGGCGCTTTCCGCTGCGCGTGCAAGCCCGGCACCCGCGGGAGCGGCACCGTCTGCGAGACGTTCACGCCCACGGCCACGCCCACGGGCACGGCCACGCGCACCCCGTCGGCGACGGCCACGGCCTCCTCCACCGCGGCGCCCACGGCCTCGCTCACCCCAACGGCCACGCACACGGCGCTGCCGACCACCACCGCTGTGCTGAGCACCTGCGTGGAGGGCGCGGGGGCCTCTCCGACCGGGCCCTTGCAGATCCCGGGGGGCGGGCTCTGCGTGCAGCCCCTGAGCCTCGGCTCAGGGTCGGTCTCGCTGCGGCGGCGCAGTGTTTACCTGCTGATCTCCGAGATGGCCGGCGGAGAGCTCTTGTTGCACCTGGAAGTCGGATGCCAGGCGACCGGCCCGGGCTGTCCACTTTGCGAGGGCTGTGTCGGCCGCTACACGCCGCAGCACGTTGGGCGCCCGCAGCTGCTGCCCGTGGCCTCCGTCCCGGAGATCTCCGTCCTGCTGCTGTACCGCGCCCCCGCGGCCGCCCGCCGGCCCCGCGGTGCCCGCGCCGGCGCGGACGGCGTCGTCGCCGCCGTGTACGCAGTGTCGGCGGCCTCGCCCCTGCTCCTCGCGCTCGTGTGCGGCGCCAGCGCCGCGCTCGTCGCGTGCGCCCTGGCGCTCTGCGGGTGGTGCGGCCGCCGCCGTGTCTGCCGCGCGGTCCCAGAGTGGCGGCGCAACCCGCGGCTGGCGCGCCGGTCCATCCAGGCGGCGCTGCTGGTGAGCGCCTGGGGCCTGGGGACGGGGGGAGCCTGGGTCGGGGCCGCGCTGCTCACCAGCGATCCCGAGGCCCTGCCGCGGGGGCTGCTGTGCACGGGCATCGCCATGGCCGCGGCGGGGCTGGCGGGGCTGCTCGGCGTGGCCCTCTGGGCCGCGTGGGACCCCGTGGCGTACCGATGCCCCGTCTGCCGGACGCGGGTGTCCCGGTTCCGCGGCTGCGGCGTGTACCTGCCCGCGCCGGACGGGCGCGCGGTGGCCGGCAAGGCCCACGCGCCGCACGTGCGCTGCGTGCAGTGCGGCCGGGCTGTGGTGCGGGACCCCTGGCCCGAGGCCCCGCCGCACCGGCCGTGGCACGCCGGGTGCTGGGCGGCGCACTGCGCGCGCGTCTGCGGTGACGCGGCCGCGTGGGGCCAGTGGTGCGAGGGCCAGGGCCCCGCGCTGACCGACACGGAGCTGCTGCATATGTTTGCTGCCGCGATCGCACGCGCCGCGGACGTCGGCGCGCGCGACGCACAAGCCGGCATGACCAGCCCCCGGGCGTCCGGTCCCGGTGCGCAGCCGCTCGATCCCGGGGCATCGCGGGCGCACGCTCATGCATCTGGCGGCGCGCGCGGGCGACCTCGCGGTCCTGGGGCTGGTGGAGGACACCCCTCTGGCCCCGTACATCGTGGTGGATGCAGCCCTGGGGCCCAGCCTGTGCGTCCAGGGCCTGTCCCGCGACCGCAACGACGTCTACATCCACCAGCCGCGCTGCCTCTACAACGGCCGCCCGGTGTACATCGGGCACGCGCGCGGCATGTATGTCTACTACTACGAGCCGGCGCCGGGCGACGCCGTCCCGCACGACGCTGGCTGGTGCCTGTCCGCGCACCTCGGCAGCGGCCGGCCGAAGTTCCGGCTGCCGCTGGACGGCGTCGCGGCCCCCGCAACGGATGGCCTTCTGGGCGGGTGCGTGCGACGGTCCACGGATTTGGAGCATCTGCTGCAGGAAACGGAGGCGCACCCCGAGCCCCGGCCGCACGGCCTCAAACTCGGCGCAAAGCTGATCCCCAGCGTCCTGGACCCGAGGAGGGTGTTCGGCGCTCTGGCCGCGAAGGAGCTCACCCATGTCTCCCTCCCGATGGACACCCACGACTCAGGGCTGCGGCGACCCAGCGCCCCCGCGTTGCGCAGGGAAGGCTCGACCCCGCGGCTGTCGCCCGAGCAGCTGCGGGTGGTGCCCGTCCCGCACGCCATCGGATTGCTCGACGAGGCCATCGCCTCCGGGGACGAGACGACGGTGCGGGGCCTGATAGCGCGGCACAAGGCCCAGTACCCGCAGTGCCTGGTCTGGCAGCACTACATCGGGCACGGGCTGTGGCAGGACTACGCCCCCTCCGTCCAGACCGAGATCGGCGCCGCGCTGGCGCAGGGGGCGCGCGCGCTGACCATCGAAGTCGACCGGGCGGTCGCGGGTGTCGACCTCGGCGCGCTCACGCAGACGAGCGCCGCGGGGGAGGCCCCCATCCGCTGCCGCCTGCAGCCCCTGTTCTGCGGCGGCGACGTGTGCACGTCGGACGCCGACGCGGTGCACCACTGGGGCGGCGTCTGCGTCCTGCCGGTCGGGCACCTCCCGGCGGCGCTGCCGGCCCCCGGCCTCCTGGCGCTGCTGGTCGCGGAGGGGCTGGTGGACGTCTCGCGGGCGGCGCCGCCCACCAAGGACCGGCTGCTGCTGGCGACCACCGGCCCCGGCGACAGGGGGCTGCTCGAGGCGGTGCTGCGGACGGAGCTGGACCGGGTCGTGGGCGCCGAGGAGGGCGCGGAGCGGGTCGCGCCCCGCCTCACGCGGAAGGCCACCTCCATGCGGCACGGGCGGCCGGCGGACGCGACCGGCATCGGAAGCCGGCTGACGGACGGGCTGGCGGCCCCGCAGGCGGCGGACCGCCGGGCGCGGTTCTACGAGCCGGGGTACCGCGCGAGCACGGGGGTGCTGCCGTTCTGCATGGCGCTCCCGCACAACCCCCTCGGCCTCCGCTTCGAGCCCGACGCGCTCGCGGACCTGGCGATGGACGCGCTCATGAAGCTGCACGAGCTGCAGCGCCAGCGCTGCCGGCTCGGCCCCAAGGAGGCGCTGGCCATCTACGCCTACACGTACCAGCTGGACGACGGCGAAGTGCCACAGGATCAGATTTACGAGGCCATGAACACGGCCATGCGGTTGCACGACGCGAGGGGCGTCGCCTTCTGGCGCCCCCTGATCTGGGCCATCGACACGGCGCTGCAGGCCCTCCCGGACCACTGCGGCAAACTGTACCGCGGCGTTAACTGCCAGTTCGACAGCAGCGTCTACAAGAGCGGCCAGATGACGTGTTGGCCGGCCTTCAGCAGGTACCTGCCCTGGCCCCGGCATTCAGTGGGTACAATCATGCCCCCGTTTTGGCAGCCGACTTTCGCCAACACCGCCGAAACGGTCTGCCGAAACGTTCAGTTTCTGATTTTCGCCGATGCATTTCATCGATGCGGAGGGTTTCCCAGTGGGCTGAAAGAAAGAGCCATAAAATGGGTGCCGGGGATAGGCATTTGAAGGGGGTGGCACTGCTGGCGGGTGTGTGTGGGCTGCCGCCGTCGCCCGCAGATGCAGCAGACCACCCTGCGCAGCCACGCGACTTGCTCAAAGGCCCGCACACGCATGGCCATCTCCTTGGCCCTAAGCTGCGGCAGCAAGCGGATGACCTCCGCCTCTTCATCCTCCTCGTGCAGTACTCCAGCACATCAAACAGGCAGCGCACTACCATGTCTGTCCATGGTGCTGCACCATCGTCGAATTCTCCAATAACCCAAATAAAGTAGTCCACATATCAGTCCATTGTGTTCCCAATAGGTCAGTACCTACACTGCACACAACGACAAGATTGCATCCCCTACAATGCCAGTTGCACTGGCACTTCCCACACACGCCATTTGGACATTTGCACAGTTTCACAATCATGGGAAATCAATACGCAGATGGGCAACTGAGCCCACACACAAGATTTGGGTGAACGAATTTGAGCGGCTTCTGCAGCTTGCTTGCGATTTGTGTTGGGGGTTTGTGTTGTGTTTAGTGGTGTTGAGACATTCTTTTGGGGGGTGGTGTGGGGCGGGGGCAGTGATTTGTGCTATAAAACATTGTGCATGGTATAGTTTGAACCAACACCCTTTAACCTGGAGAGTAGGGCATAAAGCAATGAGCCACAATTGGCTGATATAAAATACCATCTATATCCCGAAGTCCGATTTTTTTTCGAATATTTCAACATGCCATGGGTTTTGCAAATGTCCCTAAATGCATAAGAACCCAGGAAAGAGTGTTGTTGGGGCCTAGAAACCACCTCTGGGCCTGAATGTGCACAATGCGCAGGGTTTTTGGTGAAAAACATTGTTCACCAAAACGTGCGCCAAAGCGTTGCAAAATTTTCGCCGAAACGGGGGCTTGGTTGTGGGCAGCCCAAGGCTATTGGTCAGTGGGGGGTGAACCATGCGGGTTGTCAGAAGGATTCGGTCTGAAGAGCCTGGTTGCCATGTTTCTGTGAAAAAGACGGTGTGTGCGCACATGCTTGTGTGTACCAGGTGTGTGTGTGCGCGCGCGCGTGCGTGCAGGCGGGCGGACGAGGCGGCTACCTGCATTGAAGGAATGGAAATACAGTGCAAAGAAAGGCTCAAAGATACACCGGTACTTTGCTTTTGGGTGTGCCCCAACTTAGAACGCATCACCGGTTGGCAACCGCCGCTATTCTCAAATGCCAGGTCACATCCGCCGACGTGTATCTCTCTCTCTCTCTCTCTGCAGTGCATCGCAGAGCCGCGCCGTCGCGGAGGAGTTCAGCACCGGGGCCTCCGGGACGCTCTTCTTCCTCAACAGCTGCTCGGCCAAGCCCATCGCGCAGTACTCGCAGTTCCCGGAGGAGGAGGAGATGCTGTTCCGGCCCTGCACCCGCTTCACCATCACGTCCACGCTGCAGGGCACCTCCGACATCGGGCAGTTCTACAGCCAGATCGACAACGTCGCCCTGGAGGACTGTGGCGCCGAGGCGCCGCCCCGCCGCCCGCCGGCCCGGCGGGGCGGTTCCGGGTGCTGGTGGAGGGGCCGAAGGCCCTCGAGGCGGAGTTCGCGACCCTCGTGGGCCATCTGGTGGCGTCCACGGAGACGCACACCGACGGCGGATTGGGGGCCGTGCAGAAGATGGTGCTGCAGAGGCCCCCCGAGGCCCCCGACCGGCCCGCGGCGTTTCGTCCGAAGGGGCCCCCCGTGTTCTGGGGGGAGCCTGGGCTCCTCCCGGAGCCCCAGCCCCAGACGCCCTACGGCAGTCCACAACGGGGGGCCGTCACCGCACCAAAAGGCGCGGCCGACGACAGCGACAGCAGCGACAGCGACGCGACCGAGCCGCCGTCCGCGCTTGTGTGGTCGGGGTCATTGATTTGGCACGTTTAACGGTTGGGTCCGGATATGTTCAAAGGCGACGCTTTCCGGCGTTGCCCTCTGCCTCAGCCCAGCAATGCCTCTGACTCTTCTTTCTGTGCAATTGTTTTGCGCTCTGGGGAAGGGGGGCGGGGGCGGGGGTGGGTCACGAGACCCCCACCCCCACCACCAAAACAAAAAAGTGTGGGGGGGGGGATGGGGGTGTGGGCCGGGGGCTCCCGTGGCTGGGCCATGTATCAGTCACAATAGAACATGGCGCTGAAGGCGCCGAAACAATTTTTTTGGGCCAAAAATGTTGAATTTTTTTTTCGCCGAATACAAGGCACATGCGCCTTTTCTTGACCCCCTCATCGCGCTGATTCCAAAAATACCTCTTTCAATGCTTGCCACTGTGCACGCCACTGTGCACCCCGCGATTCACACCACTCAAGAGTGCCCTGAACCCCCACCCCTGAACCTCCTTGACACTTGACCATTCCACTTGCCGGTGGTGTCAGCTGCGCGCCAGTTACTACTTTTTCACCAACCCATGGCAGGTTGGCCCTTCCGTGGCTTCCTCCCCCTTTCTATCCCCCCCCCCCCCCACAAGTGTGGAATGCCACCCCCCAGCGCGCCGTAACCCTGCTTGTGTTCTTGCTTCCTCATCAGTCCTCTTCTGTGTCCCCCCCAAACCGGAATAGGGACAGCTGTGTTCTCCGCCCCGTAGGCAATGCTGACCAGTTGTGCCCGAATGTCGCCTCCCCCTCCCTCTCTGGTCGTATACACTGCAACCCCCTGATTAATCTTGGCCTTCAGTCTTCTACGTGCTCCAGTAGCACCTTGGGATGCCGACGGGCGTGGCAGCTCCCGCTGCATCTTCTGGTTTCAGATTTAGCTTGCCCTACCTACGTGTCATGTCCGCTACCACGGTGAGCTGTGGGACAATCGTAGCACTGGACTGCTCCGATTCCTGATTCCGAGAGCTCTCTCGAGTACCGTTTGGTAGTAGGGCTTTGCCAGCCGACCGAGGTCTGAACCAAAAAAAAAAATACCACTTTCACTTTTGAAGAATTTTGGGGTCCAGCTGACGTTCGGGGTCATCTGAACCCGGATTTGGGCTCCGGTCACGGGAGCTTTTTTGGGGGGGGGGGATGCTCCAGACAGGGCTGTCGTGCAGTGCCCAGATATGGACATTCAAGGCGACCCGGAACCTGCTACAGAACCTCGTGGTGCTGGTGGTCCAGGAGGCCAGTCCGGGCTCCCCCCAGCACTAATCTGCCCTGGGTTGCTGCCGATTCCTGCCGATTTTTGCCAATTAGTGCAAGTTCCGCTTTTAGTGCGGTCAACAACTTTTAGTGCCAAAATGAAGGGACATCAATGCAGCTGGTAGCAACTATTATTTTTCCGAATCATCTGTGTGTGTATATACTTGTTCACTGTATGTATTCGTTCACCCCGTTTAGTTGTTCCGCCTTTATGCAGTGCAACCATGGCCCACTCAAATACGGGGAATTGTGTGGACCTGAGTAAACAAGATCCTCATCACAACTTTTCCCGAGTCCCCCAGTCCCCTTCAATAGTGAGAGCCGACCCTGGGCCTTGTTTTTCAGCTGCTTTTTTTGTGCCGACCTGTTGCCGATTAGTGCACAGGTGCCTTCGCTGATTGGTGGGTTTGGTTGGGGGCGGTGGCAGACCTCACAGAGGCATTAGGCTTTATAACAGAGCACGGCGCGGTGGGCTCTGACATCTTACCCACTGAGGCGAGACCCCCCTGAAGACGCGCAGAAAGGTGCCCCCCTTACCCCCGGATCGGCACAGAATGGGCTGGGACATACTGGAGCGGTGCCGCCAGAACTCTGGAACAGATGTGCCTAGCAATTGGGACTGGGTTCAGGCACCGGACGCACAGGTGGGCGGATGCAAAGGCCCGCACCTCTGTACGCTCGTGGGCAAAATGGTCCACGATGGCATGCCCAGGCCCCTCCCCTTCGCAGCATCGCCAAATGGGCGTGTCTTTACCAAAAACAGAAACGCCACCAAAAGCAGCACCACTTTTCGACGGCCGCCCCATCAACAAACAAGTGGCCAGCGACCCACCAGCAGTGGTACTCCCCTCCTTAGAGCACTTCGGCGTAGCCATGGCGATGGCCCGCAGGAAAGGCGTCCCCACTGTACTTCACAAAGCTGGACACGTCCAATATGTTCTACACGTGTAAGCTCTCCCCCAACCAGACAGCTTCTTTCAGGATTAGCGTTGACGGGCGCACATACGCCTTGACAGGCCTCCCGTGTGCATTGTCACTGAGCCCCACCCTTGCGCGGGAGCTCCCGGGGACTTACTTGGTGCGCCTCCACCCCCACTGCCGCTGTGTTCATTCTGTATCTTGACGATGTCCTCCTGTTCTCTCACCTCCCTATATCCCGAAACCCGACACCCATCGCTCGGCCAGCATCCTGATGGAGGCAGGCTGGGTCGTCAGCCCCAAGTCCCAGCTGACCCCGTCCGTAGACATTTAATTGGTTGGGAAAAGGGTTCACGGTCACAGGCACGCGATTTCTGCTTCCCCCTTACCTTGCCCCCCTATCACCATGTGGGTCCAATCAGCCACGCGCTGGTTTAGTAGACAGCACATGGTGAAGCCCCTAGGCAAAACACTGTGGACAACGCGCTAGGGAGTCCGGCGATGCCTTCATGGCCGGCCCCTGTGCGCAGACAGTGTGGGGACCACCTCAGGGTACGTACACCCCCCCCCCTCCGTCCTATGATAAGTCATGGCAGCCCTTGCCATGAGTGCCAGACCGTGGGCAGCACTGCCCCCCCCCCTACCACCCGACATATCGCGCTTACTATGTGTCGGGTATGACCCAAGGCGACGACTACACCCGCGTAACGCTGCACTGATGCGAAATCAACAGGTAGCAGAACTATATGCCCTGGAAAGGGTAGTCAAATATGCAGCGTACGTAGGGCAGTGGATGATAGTGGCAGGGTGCCACATAGGGCTGTCCTTAAGGACTCAGATCTTTTTTTTTTTGGTAAGGGGGCACCTTAAGCGCGGTGTGCACGCAATGCAACTATTTGGGCGCCTGACTGTAGTACAAACCCACACTTTGTGGTACTAGGGGCATCATTATTGTTTGATAACAGGTATTTTTGTGCTTCTTTTGCATCGGATATGGCATTTTTGGGTCTTCACCCATCCCCCCCCCATTTTCACCAATTTTCACTCGCCGCATGTTCTACTTTCTAGGTTGATTTCTGCCCACTATGGCAGCCCTCAATGTGGGCACTCTGCATCAACCTCTGTTGATTTGCATCGTGTGTCGGATGCAATTGTCAAGGTAAAGATCAACATGCAGATGACAAGCGTGCAAATGAAGATCGTAGTATGCAACTGTCCTGAGCTAGGGTAGCTAGAGTGGCCTAATTTTGAGGGTGTTTGGAAGGGCTCGGTATGGGGGTTCTTCACAGGGGAATGTAGTCTAAAAGTAGCGCGCATTGCGCGCAGTGCAAGGATTCCCCCTAAGGACAGCCCTTAAGGACAGCCCCCACCAACTGCCAACCACCAACTGCCAACCGCCAACCGCCAACTGCCACCAAGCGCCAACCGCTGCCAACCGCCACCAACCGCCAAAGACAACCCCCCTACCGCCAACTGCGAACCGCGAACCGCCGCCAATCGCTCACGTCCCATGACTATGAAGCAGAGAGCTCCCCATGAGCGTTCGTTTCTGTTGGCATTACGACCCCTTTTCTTTTCTCTTTCCCCCCCTCCAGGACAGCCCTGGTGCCACAAGAAGGTGCACCGTCCATGTGGAGCCATGGGGATTAAGACCCACGATCGCGTGCGTGTTCTACTTTGTGCTGATGGCAACATGTGCAGTGCAATGGTTGTTGTCTAGTTGCCGAGCTTTTGCTGTTGTGGTTGTGCTTGTCATGGTATGGAACGCCCTTCATTCCTGCAGTCCCTCAAATACACAACGGTCCATCCTCCACTTGGCCCAATGCACCTTCTGATATGTGTTGCCCTCGACGCCTGAAGCCGTGAGATCATGGCGATGGCCTCCCCATCTGCTGGGTGGCATACTTCCTGAAAGGGTCAGGCGTGTTTCTCGGTCCTCTCCTGTGTGTTAACGACCACTCCCCCACAACTGGAATAGGGACAGCAGTGTTCTCTGCCCCTAAGCGAATAGTGACCAACCGTGCCTATATGTCATCCCCCCCGTCCCTCTCTGGTGCTGATAGTGTATGAAATGCAACCCACTGATTCATCCCAACCTTCAATCTTCACACCACTGTTTTTTCAGCCTACAGTCATTGTGCCTCATGCACGCTGGGAAGCCTAAGGGCGTGGCAGTCTCCCACTCCATAACCTGGTTTCAGACTCAGCTAATCGTGTCAGATCCGCTACCACGGCCATTGTGGGATCATCGTAGCACTGGACAGCTCTGAACCTGGATTCCGACAGGTTATCTCGAGTACCACGCCAGCTACGCCAGCTCATCTTGGTCTGGGCCAAAAAAAAAGGGTTGGGAGTGTTTTGTAGTCCTGGACGCTTGGGTCGGGACGGTGCCTTAGAGGTTAGGAGTAGGGGTTACCTGCTTCTTGAACGTGGAATCAGGCCATTGCTCCGCGATGAAAATACTGGGGCGGAGGTTCAGGGGCCCCAAAAAGGTATCTGCACTTGAAATCAGCCTCAAATGTTCAGCCCCTTCAGTGAATTTCTTTTTCCACTGCCATGCTTTTTCAGATGCATGTGGGTGGCCAGGCAGCAGCCTCCACTGTAAACCTTCCGGAAAGTCGGGGACTGGCCTGCTACCACCGAAGTACCCAGCCCACCCTTCCCCCTTCCCGGCCCAAGGATAGCGAGGACGTTCAAGGCTTGGCTGTTGGCGCCAAAGGCGCCGAAAAATTTTTTTTACCATAAAAATGTGCAAATCGGCAAATTGTGACCACAATTTTCTGCCCCAACAAACATACCTTAAAGTGATCATCGCGACGTGGGGATCATTTTGAGGTACATATGTTGGGGTCCGACCCCCTTCATCCCCTGGGCCGCTGCGCCCCCCCCCCCCCCCTATAGACCTACTGAGGGCTTCTCGGGCCACGAACGCTCCCAAAGGTGAGCCAGAGGTGGTTGTTGTCTTTGAATCTACGATTAATAGTTCGTTCTGTATGCTACATCGTTCGTCTGAATCGAATTTGACGACACCAGACAAGACGAATGTTTGACACCAATGAATGGCTAACACTAACCCTGCAATCTGCACATATATCCACTCACGTGCCGCAGCAGAGGGCCGTGGAATGCCATGTTGCTTGCCATACCACGGAAGGCCTTGCTGTTGCTGCTAGTGCTTTGGACCTGTGCTGCTTGCAAGCTGGCTCTAGCTCTGCTGGTTGTGCAGATTTCAAGGTTGTCGCGGGGGAGATGCCGAAATGTTCGGGGGAGATGTGTGCTGCTTGGCCATGGATTTACTTGGTGGGTGGGTCGGCTGGGGGTCTGTCAGGGCCCCGAATTCTGAATTCAACAGAGGAGGTGCGAGGCATTTCGCAGCGTGTGGGAGTGGACAAGGCAGCAACCGCAGCAGCAACAGCAACAGCAACAGCAACAGCAACAGCAACAGCAACAGCAACAGCAACAGCAACAGCAACAGCAACAGCAACAGCCACAACAACAAGTTGAAGTTCGCAGTTTGTGCTTTGGTTGACTTCATTGATGGCCCCACGAGGGGGTTACCAATGACAAAAATGGCCTGCAGGGGGTGTTTGCTTCCTCAAGGCTGTTGGGATCCCCTTTGTACTCCCCTGAAAGGCAGTCAGCCATTCTTACCTTGTGGTGTAGACCAGGGGTGGTGGTAAGGGTAGGACCTGTTCCACTTACCCTCCTGGACTTTGGTTGCGCTTGTGCACAGCATTGGGCCTCAGGCGTGGACACTCATGTGGATACTCTATTGACTGAGTGGGGGAGGGGGGCCCTTAAGTGCAGTACGCGCACAGTGCGACTATTTGGGCGTTTGGCCGTACTAGAGACCCATACTTTGTGATACTCTGGGCATCATTCTTGTTTGACAGCAGGTTTTGATGCTTCTTCCACCTTGGGGATATGGCATTGTCACCCAGTTTCACCCATTTCCACCCCTTTTCACACAATTGGTGCTCATTTCCACGACATCCACTCCTTTCTAGGTTGACTTCTCCCCACTGAGAAGGCACGGGTTACAGAGCCATATTGGCACATATTCCATCGGTCCCTTCACTGATCATCGAACAGGGATTCTGAAGAGAAGATGAAGAGTACCCCCCCCCCCCCCTGTCGTTCCCCACCCCTTGTCGTTCCCCAGGGGGGGGTGGGGGACCGTCACTTGGTCAACCCAAAATTTTTCGTTGCGGCTCATTGTGTTGTTGTGTGGGTGACTGTGTTGTGGGGCACTGCCACTTGTATCCCTTGCACTCATGGCGGGACATTTTGCTTACTTTCGCTGAAATGGAACTTGACAGCACAACAATGTTTCCCCCCTGTGACGGATGATGATAGTGACCTGAATTCTGACACGGAGGTTGTGTGGGTGAAGAGTGCCCGTGGTGCATGGGGTATGGGACACAGTTTTGGGAACAAGTTGTATTTTACAAGGGACATTCCCAAAGGGAAATGGGTTCCCAAAAATCTGCTTGCGCCTGCCAAGCCTCCTACCAAGAAGGCAAAACCACCACCCAAGAGTGCTGCCCAAAGCATTCCAGTGGAAAGTGGAGAGCATGTGCAAGAGTTCAAGGTGAAGTGGAGCAGGACCAAGAAATTTTACACCGAGCCGGTCAAGGAGTAGGTCTCCGTACATTGGCAGCCCTTTGAACGTATCTTATGCTGAATTTTTTCGTTTTATGCTGCAATTTCTGTGCCTGCAAATGTGCGTGTACGGTGGGAGTGCGGTCCCCCAGGGGGGGGTGGGGGACCGTCACTTGGTGACCGTCCCCCAGGGGGTGGTGGGGGACCGTCTTCCCTGGGGTGGGGAACGACAAGGGGGGGGGGGGTATGTGGCATGTTAGACATCTTACGTGCAATGTTGGTGTCAGATTTCTGACATGATTGTGCGATATTGTGTCGGTACACAATGTTGAGGTACAAGGAATTCCAGCACACACAACTTTCAGTAGTGTAAAACCCTTTGGATGCAACATTTTTCAGTGAAAAGCATGAAAAAAAAGATTTTCCATGTCAGATTGCAATTTGTACACCCCTCGGCTACTTTGCACCCTCAAGGCTAGGGTAGTAGGGTTTGCCTAATCTTGAGGCCATTTGGAAGCGGGATGCCTGGGGGCTCTTTGGGGGGGATCCAGTCTAAAAGTAGCACGCAGTGCGCGCGCAGTGCAAGAATTCCTCCTGATGGACTGCAAAATCCAAGCTAATGAAATGTATGGTAATGTACTGTCTCAGACAACGAGTCTGAAGAGCTGGCACACTCTCACACAATCTCGAACAATTGTCGATGGCACCGAAAAGATTAAAAAAAAATCCAAACTAATGAAATGCACCTGCTCACAGGAAGTGAGTCAGAGGAAATCAAAGGGATGAGGTGGTAGTCAAAGACGACGTACCGCGTGAGTGAACAGCGCTCGCCCAGGAGCAGAGGTTTCGTTAAGGGCCAGGGTTTTGTTGCAATCAAGGGGAGGACCGCAGGTTGGCGGTTGGCGGCTCTCGGCCGGCAATTCATGGTCCACCTCCAGCAGCAAACCGACAACCGCTGGTGGTTAACACAAAGAGATAGCCACATCCATCTCTACTTCCGCAACAAAGTCCATGTGACCTTGTCGGTCCGTGCGAGTTGAGTCCAGGCAAGTTTGTACGTAACTGAATTACTGCATCTGCACCGATTCCGACAGAGCTGTCAGAGATGTCACTGTGCACAGCGATTCGTTTTGATTTGTGCAAACATTATCAGGAACGCATCTGTGTAATTGTGAGGTCCCCCAGTATGACAGTCAGCCACGGCAATACTGTGTGTCAGATCCATGGCCTCATATCAGATCACATTCCATAGCAGGAGGTTTCTGACCCTCTTGATAACACGAGTACCCTGTGAAGTCTTGTTCGTGATGTTGGACGACTGCACCTGAGCCTTGGATGTCTCCCGCGCGCCCACTTGAGTTGGCTCTGATTACAGGTCTGGTTTAAATTCAAAAAGCATCCAAAGAAGAGAGCAATGTGGCAAAGGCATACCATTCCCTGCTTTCAAGACACAGTCAGAAAGTGCCCCAAACCAATCACAAGTAGTCCACAGCATCACCAAAGTACGCACAGACTTGGCTTGATCCAGCAAATGAACATCATTAATGCACCTACTGCTTGAGCTCATGGCACGAGGCCAAGGTCACATCCAACATCAGACTCTGGCATTCAGGATTTGTCGAGCTGATGAGCTGTGCCCTGCCGTACCGGTGATGTTTGGGCCCCGATGATCGATCATGTGTCGTAGACCCTATGGTCATGACCGAATGAATGTGAGGAGTCCGGTCCGATGACTCCTCCCCGTCTGCTGCCAGCAATCTTTTTCCCAGTCCTGTCTCAGTCTCCTCCTCCCTGTGTGCTGTGTCCTGCGGGCGGCTTCTAAATGTGTATCTGGCAACCCCGGCCCACCAGTGTATCCGGGTTCTCCTGAGCACACCCAGTGACACCCTGAGCGTGAGATACTCAGAACAAAATGTGATCTTACAAACTCAGCCCACTTTCTCACCACTCCCTGACAACACCCTCTGCCTGTTGGTGGGGTCCAGCCAGGAACAGTGGTGTGCCCCTGATCTCTGATTGTCCATGGACTTTGAATTGTATCATTGGTTCTATATATGCCACTGACGGTGTGCCCCTGTTCTCTGATTGTCACAAGACGCTGTTGTCCCCGGATGTTATCATTTGGGGACAAGACACCCAGCTGTGGGAACGCAATCTGCCTGGAAGAGTTTCTGAGATGGACGTTAGGGAAGGCCTCTGGAGTGTCAAAATATTCTGCAACTGCTATCCGTGTCTGTACCTGTAACCCGACTGGGGGTTTGCAAAGGCCCCATTATTGGCGTTTTGGAGTGAACCACCAGTCGTCAAATCTCAAGGCTACGTCATGCACCGGGTGAGTATCCCGGAAACGGCTGGATTATTACTGGCATCTTTTCCCCTGCTGTGTGGCATCAAACACTTGAAACATGAATGTGTACAGAGTCCTAGACCCTTATTTGCTTCTTCCTGCTGCTTCACAATTTCGAATCTAGTTCGGTCTGGTTTCTGCTTATCTTCTCTGGTTTCCCTTTTTTCCATGCGTTGTAGCACTGATTACAATGTGCTGTTATCTGGGAACACCCCCGGTGCAAGAGCCTCTGGGCTCAAGGCCTCGTCAGCGTGCATCAGCCGTCTGTGTGACATGCAAGCCTTGACTGTTGACTTTAGTAGCCCTAGACAGTCACTTGTTGTTTCCTTCACCACTCTTCACAGCATCAGAACTTCTACTTCCTCGTCTTGTCATTCTGATGGGTGTACGCTGCACCTGCACGAAATTCGTGGCCACACAACATCGTCTGTACATAAAGGCACATGCCAAGTGCTGGTTGATGTTGTTGTGACCTGTGAAGGTCCTTGTGACCTGCTGCACGCTCATCTGGCGGCGGAGCAAAAAAAAACCAGAAGGTGCCATCACATTCTCTCTGTACTTTTGCAATGCAGCATTCACCATTGATTGCTTTGTGTCCCATAGGATACCGATAAACAGGTGAAAACCTGCGCCTGCCAGCCTATGCTCCATCCTAGTAATATGGTATCTACTAACAAGCAAGCAGACTTTGCATCGCTCTGTTGGAGATTTTTATGAAGTGGGCGCTTGCCAGTGGAGAGGGAGAATGCGGAAAACCCATGTTGAAGCAAGCTATGAGCACTGGTCATAGACCTTGCAATTGATGGGAGGGGCCACACCAGCCTCCTCAGCTTACACGACATCATCCAGCATGCAGCAGGACCCATCTCTGGTGAGGTGCAGTATACTACAGGCAATGGGATGGTAATGTACGAAGCAGTAGCGTTTCGGTTTGTGCAACTGTATTTGAGTAGAGTGACGTCTCCCAACCACGCAAGAAGCAGTCCCCTCGAAACGAACAGGAAGAGAACCTGTCAGTATGTATGTTAAAGATGCCCAAGAAGGCATTTATATAGGTTTGACAAAGAAGTGACACAAAATACAAAATACCCCCTGTGCTAGATTTGTGGTTTGAGTAGCCTGGTTGTAGGTAGCAAGTGTGCTGCATGGTGCTGTATAAGGGGAACGCGGGGGAGAGGGGATGCAATTGGCGGTGTGGAAATATGGAAACAGGTACAGCGTGGGCCACATTTTCATTGGAAAAAACAGCAAGCTTGGACGGTGGCTTTGGTGGCATGGGTAACATGCTGCTTGTACTGCAGGAGTCCTCCTCCTCCTCCTCCTCCTCTGTCCCATGCTTCCCTTGGTATGTGTATTCCTTGTGCGTAGATGGTGTCATGTTGCGTCCTCAATAGTCTTATTCCACGAGGCCCATCAGCCGTCGAGGTTGAGCAGTGGTCGCTTGGGAGAGTTCGCAGTTTCTTGAGCGTGGTGGGCGCTCCAACGATGGTTCTGGTGAACCACTGTTCGGCTTCTGTGTCTTCTGCCAGGCAAACCCAACGTTTGGAAGGGTTGCGGCCACGGCCTTGCAAGCCGTGAGTATCAGGGGCATATACGTGCCTCTAGATACAGTTGTCACGTCTGCGAATCAAATCGGGCATGTCTTGAACAGAAAAGTGCCTTTGAACGGAAACCAAAACATGTATTGTTCCACAGAACGCCAGCTCACATCGCTGACATTAACGCTGACACGAAGACCTGCATCCTCCGCGATGCACTAGTCATCTCACGCGCATGTCAGCCAGATATGTGTGCAATTTGTCATTTGAGGATAGTGCTGTGTGTAATACATGTGCAAGTGCTGCAGGTGTGGTGATTTGTTCCATCCGAATGCCCATATATTTGATATACTCCATTTCCTGCAGTCCGCACACGCAACTTGATGATGGATTATTGGCATCAAGGGGGGATTCAGGAATCGAATTCGGAGTTCCATGCGGATGTCAGTGACACCCGATGGAACACCGCGTGGGAGACGGCGACCTCCGGATCGGGGGGCACAGAGTTCAGCACGGACGTGAGTGACACATGCTGTGGCAAGTACTGGAGACATGCTTAGTGAGCAAGGGGGGGGGGGGGGGGGCAGGGATAATCAAGAGTAATTCCACAGAGTCTAAAGGCCTGTGCTGAACAATGCGGATAAGCCATGAACGATCTGCCCTTGATCATGTGGACAACAAGCAAGGCTTAGGGCCTCCCCCAAAGAGTGGACGTAGGTTGTAATGGAAGTGCATTAGATCTGGCATAGAAAGCTGCGCTAATTCATGCAGTTTGGCTAGCCGGTATGCCTCCTGCAGAGGTGTGGTGCGCATACACATGTGCTGTGTGTTTTGCTTGCGTGCACAGTCGGAGGGGTTGTTGCAGGCAGTCTCGTTGTGTTTGTGGCATCACCGTATGTAGCTGCTCAACCTAGCCCCCTTAGGTGGTGTTGTTTAAGGACTTGACAAACATCCCGTCTGCACTAGTCAAGGACATGCCTCAGTGGGGTGCAATGTTCAAGCAGGAGGGGTGGTATGGGGGCGGCGGCAGACGGGACGTGGTGTGGTGCCTCAAGGTAGTCTATGAACGCATGTTGGTGGCGGATCATCTCTATGTGGGCAGCCGGGTAGCCGGAAGGCCGTGGGTTTTTGTCTTCGTGGAGTATGGTGCATCCAGGATTGCTTGTACCTTGTGTCCCAGGTGAGGTGCTTGGCATTGGATACACCAGCAAGAGGGTGTGTCATATCTTCAGGAATGGAGTGCTTTTTGGCAGTCCAAAGTGTCCACTGCCAAAAAGACCCCTATATATGGGCGTGGGGACACTTTGCACTGCCAAACAGCCACCTACACATGGGCATGCAGATGCATTGCACTGCCAAAAAGCTGCCTATATATGGGCATGGGGACACTCTTCGCAGCCAAAAAGCCCCTAAAACGGCATGGAGCACTTTGCACTGCCAAACAGCCCCCTATGTATGGGCATGGGGCACTTTGCACTCCCAACAAGCCCACTACATATGGGCATGGGGACACGTTGCACTGCCAAAAGGCCCCGTATATGTGGTCATGGGGACACTTTGCATTCCCAAAAAGACCCCTATATGGCCCCATATACCCCCATGCAAGTGCGGTGATGCTTATACACCCAACACAACCCAACAACACCCAAGGGATGCAAACTTTGCACAGGGGGCGTTTTCGCACAGCGCGGGCACAACGCCAATTGTTACGTTGTTTATCCCGGGAAAGCCACCCCGTTACAGAAGCGTGCATGATCCATTCAGAACAGCATCAGGGGTGCAGAATTCAGGACCCTGGGACCCGTGGCTACCGGTGGTGAAAAACAGCCGACTTTTTGCACAGCGCGGGCACAGCGCACGGTGCGCCCCCACAGTCCCAAGGGAAGCTGTCACAACCTTGTACTGCCCCTGAGTGGATCAGTTTTGCCTGTTTTGCCACCCAGCCTGGCTCAAGGGTGAGGTCACATTTACATTTTGGAGACACAGTGTCCAAACTCAGAGTGGTCATCCTGTGCAATTTTCTGGGGGATGTACACCATGCACCAAGTTTGCGGTGCACACCAGCAAATACAGTCCGCCATGGTCCAAGAATTTTGGGGGCGCTCATGCCACATCAGAAACTGTTCGGTACACAAGGAAATCTGGCTACCCGACACCCCTTGGAGAAGCGCTGGCGAGAAGCGTTCAGTAGACATGCTCCCTAGAATGGTAATACTAGTTGTGGGAGGTTCACACTTCCCCATTTGCATGGATTTCGCTATGGTATTTGGTCCCCCAGCTGAAGGATCTAGGTGGGGTGGACACCAAGGGGGCGCCTCAAGCGCAGTGCGCGCGACGTGCGCGCGCAGTGCAACTATTTGGGCGTCTGGCCGTACTAGAGACCCATACTTTGAGATACTAGGGTCCCCTAGGGGCATCATGGTGACCCCTAGCGGAGCTTTTGACTTCTGATTTTGTCCCCCTTTGTTTGGGGATCCCCGAGAATGCAGGGTTGGCGTAGCATTTCCGCCCTCTTTACTACACGCCATCCTGTTTGCAACTCTCTTGCTTTGATTGTGTTTATGCTTTACATTATATCTCTGCAGAGTGGCGAAGAGCCATTTCCACTCGGGAGGACAAGCACGCATGGGACGGCCAAAGATTCCATTGGGAAGTGGAAGTATTGAAGCAAGTCCGATTATCCAATACAAGGACGCTTTTCTAGTTGTGCATGATGTGTGTTATGTGAAGGGAAGGTAGTTTGCAACTTTCTTGAGCTGGGGCAGTTTGGGTCACCTAATTCTAAGGGCGTTTCCAAGGGGTGTGCTTGGGGGCTCTTCGGGGGGAACATAGTCTAAAAGTAGCGCGCAGTGCGCGTGCAGTGCAAAGACTCCCCCCAAGCCCATGCTTGAAGGGGGAAAGCCCCCTCGCCCCATCAGCCACGCCCCAACTGCACCCTTCCAACTCCAACCGCAGCTGCAACAGCGTTGAAAGCGCCGGCCTGCTCCCCAGCCGCTTTCCCAACCGTGGCCAACCTCGCACACTGCCACTTCCCTCTCCTTCAAGCAGGCCGGGGGGCGACCGAATCAAAGGCTCCCAGGCACTACGATCTCTCACCAGACCGCCCCCGTTCCTCTCCTTCTGTGCCCTGCAGGAGCGTGTTTGCTGTCTCTCATTGCCCTTTCGGCCCCATGGCACTCCAGTCACTCAAGTCAATGGACTCACTGCACCTCGCGGCCCCTCCGCCCTCCAACCCCTCCTCTGTGCTGGACCTCAACCCCCACCGCGCGCCCAGCGAGCCCACCGAGGAGTACGCCGACCTCACGGCGCTCCGCAAGATCCAGACCCAGGCCATGGTCCCCCGGGTGGTCTGCGGTATCTTCCTGACGGTCCTCTTCTACTGCCTCGGGTGCTACTGGTCTGCGCTCACCACCGCCGGCACGGTCGCCATCAACCTCCTCGCGCTGCCACTGCTGTGGCTGACGACGAAGACCGGGTTCGCGCGGGACCTCGCCGCCAACGGCACGTGCCTCTGCCTGATGGCCAACCTGTGGCTCTTCGGAGGGGGGCCCTGGGCTGGAGGGCTCATCGCCTTCGCGTACATCGAGCAGATCCAGCAGCGGGTGCAGGTGTTGCTGCGCATTGGAGGGGACAGAAGTTGTGGGGGTAATTCTGCATGACTGCCTAGGATTCATCCCATCCTCAGAGGGAATAGGGTTATCATAACACCAGGCCTCCTAAGTAGCCGGGATTTTGGTGACCTTCGGTGACCAGTGGTTTGGTAGTTTTATTACACTCGGTGACTTCGGGTGGTTTTTTTACACTCGGTGACTTCGGTGACCATCAATTTACAATAGAAGAAGTGAAGCACGACCAGAGGAGTGGCTGCAGGCCTCGGTTTCAATGTCCACCAATGTTTTCTTTGCTTCCAGTGTCCTGCTGATGTGCTCTGGTTTGGTTCAGAACCGGCTGATGTCCAAAAAAAGCGCCACAAGACCTTCTAGGAGCAGGAAGTGAACCAGCCTTTTTCATTCTGCAAGTGCATATAACACTGAGATACTGCACCAATCTGCTGCATACTTGCTCATGGGTGGCACACAGTCCAAGGAGCAATTTTTTTTCCCCAATAGATGTGACATAACTTGGGTTTCCACAGGACTACCCCCCTCCCCCCCCTTTGTAATAGCTACGCCCTTGTCCAAGCAACAGTAGGCGTAGGGACCGTATTAATTTGGTACCTAATTTTAATTCGGTACAAATGTAGTGCAGCCGCATAACACATGGGTTTGGTGACTGATTCTGATTCGGGGACGGACACCGATGAGGATAAACCCATTTCTGACCTCTCTTCCTCAAGTGATGATTCTAGTGACTCCGATGATTATCCCAATGAAGTTATTTGGGCTACGGCTGCCCGAGGGGTCTGGGGAATGGCCCATGTCTTTGATGGGAAGTTGTACTTTACAAGAGACCACATGCAAGGCAATTTCATTCCCAAGAATTTGAAGTTGCCCGAGCCAAAACCAGCCCCTAAACCTCGGGCAAAGGCATCTTCAAAGGCATCTTCAACTGGTGAGCATGTGCAGTTGTTCCGCATTGCATATGATCGCAAGGAGGGTTTCCAATCCGAACATTTGTAGGCTTCTCATGCCTCATTGCTTGTAGGAACTTGGGTATGAACCTGAAAATTCATGTCTCAAACACTTTCTTGTGTTTCAATGCCCTTGGGAACGTGGGCGGAGGTTAAGGTGCACTCATACCATGCACTCACTCACGTGTGTGTCGGTAGTTGTATGTGTTGTGCGCAAGCCACGCCCTTGTCTAAGCTACAATAGGGACTTGTGGGAACAGATTTTTCTGCTACGGCGGGAGGCGGGGTCGTTGTTGCAGTTGGTGTGGACGCCTTCCCATATGCAGGTTATGGGAAATGACAGGGCCGATGCATTGGCGGAGGAAGGCAGGCTGCAACACCCACATAATAAAAAACGGAGGTCAGAGGAGCCGAGGCCGCCGCTGTTGTGGGAGGAGGTGGGGCTGCTGCCCATACGATCCGATGTATCATCCTCGGCAGGGGGGGGGGGTCGACAGAGCCCCCCGTTTCAGCCAGAGCAAGGTCAAGTGTCGGGGGCTTGTTAACGTCGTTGAAGGGGTCGGGCACATCGACAGATTCCTCCACGGTAGACTGGGTGAGTGAGTCCAGTGATGGAGGGTCCGGCTTCAGCATAGACGTCAGCGATTGGCAGCGGGAGCGCAAAAGAGCAAGGGGAGCAGCATAGCATAGTTGAGCATGCGCAGCTCTTCGATTTCACAGAGGGTGGTTCGAACCCCGGGGAGGGCTGGGAACCGCCGAACGTCCCGCAGCCCCAAGGGATGTTTGTTTTTATGGCCGTGCATGGAAGGTGAGGGGTGAACATACCAGAAAGTGCAGCGGGCCCTACAGTGCACTCCGTCATCGCGGCTCGTGGAGGCCACGGCGCCGACGATCATGAAGATCTATTGCTCTTGTGCGGCCACTGCAGATGCGGTGACAGCAACGATGCGGACAATGAGGTGTAGGGGGGTGGGCTGGATGATGGTTATTTAACCATATCGGTAGCGTAGCATACCGGAAGTGCACGGGGGTCTCGTCCCGGAGAGCGTAGGATCGATGCCCGGCGTGTAGATCATGGTGCCGACGGGCATGACACAGCTCTTCTCAGTGGCAACAAGACCCTATCCAACAGGGAGGTAGGGGCAACGCACGGGATGTGCGCGCACACAAGAGGGCGGCTTCACTGCCGTGCTGGACTCATGAGCGCGGCTTCGCCGCGTATGGACGATTTGTGGCCGCGGCTGTGCCGCCTGTGCTGGACACAAGAACATTGATTTCCTGCCGGTGGGATACCGGGGGTGACGGCCATCGTCGGATTATGGCTAAGCTACAGTAGGCGTAGGGACCGTATTAATTCCGTACTTTGGTGTAGCTATTACAAAGGGGGGGGGGTGCAAGTGCAGAACATCCAAAAGGAAGATGTTTCTGGGCAGGTGCATAACAAAACCCAAGCACTTGCCACTTGTTTCATTCATCAGACCTGTGCATATACCACTAGGACAGTGCACCAATCTGCCCATATCTGCTCAGGGGTCGCATGGGGCCCAAGGGGCAATTTTTCTTGAAAAATGTGATGTAATGCGGGTTGCCACTGGCCTACAAGTGCAGAATATCCAAAAGGAAGATGAAAGGGTGGATCCAAAAGCCCTTTGGACAGTGTTTTATAAGTTTTTTTTTGTTTTCCCTCCCAGTATTTTACAATTTTTTTTCACAGTTTTTCACAGTCTTTTTGTTACAGTTTTTTTTTTTTTATACAGTTTTACAGTTTTTTTTTCCCGTTTTTTCCGTTTTTTTTTTACAGTTTTTTACGAAGCCGGGCTTAGCCATGGAAATGGCTGGTGACTTCAGTGCTGGTGACTTAGGAGGTCTGTTACTCGCCAACCCTGTCCATCTGAATATTGTCTGCAGATCCTAAAGACAGCCTGATTCCATCAGGGTTGACTCGCCGCTGGGAACCCGGCTAATATTGCTGGGTTCCCGGCGGCGCGCCAACCCTAATGGAGTCAGGCTGTCTTTAGGATCTGCGCACACTGTTCTACACGGAGAATTCCGTGGAATCCTACAGCACCACCCCAAATGTCCACTATACCGTGCAGGTGCCCTCCAGCCGGGCCTCGCTGGGGTGGATGCTCGCCATCCTCCTCTTCAGCCTGGCGATGTGCGTCGTGGAGCGGACGGTGGACGCGCGGCACGTGACGCCCCAGCAGGCGCGGCTGCCCCCCACGTGGTTCGCCATCCTGGACTGGTGCTGTGCCAACCTGCCCGGGCTCTCGCTCTACTTTCTCCTCGCCCAGCTGATGGACGAGCTCACGAAGAGCCGGCGGCTGCTGGAGGAGAGCAAGGTTCCCCTTCACTGCACCCCTCGTCCTCCCCCCCCTTCCCCTTCACTGCACCCCTCGTCCCCCCCCCCCCTTCCCCTTCACTGCACCCCTCGTCCCCCCCCCCCCTTCCCCTTCACTGCACCCCTCGTCCCCCCCCCCCTTCCCCTTCACTGCAGCCCTCGTCCCCCCCCCCTTCCCCTTCACTGCACCCCTCGTCCCCCCCCCTTCCCCTTCACTGCACCCCTCGTCCCCCCCCCTTCCCCTTCACTGCACCCCTCGTCCCCCCCCCCCTTCCCCCTCACTGCACCCCTCGTCCTCCCCCCCCTTCCCCTTCACTGCACCCCTCGTCCCCCCCCCCTTCCCCTTCACTGCACCACTCGTCCGCCCCCCCCCTTCCCCTTCACTGCACCCCTCGTCCTCCCCCCCCTTCCCCTTCACTGCACCCCTCGTCCCCCCCCCCCTTCCCCTTCACTGCACCCCTCGCCCCCCCCCCTTCCCCCTCACTGCACCCCTCGTCCTCCCCCCCCTTCCCCTTCACTGCACCCCTCGTCCCCCCCCCCTTCCCCTTCACTGCACCCCTCGTCCCCCCCCCCTTCCCCTTCACTGCACCCCTCGTCCGCCCCCCCCCTTCCCCTTCACTGCACCCCTCGTCCTCCCCCCCCTTCCCCTTCACTGCACCCCTCGTCCCCCCCCCCCTTCCCCTTCACTGCACCCCTCGTCCCCCCCCCCCTTTCCCCTTCACTGCACCCCTCCTTCCTCCTCACTGCACCCCTCCTCCTCCCTGGTGCTGAGCATGCATTGTGATGCCTATTGACAAAGAGGAAGGCTGGCCAAGTATGAGTTTTTCTTAAACAAGAAAGTTTTTCCTGCTGGCAAGGAGGGTCAACCCCCCCCGCCCCTCCCTGAACCCCCCGCTCCCTGAACCCCCCCCTGAAACCCCCCTCCCTTGGCTCTAAAGCGTGTCTGATCCCCATCCCCCCCTTCCCCCTCACTGCATCCCCCCCCCCCCCCACCCACCAAGGCCTTGTGCCAACCCCCCCCCCCCCCCCCCCACCCACACAGGCTGAGGCCGACCGGCTGAACCGGGAGCTGCTGCTGCAGCAGCGCAAGCTCACGATCGAGCGGACCCTGGCCCACGGGCTGATCGCCAACGTCTTCCCCCGCGACGTCACGACGTCCCTCATCGGGCTCTTCGAGAAGTACGCCAGCGACCCGGAGTGCATGGGGTCCGAGGAGACCATCCGGAACGAGCTGAGCCCGAGCTCGACCATGAGTGGGCTCGCGGGCATGCCCCAGGCGGACCTCCCGGCGTCCGTGTGCTCGTCGGACTCGGAGTCGGGGTCCGCCTGCCGGTCGCTGGCCCCCTTCAGCCCCGCGGAGGGCCTGCACGACCACGTGGGCCGCCGCCTCGCCCCCCGCAAGCACCCCGCCGCCGCCATCCTCTTCGCCGACATCGTGGGGTTCACAACAATGGCCTCGACGACCGACCCGTCGACGCTGGTCCAGTACCTGGACTCCTTCTTCGGGCAGGTCGACGAGGTGTGCGAGGAGCACCACGTGGAGAAGATCAAGACGATAGGTGTCTGGTGCGGTGCAGGGTGGGGGGGGGGGGCTGTTGGTGCCTGGGGTGTGGTGCTGGTGGTGGGGAGGGGGAGGGGCTTTGGCTGTGGCTTTGCGTGGCCGCTGGGTCGGCGCGGGTGAGCCGTCCCGCCCCTTAACAAGCTGGCGTACGTACCCTTGCATCACCAATGTTTGGTTTGTATTTTCATCTTTGTTGGCGTTTCCGCTGCTTTATTCCGTGCCGTTTTGTTTTCCTGCACCCAAAATGTTTCATCACATCAACTCACTCACACCAACAAGCAAAGCCCGCCAAAGCAAAGCCCACACACGCACTGCTCCATGGCATGATGCTTCGCGGGCGCACAGGCTGAAGTGTGCCTGCACATGTTCTCGAGGCGGCGCATAGCAGCACCATATTCCATATGTCGTCGATATTCCGAAAGCTGTCGATGGTAAGATCACAGCTCAGATATGGGCCCTGCCTGAATCGCCCTGTGTCCTGCACCCATTAAAAATTACCACACGAGGCACACGGGAGTGGGAGGGGGAGGGGGCAGGGCTTTGCTTCCATTTTTTTTTTGCAGGACGGGGGGTCCCCCCAGACCCCTCCCCCCCTCCCCTCCAACTGTTTTTCCAACGGGGGAAAATGAAATTATATTATTGGGAACATGTTTGAGGCCATTTTTGGAACCCAAGCTCCACACCCTCAGCGCCCCCCCCCCCCCCCTGCTCAAGCAAACCCCTGGGAAGGGAGGCTTGCCAACCAATGCACAGCAATACGGCTGCTGCACACCGGTGCATGTGTGCAGGATGGATGGCTGGCTGGCTGGCTGGATGGGTGGCATGAGCGTTACAGGGGGCAGCTCCCTGAGCCCCAGGCATACCGCTCTGGTCACTCATCGTCCCGACCAGCAAGCGCTTCTCGGATTGCTGAATAGCTGACCTTTCGACTCTTATGTGGTAGAGCACATGACCCTGAAGCTTATGATGGCCAACCTGAGGCAGCCAGGGCCCCCCCTGACTACCGAATTTTTCAACTGAGGTGGGGGGGGGTCGGGAAAAGGGCTCAAGTGACAGGACCATTGATCAATTATTATGAACTCTGTCGCCAAAGGCGCTGAAAACCTTTTTTGAGCATTGAAAATGGTCTATTTTTTTTCCAGCAAATACATGGCAAATGATGCCTTTTCTGAACCCCCTCGACGCGCTGATTCCAAAAATCCCATTTTCATTTGTTGCCGAATTTTTGGGTATGGGCATGAGGGCAGGGGGAGGGCTGGCAAATCAATTCAGCCATTGCTTGGTGGCAGCAAGCCCCCAGCCAGGGATGCATTGGGAGCGGTTCCCCTGTGGGGCGCAGTTCAGGTACTTATCCCGGAATACAGGCGGAATACTGCCGCCTACATACCATTCCCCCCCCACACTTCACTTTTTCTCCTGTTTTGTTGCTACATTTACCTTTTTGGGCCTCATTCTTTCACAAATGGTGCACTTGATTCCATGCCCAATGCGGCATGGGCCCACAAGATTCTGGTTTTGTTCCCACACTTGGCACTGGGGACCCCCGAGAAGGCAAGGGTTATGTAGCCATTCCGCCCACATATGGCCCCAAAAGGTAGGGGTTAAGTGGCCACTTGTGGCAGGAAGTGCTCCCACTGGAAGGGGGGGAGGTAACCCCCCTCCAGGGCGCCCAGCCTACGCCCAGCCACTGTCCCCCTGATGGCAAGTGCCAGGCTCAATGGCATTTGTAGCTGACAAGCTGACAGTAACCGCCCCCAACCGCTTTGGCAACCTGCTCCAACCACCTGTCTAACCGGTTCTGGGGCCGCCTCTGAGGTCCCTTCCCTTCCCAATGCATCCCTGATGGGTGGGGACTGCCGGTGGGGAGTCAGTGGCCCAAAAAGATTTTGTGTACCTGAACTCGGCCTTTCATTTCGGGCCCCTAAATTACTATCGGCAGCAGGCCATTGCCGACGGACCCCCAAGGGGAGAAGGGGGGGGGGGGCGTTCGGGGCCCTGGCCAGCGGCGGCCGACCCCCCCCCCCCCCCACATCAGAAATGTTTTCCTCCGGGGAAAAATGAAACTTGTCACGCTCACCAAATGTGGTCATGTCGTGTCGAGCGCGGGCAGTCAAATGGATTGCTGTTGCGTCAGGGGACTGCTACATGTGCGTGGGGTTCGTGGACGCGGCCACTGCCCCGGCGCTGGTGCTGTCCCGCGTGCTGGCGGTGGCGGACGCGCTGCACGTCATCGCCGCACGGACGCCGCTGGAGGGCAAGCGCATGAGCGTCCGGGTGGGCGTGCACATCGGGACGGTGGTAACGGGGATCATCGGGAAGAGCAAGTTCGCGTTCGATCTGTGGGGCGACGCCGTGAACGTGGCGTCCCGCATGGAGAGCACCCGGGGTGCCCGGGACGACCCAGATCAGTGACGCAGTGTACACCTTGCTGCCGGACAAGGCCGCCTACACCCTGCGGGGCCCCGTGGACGTCAAGGGCAAGGTCTCTGTCTTGAGTTTATGTTCTTTTCTTTTTGAGCGTTAGTGTTCTTTCTTTAGTTTTTGTTTTTTGTCTTTCTTTTCCTTATATTCCTTATATATATTTATATTTTTAATTTCCTGTATTTTTATTTTGTTTAATATTGTCGTTTTTTTTTGGCTTCGTGTTTTTGTTCTTGTTCTTATTTTTGTTGTTTTGTTCTTTTCGTTTTTGGTGTTATTCTTCTTTCTTTATTTTTTGTTTATTGTCTTTCTTTTTCTTTGTTTGTCTTTTGAATTTTTCTGTATTTTTTATTTTGTTTTAATGTTGTTGTCCTTTTCTCTTTGTATTTTTGTTCTTGTTCTTATTTCTGTTGGTTTTTGTTATTTACCCTCTGGTTGCTTTGTTTCCTGTCTTTGTTGTTGTGCTATTTCATTTGTTGGCTGTGTGAAAGCAGGCCCGGCTGGAGCACAATCACACCTGACCTTCGGAGGTCCCCCCCTCCTTTTGGCATGACAACTTGCTCCGCCCAACCGCTTCTGTGCGCACCCGATGGCCCGCCAACCGTTCCGCCACCGCGGAGCCTCGGCCCCCAACCACTTTTCCGACCACCAGCCCCCGCTCTGGCCACCACTTTGGAACCCTTTCGCGTCCTGCGCCAGGGGAAGCTGTCGACGTACTTCACGCGGCCGAAGCTGAAGGCCGTGGCCAGCGACGAGGTGGCCCTGCCGCCGTGTCGAATGCGGTGCAGAGGGTGGCGAGTTTGCTGTCGACTGCGAAGGGGCTGCCTGCCGCGCGGCGCAGCATTCACCGCATCTCCCTCCCCCTGACCGACCCGAGCGACTGACCGGTTCGGCGCCCGACGGCGGCCGGGGGGTGCGTGCGGCGTGCGGGCCCTTGGGGCGGCCTCGCGCCGCGCGCGCGCGGCGCTTGCCATTGACCAACGGCGGTTGTGGGTCCACCGAAGGCGGTTGACGGCGGTCAGGCGGCGGCTCGGGGCGGTTCGGTGGGAAACGACGGCGTTGGGGTGCCCTGCCTTATATACCGGACCTTCGGGTCGCCCCTTCGCACTTGAAGACGCCGGTTTCATCGAGCGATCGGGGCTGTCCTCACGGAACGAGACCATTGGTGGTCCCGTTGGGAACGGCCTGCGGGTTGGGGCTGCGCGGTGGCCGATCACCGACGGCGGTGGTCCGGTAACCGGCAGCCCAAACTCGACAGTCTCCACAATGGAACCGACGCAGGGCCCGGCACGTCGACGGTTTCCCACCGGCGGTTGGCGTTGAACCGACGGCGGTTGAGCGGTAACCGACAGCTCCGAGAAAAACCCTCCAAAGAGCCCCACTCCCGAAGTGCCCACTGAGGCCGCCCCCCTTTCCCCTCCCTCCACGAGGGCGCGGTGTGCCCCTTCACTGTCGACCCGGGGGGGGGGGGGGGCGGGCCCGGTCTATCGACGCGACCCCGATCTCCCTCTCCTTTTTGGCACTCCGTTGGCACCCCCTTCCTCCCCCCCCCAAGCCACAGGCTGGAGGCACACGCCTACACAAACCGCGCGCAACCGGCAGTACCCGCCGGCAACACTACTCCGCCCGTTCCCCCCGTTCCCCTGACATGTGCTGCACTTGATCAACAGTCTTGCCCTACAAGTGTGGAGGTCGATGCCCTCCGCACAATAGTCGTCGGTACGTTCCCCACACCGCATGGTGGTGTGCTGCGGACAGTACACCGCACAGAGATCAACCCCATCCCCACCGTCATGTCCCATAAGCAGAGGTGCACTTCGCATCTCAGCACGAACATGGGCGGAGAGTGGGCGGGGGGGGTTTGTTTGCGCAACAGGAGCGGGAGCCCATCAGGGGCAGACCAGCCGTGAAGGGGAAAAGGACATATGGTGGACGGCCGGGACAGCGCGTGGAGGAACAGGGCACCTGGGCCGCACAGAAACACAGCGAGGCAGGCTATGGACGGCCTGTGGACAGAGGTGTGTGGACAGCAAAAACAGTCAAACGACCCCGGCAACAACCAGCACATCCTCAATACGCCAACTACTGGGCGCCGCTGACGCGCAAACGGCACACCATGCCACATTCAGCACAGTCCCAACACACCAACGACTGGGCTCCGCGAACGCGGAAACGACACCAGCAAGAGCACCGGTCGCAGCGGCCGACAGAAAGCAGCGACCCGACGCAACATGCGAAGGGCAGAACGGGTGACTGTCCAGGGCCCCGTAAAGAAACAGCAACACGACGGAATGTCACACGGGGGGGGGGGGGGGGCACCCTCTTCGGTGATCGGGCAAATTTGCATCAGGGGCCTGCTGCGCAATTCTGTCTGGTGCAGTGGAATTTTCCCAGCGGGACGATCCACAACTCCCCCCTCCCTGGAGCTATGTCTGTGGGCCATGTCTTGCAGTCATGAATGATTTGACACTTGTGATGCATGGATCGTGTCCATGGGCTGCGCTGGATGTCGCCCATCGCCAGCAGGTCATGGCTGCCTTTACAGAGTTTCGAAAGAAGCTCGCAAGCCCCTTGGCGGGTGGCACCCAAGGCCGGTGCTGAACCGATTTGGTTATGAATGTTGTTGTTGTTGTTGCCCCTTTGTCGGGCACAGGTCCGTGAGGAGGTATCACCAGGGTCCGGCCATGCTGGAGGGCTGGACCCACTAGACTCACGAGCTCACTCTCATGCCTTGTGGAGGTAGCCAATACATCGGGGCAGGAAAGTGATCATGCAAGATGCAGTGGCGGAGCAAGAACACATACTCCGTGGGATGTACGCGTGGGTGCTGAGAGTCATTGATTTCGTGCCAAGGAGGCGATTGCACGAGAACGCACCTTAACTGTATCCGACGCCGGCGTCATATGGCTACAGACCTCAGCGATGGAGGGGACAATGGGAACGATTCTGGCGATCCCCTTGCGGTGCCTTCACAACCCTCCGTTGCCCCCTTTGCACTCTCTGCTCCGTGTGCCGCCCCAAGCAGAAAGCAAAGGCGTGCCGCTCATCGGGGGCTGACAAGCGCGATGCATTGCAAGAAATCAGCAACTCCAGCGACATTGATTCAAAACAGGAAGTAACACAGCTCTCTGCTGGTACCTGATCCATGCCACCAGTTCCCGGTGTGGATTGCATGTGCACGGTGATCTGGCAGCGCACTCGAAGGGTGGGCGCAGGGAAGCTGCTGAGCAAAGCTGGAGATGGACGCTCCCGGCGAGCCCTTCTTGGGCCTTCGGCCACGGGGACACCATTCCCTCGTGGTTGCCATACCACCCGTCATCCCGCTTCATGGCGTGGATGGTGACATCGACCTCATGCTTCGTGGCATGGACGACGAAACTGCTGCAGGACGATTTTGGAGTGCCCGTGATTTGCTGCTCCTTGTCGCTGGGCAGGCACCCGCAACTGGACTTCAGCTCAGGTATTCAGATCACAGGCTTTGTGTCCTTTTCTGACTTCAGCGGACGCGCACTTGTGATGGCACGCCAATCCGCTTGTCGGAAGCCTCTGTCACGGCATCAATCGAAAGGGCAAAGGTCCCAAAGGGTGACAAGGCTTTCCATCACAAAGTTGTGTCAAAACATGCGCCGTAGTGTGGCCCGCCTGCATCCGCTCACACCACTTGTTTGCAACAGGTCCAAGGGTGCAAATTGCATGACCCGAGTTGACTTGTGGGGTGCTGACCTCTCTGCCCTCCTCTTCTGAGTGGCATTTCTTGGATGATGGTCTGGGAGCGGGTCGGTGGGAGTGGAAGCAGAAGGGAAGGAGAGTAAAGGTTTGGCTGGTGAGCGTTCTCTCGGTGGTTGTAGAAACGAGTGCTGTCGGAAATGCATTGTACGACGCGTCGGGGCGTCGTACAAGGCGTCGGGGCCCGACGCGTCGGGAGCGTACGACGCGTCGTACAGTGTCGTACAAGGCGTCAGGGCCCGACGCGTCGGGGATGTACGAAGCGTCGTACAGTGTCGTACAAGGTGTCGTACAGCACCAACACCGTACGACACAGTACGACATAGTACGACCGCCCTCCCCCTCTAGGCGGGTAAACGATGGCAGCGGACCGTCTTGGGGGAAGGGGGCCTTCGGCCCCTTCCCAAATATTGGCACTTCGCGTCTACAACATGCCGACAGTGTCTACAATTAGCAGGCCGCGTCTACCTGTGGTGCACAGTGTCTACAGACCCCAGACCGCCCTCCCCCTGTGCAGAGTGTTGCTTAATAGAAGGGGGGGGGCAGAGTGTTGCTTAAGAGAGGGGGGGGGGGGGGGGGCAGAGTGTTGCTTAAGAGAGGGGGGGGGGCAGAGTGTTGCTTAAGACACTGTACGACGCGTCGTACAGTGTCGTACAAGGCGTCGGGGCCCGACGCGTCGGGGATGTACGACGCGTCGGGAGGTGTCGGGGCCCGACGCGTCGTAAAATCCCTATTTGGACAGTAGTGCTCTCGGTGGTTTGTAGAAACGTCACATGTCAGAGTAGAGAAGGCAAAGAATGGGTTCTGGGCTTTTTGATTTCGCCGCGGCGTGGCAGCTGTTGCTGCGCTGCCATGAATTGGATGCCGGAAGAGTCTGTTACCCCCCCCACCCCCCTTTGCGAGAGCAACGCCCGTGCCAGAGCATCGGCAGGTGTTGTTTCCGTCAAATTTTGGGGCTTGTTGCTCTCGCAAGGGGTGGGGGGGGCATCTTCTTGGCCACGCCTCCTGTGGCAATGGACCTTCCATCTACAGAGAGAGTTCGAGACAATGCTGCTGATGTAGCGTCCGGGATGCCGTTCCCACGCCTTCTTTCCCACACTGGTGGGTTGTACACAGACCTGGATTCTGAAAAGGGAAAGAAGGCAAGGAATGGGTGGTGGTCATGCAGAGAGATCTGCAAACCGCTCAACTGTATGGTGCCAATGCACGTCCCAATGATGCCAAGGATGGTGGTCAGTCCGCTTCGTGCAGCAGTCATTCAATCCTTCGGCGACTGCTTTAAAGCGCTTTTCGGTTCGGGGTGCATGATGAACAAGGTTTTTTCATTGAATTGATAATTTGATTTAATCCAGTTAATTAGTTTTAGTTGAGTTAATCGTCTACCCCCCGAGATTCCCACATTGTACACTGCCTCTGTCACTTTGTCTCATTCCTTCGCCTCCATCTATGCAACTCCATCTGTTACTGATGTACATTTCCAAGCCACTACCTTCAAAGCCGATCGATGGTATTGCTGATGACAGCCTCCCAGGGGGCATATATTTACGCAAGCCCTGTGCTTAGCACGAATTTTCTACGACTGCTGCTGCTGCTGCTGTTGTTTGTTGTTGTTGTTGTTGTTATTGTTGTTGTTGTTGTCGTCCTACAGCAGCATTTTTCTGATGAGAAGCCTCCCCGCCCCCCAATCCACACCTGCACACACGTCGCCCCAGTTCCATTTTTGCGCTCTTCAGCTCCCGAGTTGTAGACCATTTTCCGCCGCCCACCGATTTTCACTTCAGAGCAACGGACCCCACACGGGGGGACGTCTCCTCGGTTCTGGTACGCGACCCCCCCCCCCCCCCCTCCCTGCCCTCCGGGCCCACTTAGTTGCCAAGGGTCAACAGCTACTGGCCATACATATGGTGGCGCCAAAGGCGCCCGAAATTTTTTTTTTCATTCCCCTTGCCCATTTTGTCCACTTTGCACCCCAACACTATCCTTGAACCCAACCTTGACTCTAATGCCCACCCCAAACCCTCTGCCTACTCCTAACCCTACCCACAAACCTTACCCTTGACCCTAACCCTAACCCTAGCCCTAATCAAGACTGAATATTGGGACCGAGCTGGTGGGGGAGGGAACATCAGCTATGACTGGTGAGGGACATGAAGAATGATTCACGCATTGATGGCTCTTTTGACAAAGTGAAATCAGCTTGCAAGTGAACCCCATCACCACGAGGCCCACTTTCAAGGCTTTTTGGACTTCTGAGGGGCCAAAATGCCCCGAAATGGGCTCAAAATGGGCTCATTTCACCCACTTGTGCACCCCAAATGGTCTTGGATGAGGTTTCGAAAAATGCGTTTTGGACCCATTTTTGACCCATTTTGGTCCCAAAACAGCCCATTTTCAAGGCATTTTGGGATTTTCGGAGGACCAAAATGGGCCACCGCAAGCTCAAAACGGGTCCAAAAACACTTGTTTTAGCGTCGCACATGGTCTAGGATCATTTTTGAGAAAAAGTCATCTTTTTGCCCCTACTGGACCCTGTTGACCCATTTCGGCATCCACCTGTTTGGGCTTGAGCTTGCAGCTTGCCGCAGCCTAGTGGGCCTAGGTATTGGGGTGTAGGCGTCCGTTTGGGCAATTCTGAGGGGTGGAAACCACATAAAGTGCGGGGTTGCGGGTGGAGTAGGTGCCCTCGGAATCGCATTGGAGCCATGTAGCCCAAGATATGGCCTGTTCTTGGTTTGTGGCTGTCGGCATTTGGAGCTTGTGGGGGCCTTTTGGGCCGTTTTTCAGGACATATCATGGAGTTAGAGGGCCGCAAAGAGCTCGTTGACACGGGGAAGTCAAGCCCGCAGGTGAAATGTACCCACCGTTTCCCTTCATTTTGCCTTTGTGAATGTGTTCCAAGGCTTTTTTGGCCCAAAAATGGCTGTATTTCGCCCTAAACTGCAGTTTTTGAAACTGAGGTCCGCCACTTGCGAATCCCGTTCCCGGCCGCCACCGTTGAGTTTCTTGCTCAAACCTTGTGTGCTTGTACTTCACACCCATAGGTATCATCCACCAAAATTTCACCGGAATCTGAAGCACCACGGCAGAGTTCTGATTTTTCCCCATTTCGCGCGTGCTGCTTGCTTGCTTGCTGCTTGCTGCTTGCTGCTGCTTGCTGCTGCTTGCTTGCTGCTGCTGCTGCTAAACCTGGTAGGTCCACCCTAGACACTAAAAAGGGTTATAAAACCAAGACTGGTTCCACCAGCTCGGTGACCCTAATCAAGACTGAATATTGGGACCGAGCTGGTGGGGGAGGGAACATCAGCTATGACTGGTGAGGGACATCAAGAATGATTCACGCATTGATGGCTCTTGACAACGTGAAATCAGCTTGCAAGTGAACCCCATCACCACGAGGCCACTTTCAAGGCTTTTTGGACTTCTGAGGGGCCAAAATGCCCCAAAATGCCCCAAAATGGGCTCAAAATGGGCTCATTTCACCCGGTGGTGCACCCCAAATGGTCCAGGATGAGGTTTGGAAAAATGCGTTTTTGACCCATTTTTGACCCATTTTTTGGTCCCAAAACAGCCCATTTTTCAAGGCATTTTGGGATCTTCGGAGGACCAAAATGGGCCACCACAAGCTCCAAACGGTCTAAAAAACACTTGTTTCAGCGCCGCACATGTTCGAGGATCATTTTTGACAAAAGTCATCTTTTTGCCCCTACTGGACCCTGTTGACCCATTTGGGCACCCACCTGTTTGGGCTTGAGCTTGCAGCTTGCCGCAGCCTAGTGGGCCTAGGTATTGGGGTCTAGGTGTCCGTTTGGGCAATTTTGAGGGGTGGAAACCACAAAAAGTGGGGGCTTGCAGGTGGAGTAGGTGCCCTCGGAATCGCATTTTGAGCCATGTAGCCAAAGATATGGCCTATTCTTGGTTTGTGGCTGTCGGCATTTGGAGCTTCTGGGGCCTTTTTGGGCCGTTTCCGGGACATATCATGGAGTTAGAGGGCCGCAAAGAGCTCCTTGACACGGGGAAGTCAAGCCGCACGTGGAGTGTACCCACCGTTTCCCTTCGTTTGGCCGTTTTGAATGTGTTCCACGGCTTTTTTGGCCCAAAAATGGTGGTTTTTGGCCCTACACTGCAGTTTTTTGAAACTTAGGTCCGCCACTTGCGAATCCCGTTCCCGGCCGCCACCGTTGAGTTTCTTGCTCAAACTTTGTGTGATTGTAATTCACACCCATAGGTATCATCCACCAAAATTTCACCCGAATTTGAAGCAGCACGACGGAGTTCTGATTTTCCCCCATTTCGCGCGTGCTGCTTGCTTGCTTGCTGCTGCTTGCTTGCTGCTGCTGCTGCTAAACCTGGTAGGTCCACCCTAGACACTAAAAAGGGTTATAAAACCAAGACTGGTTCCACCAGCTCGGTGACCCTAACCTAATCAAGACTGAATATTGGGACCGAGGCTGGTGGGGGAGGGAGCATCAGCTATGACTGGTGAGGGACATCAAGAATGATCCACACATTGATGGCTCTTGACAAAGTCTTGCAAGTGAACCCCATCACCACGAGGCCCACTTTCAAGGCTTTTTGGACTTCTGAGGGGCCAAAATGCCCCAAAATGGGCTCAAAACGGGCTCATTTCACCCGTTTGTGCACCCCAAATGGTCTAGGATGAGGTTTGGAAAAACGCGTTTTTGACCCATTTTTGACGGATTTTTGGTCCCAAAACAGCCCATTTTCAAGGCATTTTGGGATTTTCGGAGGACCAAAATGGGCCACCACAAGCTCCAAACGGTCTAAAAACACTTGTTTCAGCGTCGCACATGGTCTAGGATCATTTTTGAGAAAAGTCATCTTTTTGCCCCTACTGGACCCTGTTGACCCATTTGGGCACCCACCTGTTTGGGCTTGAGCTTGCAGCTTGCTGCAGCCTAGTGGGCCTAGGTATTGGGGTGTAGGCGTCCGTTTGGGCAATTCTGAGGGGTGGAAACCACAAAAAGTGGGGGGTTGCGGGTGGAGTAGGTGCCCTCGGAATCGCATTTTGAGCCATGTAGCCAAAGATATGGCCTATTCTTGGTTTGTGGCTGTCGGCATTTGGAGCTTCTGGGGGCCTTTTTGGGCCGTTTCCGGGACATATCATGGAGTTAGAGGGCCGCAAAGAGCTCGTGGATACGGGGAAGTCAAGCCGCACGTGGAGTGTACCCACCGTCTCCCTTCGTTTGGCCGTTTTGAGTAGGTTCCAGGGCTTTTTTGGCCCAAAATGGCTGTTTTTTGGCCCTAAACTGCAGTTTTTGAAACTGAGGTCTGCCACTTGCGAATCCCGTTCCCGGCCGCCACCGTTGAGTTTCTTGCTCAAACTTTGTGTGATTGTACTTCACACCCATAGGTATCATGCACCAAAATTTCAACCAAATCCAATGCACCACGACGGAGTTCTGATTTTTCCCCATTTCGCGCGTGCTGCTTGCTTGCTTGCTGCTGCTTGCTTGCTGCTGCTGCTGCTAAACCTGGTAGGTCCACCCTAGACACTAAAAAGGGTTATAAAACCAAGACTGGTTCCACCAGCTCGGTGACCCGAGCCCTAACCCTAGCCTGCCCCTAGCCCTAGCTCTCACCCGAGGCTCGGGTTAGAGTGAGTGTTGGGGTCCAAAATGGAGAGCAATGATGCCCCCCGCCCCCCAACCCACCACCCCAAACCGCCCCACCTGGACCCCCCCCCCAGCCGACCCTCCCAACCGCCCCCCCCCCCCCCATCGCTCCTCCCTGAACCCCCCCCTCCAATGCCCCCCCCCCCCCCCCCCCCCCCCCTGGGGGCCTTCGGCCCACTTCTACTGGGCGGGGGGAGTCGCGTCTAAAAGCGAGGAGACGTCCCCCCCGTGGACCCCCATCTATCAATCTCTGGTCTAGCCGACACTGGACATGGTTCCAAAAGCCGAGGAAACAACGCCTACTGTTGCTCTCACAAGAGCGTTGCTCTTGCAAAGGGGGGGGGGGTACCTCTCCATGAGTGATGAAGGAGCGTGCCTGCACCGCGTGCACCCTCTGGGCGATTGCACCAGGAGGCACCCCATTTCCCCATGCGGAAACAAGGGCCCCGCCAGCTTGGTGGGAAGAGAGCTGCACCGTGAGAGTGCTTTTGCCGCAGTGCGTGCGGTGCAAACTTTGGGTATATCTGGAGACCCAGAGGGTCGTATAGTGTTCTGGGTCTCTTGAAGCTCAACGGTGATTGCTTGACCATCCAGTGTGAGGTGAAAGGGAGGACAGTCACGGATGATCGTGCACCTCTTCGTCAGTTGGAGTTCCAAGGCAAGCATCAGGTTGAAACAATCTTGGTGCACCATCAGGGCCCAAGAGGTGCAGAAATTGGGACATTGGGAACCATGGCAAGCATCAAACTAAAAAAAAAGTCCTAGTGCACCACCAAGAAATAACAACAACCATCCAGAAGGCACCAAGAAATACTGGCAATCATCAAATAGCGTCATGGTAATACCTACAATCATCAACATGCTTTCAAAAAGAACAAAAAGTACCCAATAGCCTCCAAGAATTATGGGCAAGAAGACAGGTGGTGTGCTTGCAAGTAAGCTTTGCTGGGATTCTATGGGCTGTTTAGGTGGGTACATCTTGGGATGGTTCACCGGTGTTAGTTGCCGCAGTGCGCGCATGGTGCAACAACACCCTCTGTTTTGCATGAGCAATTTTTGCCACACCTCCATAATTTGTTCACTCAGTTTTACGAAATAGCATGAGTTTTGTCGCGCTAGAAGTTGTAGATTTGGAATTTCTAGATACAGACCCCCCCCCCCCCCCCCCGCCCCGGGTAGTGGGAGCCCCTCAGCACCCCAACAAGAGACCTTGATGCAGATCTCAATCATGGAACGGGCAGGGCTGGGTGTACATTAAAGTGGGGGGGGGTCAAGCCCTGGGGGGGTTTGAGGTTCTAAGTCACGGATAGATGAGGCAAGGAAGCACAAGGGAGTCTCAATCTGCTTCAATCCATCACCACTAGTGCTGTGAAGAGATCTCGTGACAAGTATATGTTGCATGGTGCGCACAGATCCCAGTTTGCGTTGTGCTGCTAGGTCAAGGCCTGTGCTGAATGGATGCTCCTAGGTATCCGGAAGTGTCGAGGTCTGATTTGGGGTGACTGGGTTGGGATTGGGGGATCTTGTAGTGTTGTTTCAACCACCCATGTGCTATAGTCCTTCATGGTGCAATGGCTGATTCCACTCTTCCCCTACCTTTCTCGCTTCTTCAACGCCCGATGCCGTCGGGAGGATCTGCAACGCTTGAGAGTTGGGCACAAAATAAAAAGTGGGCCCACATGTGTGCGGATCGGCTGCATCACCCATGCCGTCGGGGGGGGGGGGGGGGGGGCTAGGAGCGGGGGACAAAATCAGAAGCGGGCCCACCTCTGATTTTGTCCCCCGCCACGAAGTTTTGGGGATGTAGCCAGTCTACCCACACGTGGGCCCACTTCTGATTTTGTCCCCGGCTCTCAAGCGTTGGCGACCCCCTAGACGGCAGGGGTGATGTAGCGAATCTGCCTACTTGTGGGCCCACTTCTGATTTTGTCCCCCGCTCTGAAGCGTTGAGGACCCACCACATGGCATGGGTGATGTAGCCGATCCGCCTACATATGGACTTCTGATTTTGTCCTCCGCTCCGAGGTGTTGGAGATCCTCCAGATGGCAGGGCTGATGTAGCAAATCCGCCCACATGTGCGCCCACTTCTGATTTTGTCCCCTTGTCTGAAGCGTTGGGGACCGCCTAGGTGGTAGGGGTGACGAAGCCAATCCGCCCACATGCCGGCCCACTTCTGAATGGAGTAGCGAAATGGTTGGTTTGTGGGTTTGACACCACCAGGCATTCCTAGCGCAACCCTAGCCGAATCCCACACCAATAAGACCAAACCAGTCGTTGAGCGCAAAGTTTGTGGTTTCTTGGAGGTTCTTAAGACAGTAGTGTCAGAGATAAGCAGGTTGTGGAATGTTGGGGAGGATGCATTTGATGGTTGTGCTCTTGACCTTGATCCCTAGATATGCTAAGAGGCATAGGCTATCCAGGGCGGTCATGTTTTCTACGACGATGGTGAGTGCCTCTTTGTATGGCAGGGAACACCCTCCTCCAAGTGTGGCCGCTCCGGGGAGGTTATTCGCGCTTAGAATGCTGTGACGGTTGAGCATGTTTGCCAATTGAAGGACACATTAGCAACAATGCAGCGTGGTGACCCTATTCATTGGCCCACGTTTATGGATTTCATTCTTGATTGCCACACTGGTGCCTGAGTGCCTCACATTGCACGTGTAGTACGTTCCAAGTTATGGGTGTTTTGAGGAGATCTTGTTGTGGTTGATCCTCAAGGAGCCCCGGTTGCAGGTTTTGCTAATGTTTTCTTGAGGATAATTGGTTTCACGATCTTCGGATAACTATAGCAATATACGCAAGGCGGAATGCTCGCCGGCAGTCATCGGAAATCTCCCACCGGAAACCACACCTGGTCAAACCAATCTCGTGGTGTGAAACTAGGACAGCATATCCAGAGGCAACATAAACGAGTGGGAAAAACCAGGGTGGGGGGGGGGGGCATCTGCGGAGAACGACAACAAGGGGGGGGGTTTACATAACCCCCTCCTTTTTTCGTTGGCCAAAATTTTAGGCAAAAGTAAGGTTTTCATATGACCGAAACCACCCCTTTTTTGGGTGAAGGGTTTGCTTAGTCCACCTCAAACTACCACTCCAGTTGGAGAAAAGTTGCCCCTTCTGTTGACGATATGGACTTTTGCAGCCAGTGTGCCACTTTTGGGCCGATTTTGATCAGGGCAGTCCTTAAGGAACCAGAAAAATTTTCTTTTCAGGGGCCGCCCTTAAGGATCACACCTTAAAACACTAACGACCCGTCGCAGGCCACTCTTGTCCCCTTTGATGGGGACCCCGGAGAACGCAGGGGTTACGTAGCACTTCCGCCTTCATTTGGGCCCCCGAGAGGGCACGGGGCGGAAGTGCTACGTAACCCCTGCGTTCTCGGGGGTCCCCATCAAAGGTGACAGAATCAAAAGTGGTTGCCTCACCAGTGCCTTCTCAGGCGCCAAAATGAGCGCGGAAGTGCTATGTAATCCCTGTGTTCTTGGGGGTCCCCATCAAAGAGGACAGAATCATAAGTGGCTGCCTCACCCCTACCAGCTTGGGGGCCCAAATGAGGGAGGAAGTCCAACGTAACCCCTACCAGGGTGGTCCTTAAGGGACCAGATTTTTTTTTTTTTTGCTAAGGACTGCCCTTAAGGACCGCCCCGAGGGACCACCAACCACCAACCGCCAACTCCCATCAACCGCCAACCGCCACCAACCGCCAACCACCAACCGCCACCAACCGCCAGCGGCGACCAACCGCCAACTGCCAACCACTACCAACCGCCACCAACCACCAATCACCAACCACCAACCGCCCCCAACCACCACCAACTGCCACCAACCGCCAATTGCCAACTGCCAACCGCCAAACGCCGCCAACCGCCAACCGCCAACCGCCAACCGCCACCAACCATGGTTGGGCACATGGAGTGCCCGCGGGCTTTTTTGGGAAAACTGGTTCCGGAACACTTTTTTTTTTTCCGTTAAGGACCGCCCTGACCCCTACGTTCTCGGGGGTCCCCATCAAAGGGGACAAACTCCAAAGTGGCTGCCTCACCCCTGCTCAGGGGCCCAAATGAGGGCGGAAGTGCTATGTAGCCCCTGTGTTCCGAGGGGTCCCCATCAAAGGGGACAAAATCAAAAGTGGCTGCCGCACTCCTGCCTTCTTGGGGGCACAAATGAGGTCGGAAGTGCTACATAAAGCCTTCGTTCTCGGGGGTCCCCATCAAACGTGATAGAATGAAAAGTGGCCGCCTCACCCTTGCCTTCTCGGGGGCCCAAATGGAACCGGAAGTGCTACGTAACCCTTGCGTTCTCCGGGTTCCCCATCAAAGTGGACAGAACCAAAATTGGTTGCCTCACCCCTGCCTTCTCGGAGGCCCAAATGAGGGCAGAAGTGCTACGTAACCCCTGCATTCTAGGGCATCCCCGTCAAAGGGGACAAAATCAAAAGTGGCTGCCTCACCCCTGCCTTCTCGGGGGCCCAAATGAGGGTGGAAGTGCTACGTAACCCTTGCGTTCTCGGGGGCCCCCATCAAAGGGGACAAAACCAAAAGTGGCTGCCTCACCCTTGCCTTCTCGGGGGCCCAAATGGAACCGGAAGTGCTACGTAACCCTTGCGTTGTCGGTGGTCCCCATCAAAGTGGACAGAACCAAAATTGGTTGCCTCACCCCTACCTTCTCGGAGGCCCAAATGAGGGCAGAAGTGCTACGTAACCCCTGCATTCTAGGGCATCCCCGTCAAAGGGGACAAAATCAAAAGTGGCTGCCTCACCCCTGCCTTCTCGGGGGCCCACATGAGGGCGGAGGTGCTACATAACCCCTGCGTTCTCGGGGGCCCCCATCAAAGGGGACAAACCCAAAAGTGGCTGCCTCACCCTTGCCTTCTTGGGGGCCCAAATGAGGGCGGAAGTGCTACGTAACCCTTGCATTCTCGGGGGTCCCCATTAAAGGTAGCAAAATCAAAAGTGGTTGCCCCGCCCCTGCCTTCTCGGGGGCCCACATGAGGGCGGAAGTGCAACATAACCCCCGCGTTCTCAAGGGTCCCCATCAAAGGGAACAAACCCAAAAGTGGCTGCCTCACTCCTGCCTTCTTGGGGGCCCAAATGACGGCGGAAGTGCTATGTAACCCCTGCGTTCTCGGGAACCCCGATCAAAGGGGACAAAAGCAAAAGTGACTGCCCCGCCCCTGCCTTCTCGGGGGCCCAAATGAGGGCGGACAAGCTACGTAACCCCTGCGTTCTCGGTGGTCCCCATCAAATGGGATAGAAGGTAAAGTGGCTGCCTCAAGCTTGCCTTCTCGGGGGCCAAAATGAGGGCGGAAGTGCTATGTAACCCTTGCGTTCTTGGGGGTCCCCATCAAAGGGGACAAAATCAAAAGTGGCTACCTCGCCCCTGCCTTCTCGGGGGTCAAATGAGGGCGGAAGTGCTACATAACCCTTGCGTTCTCGGGAATCCCCATCAAAAGGGACAAAAGCAAAAGTGGATGCCCCGCCCCTGCCTTCTCGGGGGCCCAAATGAGGGAACCCCTGCGTTCTCGGTGGTCCCCATCAAATGGGACGGAATGTAAAGTGGCTGCCCCAAAGCTTGCCTTCTCGGGGGCCCAAATGAGGGCGGAAGTGCGACGTAACCCTTGCGTTCTCGGGTGTCCCCATTAAAGGGGACAAAATCAAAAGTGGCTGCCTCACCCTTGCCTTCTCGGGGACCCAAATGAAGGCAGAAGTGCTACGTAACTCCTGCGTTGTCGGTGGTCCCCATCAAAGGGGACAAAATGTAAAGTGGCTGCCTCAAAGCTTGCCTTCTCAGGGGCCCAAATGAGGGCGGAAGTGCGACGTAACCCTTGCGTTCTGGGGTGTCCCCATTAAAGGGGACAAAATCAAAAGTGGCTGCCTCACCCTTGCCTTCTCGGGGGCCCAAATGAAGGCAGAAGTGCTACGTAACCCTTGCGTTGTCGGTGGTCCCCATCAAAGGGGACAAATTCAAAAGTGACTGCCTCAAGCTTGCCTTCTCGGGGGCCAAATGAGGGCGAACAAGCTACATAACCCCTGCGTTCTCGGGGATCCCCATCAAAGGCAACAAAATCAACCGTTGCTGCCTCACCCCCGACTTATCAAAGGCCCAAATGAGGGCGGAAGTGGTACATATTTCATGCCCTTTCGGGGGTCCCCATCAAAGGGGACAAATTCAAAAGTGGTTGCCTCATCCCTGCCTAAGGCAGGGGTGAGGCAGCCACTTTTGATTCTATGACCTTTGATGGGGACCCCCGAGAACGCAAGGGTTACGTAGCACTTCCGCCGTCATTGGGGCCCCGAGAAGGCAAGATTGAGGCAGCCACTTTTGATTCTATCCCTATTGATGGACCCCCCGCATGGCAGCGGTTGGCAAGTATAAGTTCAAAGGTGTGATGGAGAGTTGGGCAGGGTTTATCACCTAGGACGGAGCCCCGTAGAACTTTCCCTTATGTGTTCTTCCACACTCTACTTCTCACAACAGAGCGTTGGGTCTAATTGCACAGCAACATGCCTCAGAACTTCTTCCTATCCGTTTGGGTGACCTCACATACAAGTCTGATGAGTCAGACGGGTCCGACACGGATGGTTCGTCAACGACCAATTCTAGTATTGGTGGGACATCTTCTACATCATCGCAGTCTAGTTCCGAAAGCAGTAGTTCGGACAGCAGTACCAAAGTGGTCATCGCGACGCGATAGAAGAAGGTGTACAAAAAGACCGCAAAGCAACCCCGTAGGCAAGCCAAGCAAGCGCAAACTGGGAAGACAGCGGTGGCAGCTTCATCGGCACAGAAGCGACAAGCACCAAATCGGAAGTCAAGTAGCGACTACAAAAGGCAACGGAAGTAGACGATTACTTGAGGTGCACAGGCAGGTGCATAAGGCGTTACGCTATGGCGGGAGGCTTGGGAGGAATGCAGTGCAAGCTGTGCCTTGAGAAATGGATATTGTAGTAAAAGTCGTAGGTGGATCTGATCTATGGAGCCTTTTTTGGGGTGTGAAGTGCATGCGTCAACCGGTTCCGCGCATTGCCGCGAGACGCACAATAACACACAACCATTGCGTGACAGACGATGGACGTGTTGTTGGCACAACCGAAGTTCCGGGATTGGGCACCCCGTGAAACACGAAACGACGCGAAACGACCGCATTGTGGAATTGGGTCCCCCATGAAGCGGTGCTCCAAAACGCGAAACAATTCGAAACGACCGTATTCTGGGACTGGGCACCCCATGAAGCGGTGATGCGAAACGCGAACCGTGATGAAACATACGCATTGCAAGATTGGGCACCCTGTGAGGCACCCTCTTCGGTGTTGGGCTGCGCCGAAGAGAAATCGTCCATGCCCCCCCCCCCCCCCCTCCCGGCAGGGGGTGTGGGCAGCTACAACCACCATAGTGGTGAGGAGGTAGAGTGGAGGCCTCCGTTGTTGTATGCTAACCCCTTAGGCCACCGTGTCCCTGCCACATCTTAGATGTGAAACAGCAGCATCAAGTAAGCATGCAAAGATCCGTCACTTTTGAGGCAAAACACCGCCCAATTTCCTTCTGCATGCCCAACAAATGGACAAATACATACTTCTGCACACCCAAGGTAAACCCCCCGTGGCGCGTTTTGGAAAATTTCAGTTGCGCGCAAAAGGGGTAAATCCCCCCCCCTTTTTTTTTTGAAGTGGCCAATTTTAGGCAAAACCCCATGACTTCACATTTCGCAGAACCCCCCCCCCCCCCCGGGAAATACACCGCACATTGGAATGGCCATCCCTCCCGCCCTCATGCTGAATCCTGGGTGGCACGGCCATCCTCAAGATGGCCTTGCACCTGCGTTGATTTTCTAGTGGCCCCTTTTGTCCAACCCCAGTGCCTTCTCCGCGTCTCGCTGTTGCTTGGAGCAAGTAGTGGCCCCTGCTTGCGCGAGCCACTGTTGCCTTGCAAATCAATTGGTAGTTGAGCCCGTCACCGACGCCACCATTAACAGGGGCTGCATTGTACACGCGGCAGACTTCAAACCATGTTGTAAGCCACAGCCGACTTCAGAAAAGGTGTGCTATCCGAAAGACATCTCAACAAAGCCGTACATAGCACCACACAACACTTGTACCACCAACGGCGGGCTTGCGGAAGGAATCAATACCAATAGGCGGTCGTGCCATGCTATCGCCTGTGATGCGGCACCCAAGGATGCGCCCCACCTTGCTTCCCCCATGGTCACTGTGAGCGATGCCACCATCCGAGCGGGGTTCATATCCCATGTTGGGCACTGGCCTTGCTTCAACACGGATCAGCAAGGCAAACCATGCGGCGATTTCAATAGCCTGTGCCTTACTTCCCATGGGAGTGTACAGATGTCCGAGGCGGCGTTGCCATGCTAGTGTATGTCTTTGTGCGGTCTTGATGCCATATCTATTGCAAAAACGGGTTTAAAGTCAGTGTGGAATGATGCTTGGCGGGCTCAGGGGGTTCGGCTCCTAAGGGGTCTGGGCTCGCAGACCTGGAGGGTCGGGCTGCCTTGGTTGGTATTGTATCCATATGTGCGACCAACTGCATATCATCTGGGTTTCTGAGAACAGCTGATGGATTGCACAGCAAAAGGAGACCGCGATCCGGTTCAATTGAATTGAATGGTTTGTAGTTGTGTCGTTGGTACAGTTCGCGGCAGCATGTCGGGCACGACAACCACTGTCCCGGATCACGCTCGTATAGAAGTGTCGCCTGTTTGAGGCCATGTTGCAGCCCCTCCTTCCAGAATCCCCCCCTCCCCCCCTCATGCTTGTCCTGCGACCATGCGGACCGAGGACCCTACGGGCTTTGTTTTCAATTAGTCACAGACAGTGAAGTTCGGAGGGTCCTCAGTATGATTGAGTTAGAAATTGTAACAGTTATGACACAGGACCAATCCGTGGTTCATTGCATTTCAAGCCATTCCCCGTGTTGTGTTCCTTGTGGGGTGTACCTTGATGAAACTCACTTGTGTGTGCCACCCTGTGTGTGTGGAACCCTGTGTGTGTGTGTGTGGAACCCTCGTTTGCACTATATGCCCTACTTCTTGACCCAGGCTGTTGCCTGAGAGCTCACATTATACTCATCGAACTTGTTGAGCCTGAGAAAAAAAAAGATGAAACTCACTTGTGTGTGCTTGGGTTTCCTAGGGTGGGGTGGGCTTCAACCTTTTCTGACACGGTCGAAAACAATCTGCAACTGTACCCAAGCCTTGTAGGGGGGGATCGACAACTGGATGCTTGTGGTGTTGTTGGAGTGTTATTTACGTCGTGGTTGAATGCGATGGTGAGATTGCAACTCCATACCTCCCATGCACTGCGCAATTCGGATGTGTTCCGACTTCAATTGACATTTGGACCAGTCAGTGGGCCAGGAATGCATGTGAGTTCCCATCAAGCTCTATATGCATTTGGTCTGCAAAAAGTGACCGGTGACACATTGGATGGATTTCATGCGACAATGAACCGTAAACATTGGATCATCAAGGATCACATATTTGATCTACGAAAAAGTTGCTGACAAGCCTGGTTCATGTGAAAAGAAGACGAGTCCAGAGTTCTCAGGGATTTAACCACTGAAGGTCGGCGCGGATGGATAAGAAAAAGGATGTAATTCTGCAGCCTGGTGGCGTGGTTGGCAGCAATGACAGGTCATGCCAATTGTTGCTGTCAATGGGCATGCCTAGTTTGTTAAGCCATCCGTGCTCTGGCACACCAAAACAGTTCGCGGGACATGTTGCTTAACACCAAATGTCTGATTAGCATAAAAGGATTCTCCAACAGCTAGTTGGATCAATATGCTTGCTTGCGCATCATCCACTTTGTCAAACCTTCCACCGCCACACAAGTGCTGAAGCCTATCAACTTGTTGCATTGTAGTGTCAAGTTGCTCAATGTCTGTTGTGTTGTTGCTCGCTTGGTTGCTTCTTTTGGTGCACCTCCCGCCACTGGTTCTTTGCAGCATTTTGCCCAGATGAATCAGACGGAACTAGGAACAACACTGATGGAGGTATCGACTGGAAAGCTGCTGCGCTGCTCGCTCTTGAGATGGAAGATTCGTGACCCTGAACTCCATCAGCGATTCAGAGCCAAGTACCCTACATTGTGTTTGGCACCTGCAAAAGTCTATTCTGCTTTCTGCTTTTTGTTTTCCATATGCCTCATGTTCACCTACTTGGAAGGGCCACTGACCCTTGGATTCTACTTCTACTTCACCCCCATGGCAGTTGCAACCCTCCTTGGTATCAGCTGCTTCTTGGGCTGGACCAAACCCTACATGGAGCTGCTTCTCACGATTGCGGTGGGCCTGCTTGTCGTCTGGAATGGAGCAATGTGCTACATCAACGCAGCGGTTTGGCATGATAGTTACATGGCGGGCAAGTTCACTGCTCCTAATTACAGCGAGGATCAGATTGCCTCCATAAACGACATGGCCACGGAATTCATCAGCGTGGTTGTGGTGTTCGAGCATGCAGCCCTTGCCATGCCCAACTTCATTGCAATGCTCTATTTGTCTGTGGACCAGGCCCTTATCGTCCTCTCTTTGGCATCGTATGCTTGCGGCCTGCTGCTGAGTGCACACTGCAGCCTTGCAATCGCCCTCATTGGCCTTTTGTTCCTGACGCTCTTTTCGGTCTTCTATTTTTTCATCGCCTTCTATTTCAAGCGCGCCCTTGTGCTGCACTATTTGACTGAACTACAGCTCGAGTCGAACCTTGAGGCCTCTCAAAAGGCGGACAGCATTTTGAATCATTCATGAAGAACAGGATGGCGGATGCTGCTGGTGAAGTGGAGATTTTTTTGGACACTTACCAGGGGCCGCGGCAGCAACTGGAAAAAAGCGTAGCTTCCTTACGCCAGGGAATGAAGTTGTGTCAGCAGCGGCAAGTCTACCTGAAGATGATGGCTGGAAACTACAGACCGCGCATGCTGCCCTGTGACCTGTACAACTTTGGGACGTCCCTATCCTCAGGGCGCCGGCTTTTCAGGCAGGTCTTCAGCAAGATGTGGGCCAAACTTGACACCGTTGCATGTGAGATGATCCTTGAGAACGCCCTCAGCAACGCCTTCAAACACGGGTGCCCTCAGGACCCGGGCGTGTCGTTCAGGATCTCCGTCGATGCCCCCCGCGACGATTCACCGGAGGTCCAGGTCGTGTTCCGCGTGACCAACCGCAGCCACCCCGACCGGCCGAGGCTCACAGACGACTACATCCAAAGCCTCATACGCCAAGTCCCCACCGAGTTTAGTCGGTGTGTGCCGGTGCTATCGGACCAAGTGGGGCTGAGCCACTGCTTTGCCATTGCCAAGACCTGCGGCTTCGCCTTGAGCCTGACGGAGGAAGACGGCCTGGTGGCCTTCGAGACCCGGGTCATAGCGGAGCGCATGGAGCCGCCCGCGCACCACACTGGGCCTGCGTGCCACGTGACCGCCGGGCCTTCCCGCAGCGTGTCCCGCCCACTGCCCACGGGGCTCCGCATCCACGTCGTGGATGACTCCGGTGTGGCCCGACGCCTCGTCACCCACCAGCTCATCAGCCTGGCCGCCCCCCGAACCGTGACCACATTTGGTGAAACAGCGGACGAGGTGCAGGAGGTCGTGGAGTCATCCCTCAATAGGGCGGACATTGTGATCTTGGACGAGCACTTGGAGTACCGGAACGCAAGCTACACCGGGACCAAGCTCATGGAACAGCTGGTGGCCCGAGGGTTCCAGGGCTTGCTCTGCGCTCGGTCCGCCAACTCCTCGGAAGCGGAGGTGGAGATGTACACCCGAAGCGGAGCGAAGTGCATCCTGCACAAGGACATGAGCGGACCAGAAATGGTGCAGACCATTGCAAAGGCCTACCGCCAGCTTCAAGCCACCAGGCCGCCTCCATCACCGCCCGCACTGCCGGGACCGACTGGCTCAAGCGATACAGCCGTTTTGGATTATGAGGCGTGAAGCTTCTTTCCTCGTGCACCGCACGATTGATACAAAGCACCAACAGGCGAAGGAGGCTCGGCATCAGAGCTCTGGCACGTGAACTGCAGCTGTGGGCCATTTGACAGCTGTTGGATTGACATTTGTTTTTGTGATGTCTATGGGAGTTTCAGTCCCCCCGTGAAGTGAATGGGCCCATGCTATAGCACCCCCCACGAGCGAAAAGGCCCATGCGATAGCTCCACCCATGAAGTGAATAGGCCCATGCGATAGCTCCACCCATGAAGTGAATAGGCCCATGCTATAGCTCCCCCCGTGAAGTGAAGAGGCCTATGCCATAGGTCCCCCGATGAAGTGAATAGGCCCATTTGAGAGCTCCCCCCATGAAGTGCCAACGCCCAAGGCAGTCGGTCAGGCAAGCAGGCAGGCAGACAGGCAGGCAAAAACACACAGTTTGGCTTTTTTTGGTGGCAGCCTGCAACTGCAAGCAGTGGGGAACAGTGATGCAGCACGAATGATCAGTGGTCAAGTGGCCGGACACTCGCCCGGCGAATTGACGGGCTTGATCTGAGTCCCGGGTGGCGACCACCGGCGTGGGTTACTGAGCCCATCAGCTGTTTTACCCAACCCTGGTTGAAATCCTTCAACGCACAAACTTTTGAACCCCCCCCCCCGCCCCACACACACACCCCAACGGAGGGCCGAATCACCTAAGGCATCGGCACATCCATTTATTCTAATTTCAGACTCCGATTCTGACTCTCCTTCGGAGCGGATTTTAGATGATGTGGATGCCCCACTGTCCCCTGCTGCCATTGAGCGCCATGTTTTTGATACCTCTGGGCCCAGTCATGAACACAGTACCCCATCAACCCCAGCCCCACCCTCTGCAGTAGCACAGTCTCTCCTCGGAACCCTCCTGGGAACCTCTCCTGGGTTCCTTCTGCTGGAAACAAGTCCAGCAACCCAGCTGATCACGTCTCTGGACCTGTAGCTTCTTCATACCCCATGTGACAACCTGGTGCATGAGGAGGTTAGCACCCCATCTAGTCACGTATCCAGTCACGCGCCGCGTATACTAAATTATGACTCGGACGCAAGCACTATCTCCGCAGGACAATCATCTGTTTCCTCAGCTAGCTCTGCCAGCACAGACTTATCTGCGCCCAGGAAGCGCAGGCGCTTCCTGCACACATGATGTCTTTCTCTAATCTTTTTGGTATATATACCACGAATCTAACGCAGCACACAACACACAATGTAGGAGGCCCACCGTACTGAGAGCCGAAGGAGTGCTTGATTACAGACACAGTGGGTTGCAGGACAGACCGTACAGTAGCATGCAGGCAGCACGTCGCTGCCGCCCTATTCATTATCATGACCGCTCAGTCTGGTGAAATTGTAGATATGTAATGGATTAGTGACGGATGAATGCTTAGGGTTTCATTCTGCTTCTTCATAGCATATCCTTTGGACCACGAAAACTGTCGCAGTGTGAATGATGATTGCGCCACACACACCCCACCCCCATAAAAAGTGGTATCCAGTCACGGGGGGATAGAGGGCTCAAAATCAAAAACGGCCCCCATCTGCCTGCTGGTCAGGGGCCAGGCCCTGCCACATCATCGCATACAGCCCACCTCGGGGGTGCGAGGTGGGCTGTATGCGATGATGATCTCGTCATTAGCTCAGAAACTTGCATCTATCTCCCCTTTGGTACAGGTTCTACTTTATGCTGAAGATTTGTTTATCATTGTGAAAGGGGATCCTGAACAAGCGGTCTATGTTTTTTTTGCTGTTCTGGGGGGCAGTTAAAGCCTTCTCTAGATACACAGGCCTTTGTGTCAATCTTGCTAAGTCTGCACTCCTTTTTTTGAAGGGCCACTGGAACGAGTCCTATAAGGTACAAGTCCTGCTTTCGGCAGGACTTAAATCCCAACGGTCATGCAAATGCCTTTGCATTCAGGCTGGGGACACCACATCTCAGCAGTCATATTCCCACGCACTTCAGAAGGTGATGGTCCATGCTTTCGCCATGCAAACATGGGCGCTATCTCTTCCTGAACGCGTACAGTTGCTTATAATTTGGATTCTCCCTCTGTTGGTGTATCCGGCCCGGGAGGTTTTTCCTTCTGCTGCGGTGGTCAGTACTCTGACCACTATATACCATGTTGCTTTGAATCTCAATTCTTGGGGCATCACCCTGGACATTCTGGCCCACCTGTCGTCCAGGGGAGGCTACAGCCTGGCTCCTCCCCAGGTTTTTGTCCATAGGCAACACTCCACTCCATTTGTTAAATACATGCAAGATCCTCGGTCCTTGCCTGAAGTTCCAGGCGTGTCTTTTCAGCCCTTTGCACAGGATCTGGGGATGCAGATCTCTCCGTCTACGCTCCCCTATTTTCAAATGGGTTCCAATGTCATTTGGAACAACATGCCCTACTTGGCTGGAGTGCCCATGCTTTCTCCCTCGTTAAGCAAGATCTGAACTTTGCTCAACTTGATTTGCTTTCTTATGACACACCTCTTTGGCATTCCACTTTGTTTAGGGATCAGCACTCGCTGTCCACCCATTAATTAATCACTGTCCAGGTCGCTGGCCGATTGGCAAATTTACGCGTGAATGCGTAAATTTTATGACAACAGCCACTTTTTGGGCTATGGCGGTGTTTGTAGGTGTAAATTGGTACATATTGCTATGTGTGCACTATTTCATGATGCAATTGAGCTTCTTTGCTTTGCAAGTTGTCCGCTTTTTGTCATACATGGTTGTTGAGGCAAGTTTCGCGCGCGTGGTGCGGTAGGGTAATCGATGCGTTGAAGAATGGCTATCTAACTTGGGAGTAGAAAGGGTTGGTGAGAGGGGTGGCCCCCTCCCCAAACTTGGTGGCACAACAACGTTGGTTTCAAGGGGTGGGGTAGGGTAATCAACAATGTATGGAGAGAAGAGAAGCTATAACCACAATGGCTGACACTATTGTGAGACAAATTTTAGAGCAAAAAAAGGTCAGTGATAGGGGTGACCTCCTCCCCAAACTTGGTGGCACAACAAGGTTGGTTATAAGGGTGTCCTTCTTTCCCTTGCGCTCTCATCGCCACCCCCCCCCCCCCCTTCCTTTTTATTAATCTTGACATGGGCTCTAACATATTGGTGCGGCTGCTTGTCGCCTTCGCGCCTCAAGGTGCTGCTTGGATGCATTTCCCCAACGTTGCTGAGGCCGTGCCCTTGTACGATTAGAGGCGGGAGTGTCTGTGGGGGAACGTTAGCGCGCCGGGCGCGCGCCGGGCATCTTTTTGGACCCGTGCCCCACCGGTGACCTTTTAGGGGGTGCGCTAAGGGGCGCACTTAGGACAATCTTTGAATCCACGCTTCGTTGCGTGCTGCATCATGGTGACCCCCGGCGTAGGTTTTGACTTCCGATTTTGTTCCCTTTGTTGGGGACCCCCGAGAATGCAGGGGTGATGTAGCATTTCCGCCCTCTTTTGGGCCCCAACCGTCCGGTGCTATTGAGGAAACCGGGACAATCTTTGAATCCACGCTTTGTTGCGTGGTGCATCATGGTGACCCCCGGCGTAGGTTTTGACTTCCGATTTTGTTCCCTTTGTTGGGGACCCCCGAGAATGCAGGGGTGATGTAGCATTTCCGCCCTCTTTTGGGCCCCAACCGTCCGGTGCTATTGAGGAAACCAGGACAATCTTTGAATCCACGCTTTGTTGCGTGGTGCATCATGGTGACCCCCGGCGTAGGTTCTGAGTTTTGATTTTGTTCCCTTTGTTGGGGACCCCCGAGAATGCAGGGGTGATGTAGCATTTCCGCCCTCTTTTGGGCCCCAACCGTCCGGTGCTATTGAGGAAACCGGAACAATCTTTGAATCCACGCTTTGTTGCTTGTGTTGTTGTTTGTGTCCAATTCGCCGATACCGGCACTTGAAGATCCCTGCCTCGAGCTTTCATCTGGCGTGGCGGCCCCAATGAGTTGCACCAGTCAGTCCGCATTTTGTTGCATTTCACTCAGTTTTGCATCCGAAGGCAAGTCCGTCACCCCCCCTACGGACCATGGGAGCATGTCCCGCCTCAGGTTTGGACTGACCAAAGCAACTCGGCCGCCACGCAAGATGAGGCAGAGGATGAGGCGGAAGTGTGTGTTTTGTGTTGCCAAAGGCGCTCCACCATCACAGTTTGTGATGAGTGTAAGGAGCACTATTGTAATGAATGTATTGACACCCACACTTGTGGGACCAATGTTGTTTGTTAAGTGCAACACAAATGACATTTGGAGTGGTTGAAGTCACAGATATTGCTTTATTTTGCAACGTGCTTTGTAGGGAAGGTGTGCAGTGCAACGTGGTCTACTTGGGGGGCTTCTCCATGGGAGGGTAAATCTGGGGCTGAAGTGGGGATAGTTAATACAAAAGTAGCGCGCCGGGCGCGCGCCGGGCAAACATTCCCCCTGTGCGCTTTTAGCACGCTCAAGTTGCGCGGGTTGCCGAAGCCAATGCCATGCGGGACGGGCTACACCTTCACGTTTGCTGAGCCATTGTCCCTTGTGGTGGCTATGCACGCGCGGTCACACCGCGCGGCCGCAGCACCCGCGCCCAATTTGCCACCCTCCACATCTGCGGTGCGATGTGCTTGCTGCGGTGCAAATTTTTGTTGCACCAAGCACATATGCAGCAGGTGCCACCACGTGGTTGATGAGGCTTGCATGCAACTTGTGGGAAGGGCGGTGCCGTGTTTTTTGTGTACCCCCCCCCCCCCCTTGTCGTTCCCCACCCCTTGTCGTTCCCCAGGGGGGGGGGGGTGGGGGACCGTCACTTGGTCAACCCAAAATTTTTCGTTGCGGCTCATTGTGTTGTTGTGTGGGTGACTGTATTGTGGGGCACTGCCACTTGTATCCCTCTGCTTGCGCCTGCCAAGCCTCCTACCAAGAAGGCAAAACCACCACCCAAGAGTGCTGCCCAAAGCATTCCAGTGGAAAGTGGAGAGCATGTGCTAGAGTTCAAGGTGAAGTGGAGTAGGACCAAGAAATTTTACACCGAGCCGGTCAAGGAGTAGGTCTCCGCACATTGGCAGCCCTTTGAACGTATCTTATGCTGAATTCTTTCATTTTATGGTGCAATTTTTGTGCCTGCAAATGTGCGTGTATGGTGGTAGTGCGGTCCCCCAGGGGGGGGTGGGGGACCGTCACTTGGTGACCGTCCCCCAGGGGGTGGTGGGGGACCGTCTTCCCTGGGTGGGGAACGACAAGGGGCGGGGGGGGGGGTACCTGTCATGCTTGTGGGAATGAGGTGGCATCCCTATCCCTATCCATATCGGCTAAGAAAGAAACAACATGGTTGCAGAGGATGTTTGCAGCGAATAATCACCATGAATCCAGACATGAAAAATAAAGAAACAATGATGTGCACAGGTGACGGCCCATTTGTCGCCCCCTCCCATCCACCACTGTATTAAGCACACACGACTCGGACCTCTCCATCGGCTCTAACTATGGGTACACACCTCATGCAACTACTTACTAGATATGCCTTCGGGCGTGGCGGTCAACTACCGCAATAGAGAGCCCTCGAGTCTACGCATGTGAACCCTGGGTCTTTGCCACATGGCGCATTGCGGGGGTCCACTATATTACATGCTGGAGTCGCCCAAATTTCCAAGAACTGTCTTGAGTACTCTGATGACCTTTTGGAGGAAAAAAAAGATTCACCTGTCACTAAGCATGCATATCTACAGTCAACAACGGAAGTGCAACTGATGCAGTGTGAATGATGAGTGCGCCAAAGAACCGCTTGCCTGTGGATCATGGCCTTCCAAGAGGCCTGCAATCCCTATCTGACTGCCGCTTTACCTTGTTTCGGCCGCGCTCGTACAAGTGGGAGGGTGGATACGTTGGATGGCTGATGCTAAGAAACATGGTCTGTGGCTTGCCTGCTGTGTACCAGGCCCGGGTTCTTTTCTGTGGTGCCTGTGTGCAGCATAGTAATAGTAGAGACCAGGGGGGCGGGTTTCTTGGGAAACTGGATATCATGAGGGGGTTTGCAACCCCCGCCCCCCCTTTTTTTGAAAGTGCTCCGTGGAGGGGGTTTCAGGACTGCTCCTGGGGGCGGGGGGCATTGCGGGGCATTTTACAGCACAAACCCCCACCTTCCTAAATCATGCCCACGGTGACAAAATGTTTGATCTCTGAATAGGAAGGATTCTTCCAAAACCCTAGGGGCATGCCTGCCCTCACGTTGCTGTGCGACACCGTTCGGTTGTTCCCCAAACCCCCCGACGACACCCCGGTGCAGTCACCCCCCCCCCCCCCCCCAAAATCCCCCCCTACCCCTCCCCCTTTTGGCCCAGATGGCCAAGGCCAAAGCACAATCAAAAGCCACCTGGAGTGGTACAGAACTGGTCTGCGCTGCAGTGCAGCAAGGCAAAACACTGAACTGTGTGGTGATGACCATGCCTGTGACACGGGGGCGTATGCGAACCCAGTATCCGTTGCCTCATGGCCCTCCCCCTTTTTAAATTTTGGTCTGGAGGGGCCTTTACTCGTGCGCGCAGCATAGTAGAGGCCATATCATTGCCCGCAGCACAGCAGCGACCATGTCGCGTTCCACGGACGAAGCACTGACAAGGGCTGTGTTTGCCTTGTGTTGCAGATGTGCCATGGCCTCCCCATCGGAAGAATGGGACATCCTGGACATGCACGGGGAGAAGGTGGCGATGTCCGTGGCCCCTGTGATGAAGCAGATGGAAGTGGGATACCACGTATGACCTGGCGCGCAGCCGTGTGGGTCGTGCATCTGGCGTTCCGTGTCGTAGACCCCCTCCCTCTCGTGTAAGTCATGGACGTTTCGGACGGAGGGGCTTGGCGGCTGTGCCGCACTTGACGTTTTCTGGTCGGCGAAGGGGCGGGCGCTCCAGCTGGCCACCCACGGTACCCCCTCCCCCCGGTCCCCAACCAACCAAGAAGGGGACACGTGCATTGATTGGACTTCGCAGTACTGCTGGACTAACGGCTGGAATTGTCTATGGCGGGGACATTCAGTCTATCGGAACCGACCATTGATCCCCCTCCCCCCGGTCCGAACACGGGCTTGTCCAGACACGGCGACCCCGTGTTTCCGCACTTTTGCCCCCTGAACCAGCACCTGGCCCGTGTTCGGACAAGGGGGGCGGGGGGGGGGGGCAAGGGAGTACTGGATGTATTTTCCGGCCTTCCCTGATGCCGTCATGAGTTGATGCCCCCCCCCCCCCCCATCCCCTGCCCCCACGCCAACAGTGTGAGTGTGGCTAGCCGTCAGCCAAATTTGCCGCGCCAGAAACAACTTCCCCCTCACGGTCCTGATTGACCATTTTTCGCTGCCTGCGTTTGTGCGTACTCAAAAATGATGAGAATTTAATTTCGATCTCAAATATGGCATTTGGGTGAAGACCCCCCCCCCCCCCGCGCGAAGACCTCAGGCGTACCCTGCCAGACCACGGTCTCCCGGTCGTTTTCTCCCGCAGACCCCGATATTTTCATTTCGGTGCCCCGACTTCTGTGCCATACTCGAAATGTCGGTCTTTTCCTGGGCACCTCAACTACGCCTCTTTTGGGCTGAAAATTGGGTCACCGACCCCCTTACCCCCTCGGGCCCTCTTGCGGGAAGCCCACAACATTTCTGGCGAAGTCGGCGCAATGGTTTGCACCTGAGCCCCCCCTCCCCCCCACCGCCCCACCCGATGCATTCAAAGTGCTGTGCGACGAGTTTTCTCTGCACCGCGGCCCTGAAGTGGTGCCATGTGGTTGCAGGCCATGCATCCCTCCAAGAAGGCGGAGCGGCGGGCCAAGCAGCTGGCGTGGGAGCAGTCCACCGTGCAGACCCCGCCCGGTCCGGAGTATAAGGGCCCGACGCTGACGTTCCCGCTCACCGACCAGGACGTGTTTGATATGGGTATGCCTGCAGCGCGTGTAAAGCGGGGCGTCCGGCAGAGCCCCTTTGCAGTGGAGGCGGGACGGGGGGTGGCGACGAGGGATGGGGGCGGGGCGTCGGGGAGGGTGGCAGGACGAGAGGATGAGGGGTGGGGGGGGGAGTGGGGAGAGGGTGGGGGGGGGTTAAGCATGGCAGGGCATGAGAGTGCCAAGGGGGTGCTCGGGTGCAGCGCAGGAGGCGAGGGAGCATAGGACCGGGTGGGCAGTCGCATACGACGATATGGGGGGGAGGGGGGCACAGCAGCAAACAAAAGAACCCCCGAGTTTCCCCTTAAGGGACCGCCTCTTCGGGGGATCGCCCCCCCCCCCCCCAAAAAAAAGACAAGGTCAGCCGGGCAAGAGGAGGGGGGAGGATCGGCCTGGACCCCGCCCTGCCCACCCGCACTGACCTGCGCACAAATTTGCCGCTTTGACACATGGCTCCTCGCGCAGCGCCCCTGATTTTGAGTCACATGTGTTGTACCCCCCCCCCCCCCTGCCCCAGGGCTCGCTTGATGGAGGGGAGTGAAGGGCGGGGGGTCAGATCCAGCGGGATCCCCCCCCCCCCCCCGTGTTCCGAGGTTCCGCAAGTTCGGCCCCTCCTGCACAAGGGACCGATCGGCCCTGCCCACGGGCCGCAGTGCCACGCCACCCTCACCTTCCCCCCAAAAGGCAGAATGCCCGGACCCGGACGTGCTGCGCACCACCGATGGGTAACGCTCGGTGATCCGGAACCCCCCGGGCCCTGCGTTACATTTCCCGCATCGGATGTGGCGGTGAGCACCCTCCAAACTTCACGGTCTTGGGAAAGGCTTTGTGGGAAGCATCGCCGGCGTGGGAGGGACGCCGAGGGGCAGAAGCAGCACTTGAGCTGAGGGACACCGCTCCCGCGCTCACGTACCAACGATACGGTCCCCCTGTGGCTGGGGACATTTGCTTTATGAAACCCCAAACCAGCGCATACACTCGGAGGTACCGACGGGCACACTGCCTCGGCCTTTATGGCATCCCCTCCCCCCCCCCCCTTTGTGCACACTCTGCCGTTGCGGGCGCATATTTCCTGCACTGATTTGCGTCGTCTTTCCTTCCCACTCCTCTTTGAACTGATGTGCCTCTACGGGGGTGCAATCCCGTAGCTCTGGGGAGGTGGCGGTGTTACACATGGTACATCTACCGAAGGTCCCACCTGCACCTTCGCTTAGCTCACCCGAAATAGGTTCCCCCCCCCCCCCCCCCCGCAGGCCACGGCTTAGTAGCGAGTTTTACCTACACCGGGGGGGGGGGGGGGGGGGTCAGAGGCCAAAAAAAGTTTGTGCGCCTAATATTGACTCGACCTCCAATGTCGGGCCCCTTTGATAAATTGCATTTTTTCCCTGAGGAACTCCCTGCGATGGTGGCGCCAGCCTCACATGAAGGCTTTCCCATGACGGTGATGTTTGGAGGGTGCTCACCACCGCTGATGTGGGAAATGTAACACAGGGCCAGGGGGGTTCCGCGTCACCAAGTGTTACATATCAGTGGTGTGCAGCCTTCCCATTCAGTCTGCATTTTGGAGAAATGTGAGGAATTTGGGGGCAAGTTGCTGATGTCGGTGGGGGGATGGGTGGGGGGTCAGGCGGAGGAGCTCAGGCTGCCATCCCCCCCCCCCCCGGGTAACGGTAAGCCGTGGACCCCCCCCCCCCCCCCCCCTGCGCACGCCTTTATGTTGCAGCGCGCTCGTTCGCCGGGCAGCCTGACGTTTGGTTGCATCCGAGTTACATGGTCAACATTTTGTGGAGTGCCAAGGGCGTCCTCGCTGACTTGCCGCGCGTGCAGAAGCTGGAGAGCCAGGCAGGTCTGTGGCACCGGGGCCAGGGCCGATGGAGGTTGCCCGCCGCGACGCGTGCATGGGCATCTCCGTCGGAGCAGGTCCAACGCGGTTGGGCTTTGCGGGGGGGGGGGGGGGGCACAGACGGCATATCGGGGGTTGTGTATCTGTGAGGGGTGGGTTTGCTGGCGTTCCGTGGTACGTGCCGCGCGGTAACACGGGCCTGTCCAAACACGGCGACAGGTTGTTCATGGCACCGCTTCGCCGACCGTTACGATGATGAGCTCCACCGCGCCCAGAGCCATTTGCGCCGGATTTGGTCCAAATGGGGGTCCGTGCAACAGCCGCGCTGTTGCCGGGCGTAGGGGAGGGGGCGTGGCCCGGGGGGTTGTGGCGTTCATTGCGGGGAAGGTCTTGTGCAATGTTGTGTTTGTTTGTGGCATTTTGACGGGAGGCCACTCGATGCCGTGTTCCTGTGCCGCATCGCTCGTGCCGGAATGCCCATGTGGTGCGGGTGGGGGCCCGCCTCCTTCGGACACCCCGTAACACTCCTGTAGTACGGGAGCAATGTAGGGATGCCAATGCCCTTTTCAACCTGCAATACAACATGCGTATCCTCCAATTCCTGTGGATTGATTGCGAAGGGCCTGCTGGGAATATGACAGTTGGGCACAGCAACGCATCCAATAGACTAATCCTCATAAGTATTCATAACCCGGGAATCTGCCACAACAACCATGAGCGGACCAACCGTACCTAAACAACAGCACCCCCCCCCCCAAAGTTTGCCCAATTGAACGCGTATTCCCCATGCTGCCCGCATCTGCCCCGGAACACGCGTGCAGCACATTTCTGGTTTAGGGATGCTCGGTTGCCTATTTCACAGCACAAGTAGCAACGGGTTTAGATCATGTTCCAAACAAGGGGGGCGGCCTGTTCGAATCCAGACCCCCCCCCCCCCCCCCGGGCGCCAAAGGCGCCGGAATTTGTTGTTTTGGGTGTATGTTGTAATTCGTGTAATTTTTTTTGCGGTAAATGTGTGTAGCAAAAAAATCGTCTAGTCCTGTAATTTTTTTTTTGCGGTAAGTCGTCTAAGCCCGTCACATGACTTATCGCAAAAAAAAAATTACACGACTAGACGATTTTTTTTGTACATGCGTTTACCGCAAAAAAAAATTCCGCAATGTGACGATTTTTTTGTTACACGCATTTACCGCAAAAAAAAAAATTGCACGACTTACCGCCAAAAAAAAATTACACCACGTGACGATTTTTTCCTACACGCGTTTGCCGCAAAAATAAAAAAATACACGACCTTACCGCAAAGAAACAATTACAATTTTACTGAAAATGTATGCCTATAGGCGATGTGCCCACCTGTGGCCACTTAGTGGCCGCTAGGTCTGTGTAGCCCATGCCATGGGCCCTCCGAAAGCCCCAAAATTGTTGTTATGTCGGGCATTTCGTGGCACCTGAAAACATTTTCACATTTCGACTTTTTTCGAAACCCTTCTGTTGCCCCTAGGTTGGGTTTGGGTGATCATTTGGTGACAATACGGGTACTTGAGCGCCCATGGGGACCCACATAGTGGCCACTGGGTCCATCTAGCCCGAGCCATGGGCCCCCCAAAAGCTTCAAAATTGCCGTTTGTAGGTGGTTCAATGGCCTTTGGTATGTGCACAAACTGCTTAAGCAGTTTTCCACCCTGTACAGGTCAAAAATGGAAAAATTTGCAAAACTTTTTTTGATATTGTGACCACTCACAATGATGAAATATGCTATGTAAAGCATGTTTTAGCCCCTCTTTATGTGTTTTTCACCCTATTTGGGTGTTGGGGGGGGGGGGGGGGGCTCCCAAGGGGGCCAGGGCACAACCTGCTTCTGCAGTTTTCCAGCCTCGGTAGCTCAACAATGCAAATTTCCAAAACTGATTTTTTAATATTCTTACCATCCAAAATGATCAAATATCCCATGTAAAGCATGTTTTAGCCCCTCTTTCTGTGTTTTTCACCCTATTTGGGTGTTTTAGGGTGAGGGGGGGCTCCTAAAGGGGTTGGGGCACAACCTGCTTATGCAATTTTCCAGCCTCGGCAGCTCAATAATGGAAATTTCCAAAACTAATTTTTTTTATATTTTACCATCCACAATGATCAAATATCCTATATAAAGCATGTTTTAGCCCCTCTTTATGTGTTAATCACCCTATTTGGGTGTCCGGGGGGGGGGGGGGGGTCCCAAGGGGGCAGGGGCACAACCTGCTAATGCAATTTTCCAGCCTCGGCAGCTCAATAATGGAAATTTCCGAAACTGATCTTTTTGATACTCTTACCATCCAAAATGATCAAATATCCTATGTAAAGCATGTTTTAGCCCCTCTTTATGTGTTTTTCACCCTATTTGGGTGTTTTAGGGTGAGGGGGGGGGCTCCCAAAGGGGCTGGGGCACAACCTGCTTTTGCAATTTTCCAGCCTCGGCGGCTCAATAATGGAAATTTCCAAAACTAAATTTTTTATATTCTTACCATCCACAATGATCAAATATCCTATATAACATCACCCTATTTGGGTGTTTGGGGGGGGTCCCAAGGGGGCAGGGGCACAACCTGCTTATGCAATTTTCCAGCCTCGGCAGCTCAATAATGGAAATTTCCGAAACTGATCTTTTTGATACTCTTACCATCCAAAATGATCAAATATCCTATGTAAAGCATGTTTTAGCCCCTCTTTATGTGTTTTTCACCTTATTTGGGTGTCCGGGGGGGGGGGGGGGCAAGGGGCTGGGGCACAACCTGCTTAAGTAGTTTTATAGCCCCGGCAGCTCAAAAATGGTTGTTCCTCTCCCCTCTTTGAGCTGCCTTGCCGAAGGCAATATGATTTTACTCAAAATGCATGCCTGTAGGCGATGTGCCCACCCGTGGGCCACTTCTGATTTTTTCCCCGCGCTCTCGTGCCCATGACACCCTGTGAAACTATGCTATATTGGCCCCACATCAGTGCCTTGGTGGCCTATAATGGTGGCACTAGCGTTGGCCATGGCCTTGTCAGGACTCTTTTTCTTGGGCTTGATTTTGTGTCTAGTGCCAATGACACCATGTGAAACCATGTTATATTGGCCGAGTCCCAACAAATTGATGGCCACACAGAGTATTATGTGCTTTGTGGACTCGGCGTCCCATCATTAAGGTCGCTATGGGGTGCCGTGCAGAACCGGCAGTAGTACATATTGCGCATGTATTGCAAAAGGTTGCATTTCTTTCAATTTTTCATTTTTTTTATAATCTACACGACTTAACGCAAAAAAAATTTACACGCCCTTACCGCAAAAAAAAAATCAATTTTTTTTATAATTCACACGACTTACCGCAAAAAAAAAATTACACGACTAGACTTTTTTTGTACACGACTTACATTTTTCACTTGATTTGGCCTCCTCAGGGGGTATTTTTTTTACCCTATTTGTCTATCCTCAAAATACTCACAATTTTGCGGAGAATTCAAAAATGGGTGAAAAACACAGAAAAATTGACACTCGACCTGACCTCCAGGTTGGACCTTGGCTGATGGGAGCCTGAGCTGATGGGCAATTTTTTTCTGACAAAAATTTTCTACCCCAGTTGTGATTGTTCAAAAAGATCAGCTCGTCATGGGGATCATTTTGAGGTATGTATGTTGGGGTATCCCCCCCCCCCCCCCCCCGAGGTCCGAGGCCTTGTGCCAACCCCCCCCCCCCCCCCAGGACCCCGGCGGCTGACCGGCCGACCCACCTACCTCCCCCCTCCAGACCCCAAAAGTTTTCGCACCCGGCTGGGGGTCAATATTTGAACAGGCCGAAACAAGGCAAACAGGATGCGCAGCGAGTTTCGGCATGTTGGCAGACGAACGTACCCTGACAAGAAACCGGCGCACGTTGGTGACATGCACGATATACCATGCAAACTTTAAAGATTTGCGGAAATATTTGATTCTGTCGGCAACGTGTGTTCATACGCAAAAAAAAACAAATTCAAAAAATGAATTAATTTTTTAGGGCCAGGCGTTGGAAACGGTAAAAGGGTGCGCAAAAGTGCGCAAAAATTAATTAATTTTGTGTGCGGATGTCCCTGTATTCCTTTTCTTTTGCAGACACAATGCTCAGTTTGCAATCATTTTCAAGTTATCCCCATGAAACTGCTGTGGCCCGCTTTGCAGCTGAAGGCCACAGGGCAGAAATCTCTGATTTTTGTCGTGGGATTGTCCGTGGTCCGGCTTTCCGTCCCCCGTGACAGGCTGGCATTTATTTAGTGTCTCATTATATTGATGGTCACATATGGGGAAAACCAACAATGCATGTGAGTCCCGGTTTCTGTGTCCCGGAAGGTCGGATTTTGTGCATGTGTTTTCCACGTTGCGGTGTAGAAATTGGGACCCTGAAACCGGTGACAAGCATCAGACCAAATTTAGAAATTCCCGGCATGGCTGCAGGGGCTGGTAGGTGCAGAAATTGGGACCCTGGGACCAGGGACAAGCAGCATCATCATACCAGAGCGCCTTCAAAAGCATCCATTCACGAAGAGCATAATCATTTGTATGAAAGAATTTGGTTGCGCAAGATGCGCAAAAAAAAACGCAAAAAAAGAAATAATTTGTGGGTCAAATAGCTGTGCAAAAACTGAAATTTGCAAAAAAAAAATCACAAAAATGAATTAATTTTTCCGAGTTCTGGCTGTATGTGCAAAATTTTTGCATTAAAAAATTCAAATCGGCCTGCGCAAAAATTAGGGTTCCGCGAAATTCAAAAGTTTGCACGGTACGATCCCAACCGAAAGTGTATACAGCGAACCCAAAAGGAGTTTCGAAAAATGCACAACAAAGCAGCGAGATATTTGGCCATGCCAATGGATTGTAAAGAATAATGGCGACCGATCACCCAGATACACCCTACGCCGCTCACCAACAAGGTTGGCCCGTTTAAAGATCATGACGATGACACGCAGATGCTGCCTCGGTGCACAGTGCCACCAAAAGCGGCGCACACTATCATGCGATCTCTTCAGTAAGAATGTCATTCGGGGCACCGTAGCCGAACAATATTCCCAGTTGTTCCCCAGCCCAGCACGTTGGGGAAGTTGGGGGGGTCGGTCACCCGGGTGCGGGTGGGGGGGGGGGGGGTACCCCACGGGCTTTGAAGTCGCTAGGCTACCCGTCGACGCTGGGTGGGTGCTGGCCCAATGCGCCCGGCATCGGCCTTTGGCCCAGAACAGAACTGCACTGTGCGGACTTGGGGTCCCGTTGCTGAGGTTGTACCTGCCGCACTTGCCGGTGTCTCTGTATGGAGCCCCTCCCCCCCGCACGGTCTGTAGAAGTCATTCGGAAGACAGTTCCCTGCTCAATCAATCGGTCTTCCTCGCTCCTCCCGCCTCCCACGTTTTTGTAAGTCGCAAGTCCTGGTGGCCACCAGTTTGCCGAGGAGAGAACGTGGTGAGCAATCTGCTCAATTCAGAGTTGGGGGCATGGGCGCATCGTACGGGGGAGAGGCACCGCTCCCTCTCCGTCGGCCGAGCCTGCGATCCGGCAGCTCTCTCCCTTCCCCATACTGCCCTACGCAAATGGCATTCGCAACCGTTAGCAGCTGCCTCGGACTGTTTTGCAACCCTCCAACCGCTTTCCTGACCGCCCCTGCCACTCCGCTCTAAGCCCCCCTTCCCTTCCAAGTCGCCACTCGTTTGGGTCATGATAAATGAACCAGTTGTATCAATGCGACATTTAGATTATGATTTTTGAATTTACTGTGCATCCACATAATGAATTTCTTTATGTTCTCTATACTACATGGGCAGGCCTTCGTGGTGGAATGGGCGACACACATGACTTAAATTCCTGTGCATTTTTTGCGTGCCGGTTCAAGTCCGGCCGGAGGTATTAGGTATTGTCTTTGGCGGGGCAGTGCTCTGATGTCAGCCATTTGCTGCATCTTTCACCAGAGCCCAATAACGGATTGATCATAGCCGGGGATTTGCACGGCCAATTGCCGGACCTACTCACCATTTTTGTGGAAAACGGCTTTCCAGGCCCTGACGGGCCGCAGTACCTCTTCAACGGGGACTTTGTTGACCGTGGCAAGCACGGTGTGGAGGTGGCGACGCTGCTGCTGTGCTACAAAATCCTGTACCCTGACCGTGTGCATTTGAACCGCGGCAACCACGAGTCAGCCGCGATGAATATGACCTATGGCTTTGTGGATGAGGTGTGTTAGTGGGCGAGAGTGTGGCATGGCTGTGAATGAGATATGGTTGTCAGTGTGGCGGCTGGGGTGTAGTGGGTTTGCATGTGGGTCGTTGTGAGTGGGGTGTGTCTTTGAGTATTCGCCCGTGAGTGTAACGTGCCCGTGGCTGTAAGTTAAGTGTGGCTTTGAGTCATGTTTTGCTGCGAATAAGGTGTGTCTGTAAATGGGAAGTTGTCTGGGGTATGGTGCAGCTGTAAGCAGATTGTGGTTGTGAATTGTGGTTGGGGTGTGGGTGTAAGTGGCGTGTGGCTGTGAGTGGTACTGTGCTAATGGTATGCTTTATAGTAGGTTGATTGTAAGTGTGAAGCCCCATCAAGTGTACTGTGGCTGCAAATGATGCATGCTTGTGAGGGGATGTGTAATTGTGGTGCGGTGTTTAGTGTCGTGTGTGGTTATGAGTAAGACCTGAAAGGGGTGTGGTTGTGTGTTTTTATTGCCGGTGGCCTAGTTTTGAGAGTGTTTGGAAGGGGTTGGTGGGGGCTTTTCTGGGTGACTACACTTTAAAAGTAGCGTTTAGTGCAAGGATTCCCCCATTGCAATCTTCCACTATCCGGCAAAATGTCCAAGGTAACCAACTCCGATTTGTGCACCGACTAGCCAGCAACAACCGAAGATTGATTCTATCGTGTGGCTACCCATTTTGCTGCCCTCCACCCTTGACGTCAATTGCACATGTCCTCCGCATCACCAAAGAGAAGGAACTATCTGTGCGTAGATGAGACCTTAGGACTGCCAATAGCCATGTGAAGAAGCGCCAGATGCACAATGACATGCCAACTCCTTCCATCACAGTATTCTCAAACGCAACTACTTGACATTTGACAAAGTTAGGTTATGCATACACCTGAAAACACTTCAACACTGCACCAGATTTGACAAGATTTGCGCAATACTAGTAAGACAGGGCCAAGGGATTGGAATGTAGGCAACAAAGCGAGCAACAGCAGCAAGCAGCAAACAACCACCAATGCCCACCCTTAAATCAAATGGGCTCAATATGTCTGCACCATGCCATGTCTGCACAGGTATGCACATTTTCTTGTGCTATGTGTAAACTTTTTAGGTCGCTGACGACAGCCCATACCTCATGACTGAGCCACACACTGCTCATGCTAGCCATTTCTTTGGAGTGTGTATGGGCACCTACCATGCAGCGGGATTCCATTGTCGCAGTGGGGGCCAAGAAATGCAAGATATATTGTTGTCATGCACACATACCACCCCAGAAGATGTAGCGAAAACAGGGGTTACCAACACCACCAAAACAGTGGATAACACTCCAGAAAATCGTAGGAAAGTCAACAAGGTGGGGAATGGGACCTTTAAAACCTTCTACATAACACACAATTTCCTTCCATGTTAGAACCCCTTTGTGTAAGCTAAAATGCATGCTCACAAAACTTTTTGATTACATTTTGGAGGGTCTTGAAGGTGTTGGCCCCCGTACATTCATGTAATCCGGCCCCTGTTGCAATGGACAATGGTGTCCCCCATAACTGGCCACTGTACCATTGACAGCCATTGACGACCATTGGTGATTGTGTGTTAACACTTGTTGGCGAGCGGCCTAAGTAATTTCGTCATACAACTCTTGCTTGTCCTTCAGCAATTTGTCGTAAAGTTTAATGCGATGTTTGGTTATTTTGATTCATTGTATGCATGTAGCTGCTATATCCGGCCATGGGCAACTGTAATTTATCTCATTCTAGGTGAAGCGACACCATCTTGGAGTCATAGGGGTAGCAACACCATCTTGGAGTACTCTTATGTGTGCCCATGGCAGTGTAAGGCCTGATGAATATTGCTTCCATGCCTCGAGATTCCTATGCCACAAGTAAATCCTAATTGCTTCAGCCCGGAAGCGTTTACCCAAGGCCAAGCCTGCACCTGCTTTTGTGAGCCCGTATTCCATGCTTTGACCTGCAGGCGGTGCCACTCATCTGCACCGGAGGCTACGCTACCAGTTCCAACCCCAAATGCTATGCCGCCAGTCCCGGGACAGCTATGACTGTGAATGCCTGAGAATGTAGCGTGAGCGCAAGTCCCATGCCAATCATCCACGATGGTGTCACCCAACCCCCCGCATGTGCACCACTCTCTCCCACGGAACCGCAAAATTGCAGCCCCTCCACGACCCCCCTCCCCCCACCAGGCTGGCCAACTTCCCCCTGCTCACAGTCTGGCCCACAAGCACAACCAAGTGCATGAAACCAGGAGTACCAACCAGCCAACCTACTGTGCCTTTCTTGTCGACGCCCCCGTCTTGGCATTGTGTCTCTGCTCCACACTACCAACGCCACGGCGCCCCACATTGCATGCCATCTTAATGTCTGGCGGCTGGTGCTTATCACCCCCGCACCCCTGCAACGTGCCCCACCTCCTCCTACGCACCCCCCTCTCCCTGTGCCTCAACCTTCTCGATCCCTGGCTTCCCCGCTTCGTCGCCACTGTGTCGGGGCACTGTCTCTGTCCTCCGACCCCACTGTGCTCTCTCCACCCTGCAAGCCCCCAAAAGGCGCTATCCCCCTCACCCCCCCAGAAGGCGCTGTCCCCCTCATCCCCCAAAAGCCACTGTCCCCCTCCCCCCAACCCCCCGCCCTCCCTCGCCATTTCACTCACGTCAGCCGTGGTGCCGTGCAGGTGAATGAAAAGTTCGGCAGTCTACACATGTTTACGCTGTTCGCGACCGTTTGGGACCTGCTCCCGATCGCGGCCGTCCTGGACGACGCAATCTTCGTGTGTCACGGAGGCCTGTTCCGTGTCGGTAACATCACCATAAACCACCTCAACGCTTTGCCTCGAAGGGACTGTGACTTGAGGTCCGACCGGTGCAAAGGCATTTGAGAAGGGCCACGTTGCACTCGCACGCTGCGCGCGTGTGTGCGTGCGCGCGCGCATGCGTGTGTGTCGTTGATCCATCGTCCGGGTTTCCATTAGTGAGGGTGCAGTGGTCGGGGGAGAGACTGAACCCACCTCGTAGTCAATGCATGTAGCAACGTGCTCAATGCGCTTTGCAGGCGGCAACCGAGGGCTAGCCCGAGGACTGCACGCACAGCCTGCTGAGAAGGGCGCGTAGCACGTGTCATGAACGGTTTTTGTGACTGCTTTTTGACACCAAGAACACTCGGGCTGTTTTGATCCACTGCCTATTTGTCGCGTACATCGTGTGTGTGTGTGTGTGTGTGTGTATGTGTGTGTGCGCGCACGCCCACGTCCGCGCGCGCGGTTGGGTGGTTCCAACTAACACAGGCTCCACAGTACTGTAATGGCTGGGCTACACAGAGCACGGACTCCTCCATGGATTTATTGAGGTCTGGGGAAGGGACGTGGAACAATTTGCTCGCAAGTCTCTTCTGAGTGTTGCACACTCTTTGGCAGACCAACAGATGTCCAGGACAGCTCCGCAGCTCCTGAGGAGTTTTCTCCAACCGCTTTTCTTGCTTTGCTGTTGTTTCGCGGTTTCGCAACGTGTGTGTGTGTGTGTGTGTGTGTTCTGACTACTTGCCCCTAAGCCTGCACTGCTATAGAGGCAGCGCAGTGCCCTTTCCTGCGTCTCAGGTCCAGCCATCCTGACCGCGTGAACTGCTGCGTGCCTGTCACCTCCAGAAAGGTGCCTGTTGGCGTTGAGCATGTTCTGTCTGGTTTGATGACCAAGTGACGAGGCGTTTCACTCCGCCCATCTTGTGCTGTGTCCCACAAATTGTGTGTGGGTGTTGCCGTTGGCTGTTTGCTGGGGGTTGAGGCTATGAATCGTGCTGTGACTGCAATGCCCAGAGCCTGCCTCGTGCCGTGTGGACCGCAGGTGCAAGCAGTCCGCAACGCATTTGATGGTGGACATTCTGTGGAACGACCCGCAGGAGGAGGAGGGTCGGAAACAGGGCGAACGCGGGGGAGGCTCCATTTTCTTTGGCCCAGATGTGACGGAACGATTTCTGTCGCGCAACGGCCTGCGCCTTGTGATTCGGAGCCACGAGGTGTGTGAGGAGAGTGTGCGGGGGGTGATGGGGGAGGGCAGGTATGCGCACAAGGTGGAGGAGGCGAAAGGGTGGTTTCAAGGGCAGAGGCGAAGTGAAGTGTCCACTTAAAACCACCTCCAGATGTCTTGACCAAAATACTTTTCTTCGATATTTAAGGCTCGTAAGGGGATTGAATAGTATGATTATATTGCATATTCTCTGCACCATCTTTACCATTAATTCAGATCTTACCACTTCCAGATTGCAAACCGATTTGAGCTCTTGCAGACGTTCATCTGCCAAGGTTTGTAAAAACCATAAATAACAAAAATTAATTTCATACCCCCCCTCAAAGTTTACGTACGTTAATTTCTATCACGGGGGAGCCGACTCCGTGGGTCCTAGGACGCCAACTCCCCCCCCCCCCCTCCCAAGGGGCCTCCGGCCAACAGCCAGTTGCCAAAGGTGCCGCCCTTAGAAGTCAATGGGTGCCGAAGGCGCCCAACGCTCCATGGGCACCAAGGTGCCCAAAGGAAAATTTTGTCCATTTTGCATATTATCCTTAAACCCAACCCTGACCCAAACGCCCACCCCAACCCTCAACCTAGTCCTACACCTGCCCCTACCCATAGCCCTAAACCTAATCAAGACTGAATATTGGGACCGAGCTGGTGGGGGAGGGAACATCGGCTATGACTGGTGAGGGACATCAAGAATGATTCACACATTGATGGCTCTTGACAAAGTGAAATCAGCTTGCACCATTCCCACGAGGCCCACTTTCAAGGCATTTTTTGGACTTCTGAGGGGCCAAAATGCCCCAAAATGGACTCAAAATGGGCTCAAAATGGGCTCATTTCACCCGTTTGTGCACCCCAAATGGTCTAGGATGAGGTTTGGAAAAATGCGATTTTGACCCATTTTTGACCTATTTTTGGTCCCAAAACAACCCATTTTCAAGGCATTTTCAGATTTTGGGAGGACCGAAATGGGCCACCACAAGCTCAAAACGGTCCAAAAACACTTGTTTTAGCGTCGCACATGGTCTAGGATCATTTTTGAGAAAAGTCATCTTTTTGCCCCTACTGGACCCTGGACCCTGTTGACCCATTTGGGCACCCACCGGTTTGGGCTTGAGCTTGCAGCTTGCCGCAGCCTAGTGGGCCTAGGTATTGGGGTCTAGGCGTCTGTTTGGGCAATTCTGAGGGGTGGAAACCACAAAAAGTGGGGGGGTTGCGGGTGGAGTAGGTGCCCTCGGAATCGCATTTTGAGCCATGTAGCCAAAGATATGGCCTATTCTTGGTTTGTGGGTGTCGGCATTTGGAGCTTCTGGGGGCCTTTTTGGGCCGTTTCCGGGACATATCATGGAGTTAGAGGGCCGCAAAGAGCTCGTTGACACGGGAAAGTCAAGCCGCACGTGGAGTGCACCCACCGTTTCCCTTCGTTTGGCCGTTTTGAATGTGGTCCAGGGCTTTTTTGGCCCAAAAATGGCTGTTTTTGGCCCTACACTGCAGTTTTTGAAACTGAGGCCCGCCACTTGCGAATCCCGTTCCCGGCCGCCACCGTCGAGTTTCTTGCTCAAACTTTGTGTGATTGTACTTCACACCCATAGGTATCATCCACCAAAATTTCACCCGAATCCGAAGCACCATGACGGAGTTCTGATTTTTCCCCATTTCGCGCGTGCTGCTTGCTTGCTTGCTGCTTGCTGTTTGCTACTTGCTGCTAAACCTGGTAGGTCCACCCGAGACACTAAAAAGGGTTATAAAACCAAGACTGGTTCCACCAGCTCGGTGACCCTAGCCCTAGCCCTAGCCCTAACCCTAGCCCTAACCATGATTGAATATTGGGACCGAGCTGGTGGGGGAAGGAACATCGTCGCAGGAGACTTCAACGACAAATGAGCTACGCACTGGAAAGTGGATGAGAGCAGCTCAAAAGGGGCTCAAAATGAGCTGTATTCATCCATTTGGGCACCACAAGTGGACTAGTTTCGAAAACCATGGTTTTGACCCGTTTTTGAGCCCTTTATCGTCCCCAATTGGCCCATTTTCAAGGCCCTTTCGCCCTTGAGAGGGGCCAAAATTGCTCAACATGGGCTCAAAATGGGCTCATTCCACTTGTTTGTGCACCCCAAATTGTCCAAAAGTATCTTTGGAAAAACACATTTTTGATCCATTTTGACTGATTTGTGGTCCCAAAACAGCCCATTTTCAATACATTTTGTGACTTTGGAGTGGCCAAAATGGCTTGCTATGGGCACCAAAAGGGCTCATTGCACTTGTTTAGTCCCCCCAAATGGTCTAGAATCATTTTTGGGAACACTTTTTTTTGAACCATTTTTGACCCATTTTTGGTCCCAAAACAACCCATTTTCAAGGCATTTTGTGACTTTGGAGTGGGCAAAATGGCTTGCAATGGGCTCAAAATGGGCTCATTTCACTTATTTAGGCACCCCAAATGGTCTAGGATCATTTTTGGGAAAACACTTTTTTGACCCATTTTTGACCCATTTTTGGTTGCAAAACAGTCCATTTTCAAGGCATTTTGGGATTTTAGGAGGGCCAAAACAGGCCACCACGAGCTCAAAACGCGCCAAAAACACTTCTTTTGGCATTCCATGTGGTCCAGGATGATTTTTGAAAAAAGTCATTTTTTTGCACCCGGTGGACCTTGTTGACCCATTTTGGCACCCACCTCTCTTTAGCTTGCCGCAGCCCAATGGGCCTAGGTACGGGGGTCCAGGCGTCGGTTAGGGCAATTTTGAGGGGTGGAAACCACCAAAAGTGGGTGGTTGTGGGTGGATTAGGTGCGCTCGAAATCGCATTTTGAGCCACGTAGCCCAAGATATGGTCTGCTTTTGGTCTGGGGCTGTTGGCGGCCAATGTGCACAAATTGTGGGGCTTTTGGGGGCCTTTTGGGGGCGGTTCGCGGACATATTGTGGAGTTAGAGGGCCCTAGAGGGCCCTTCAGCACAGGGAAGTCTAGCTGCATGTGTAGAGTAGCCACTATTTCCCTTCATTTGGCCATTTTCAGCAAGTTCTAGGGCGGTTTTGGGCAAAAAAAGGCTGATTTTGGCCCGAAATGGCAGATTTTGAAATGGAGGTCCGGCACTTGCGACGCCCGTTCCGGGCGGTCACTGTTGAGTTTCTGGCTCATACTTTGTGTGGTTGTCCCTCACACCCATAGGTAGCATCCACCGAAATTTTGGCTGAATCCGAAGCACCACGATGGAGCTGTGATTTTTGCCCATTTCGCGCGTGCTTGCTGCTTGCTGCTTGCTTGCTTGCTGCTTGCTGCTTGCTTGCGTGCCAAACCTGTTAGGTCCACCCTAGACACTAAAGAGGGTTATGAAACCAAGACTGCTTCCACCAGCTCGGTGACCCCAGCCCTAACCCTAGCCCTACCTTGAACCTTAGGCTAGGGTCAGAGTTGTTGTATGGGTCCAAAATGGAGAGAAACGATGTGACAAAAGCAGCCATGAACAAAATTTGGGGGATCTTGTTCAGCCTAATCAACATAGTAATATGGTTAGAGGGAGGGCAAGGGGAGGTAGAGGGAGCCTGCGATGGACCAACGCTTGGCCTTGGGGGCATGTGCCCCCCAAATCGCCCCACTTGGACCCCCCCCCCCCCCCAACCAACCCTCCCAGACCCCTGCCCCCCAGGCAACAGCCCCCTGGCCCCACCATGGTATGATCACCATTATGATGGGGGGTGTTGCCTCTGCGTTTGAGCCCCGCATTAGGCTCCGGCAAGGCCTTCCCTCGGTGCTTAATCCGGTGGTGCTCACCCAGAATGGGTCATCGGTCCAACAGGCTGATCCTACCCTGAGTGCCCAAAAAGTCCCAATTTTAGGTTTGAAGCGGTGTCATGCAATGGGTGCGCCGGTGCCCCATTATGCTTACTCTGTGCTCAGGTTCCCCGCACTAGACGTGGGGCTGAAATCCGACACAACGGCCGCCTGATGACTGTCTTCAGTGCCAGCAACTACTGCGGCACCATGGGCAACTATGGCGGCGTTGTGGTCTTCAAGAACGGCGAAAACCCAACCGTCAAGGTGCAGTCGGGGCTTGTGTGATGGGGCGGAGGATGCGCCACAAGGGCCCGGGGTCATGTTCAGGGCACAGCAAGGATGTATTGGAACGCCTAACAGGCGGTCTGGGAGAAGCCCCCCCCCCCCTTCCCCCCAGACCCCCAAGCCCCCCCTCCTCCCTCCCTCTTCCAATGCGTGATCCAGCCCAGAGATTTTCAGTGCAATTTCTGGACAAATTTTCTCTTCGGCCCTCGATCGCAAAGTCTCCTCGGCATTTGTTCAGGAAATTTTCCTCGGGCCCTGTAGGCCAGGGACTGTAAGAGGAGGGGGGGTTCTTCCTCGACCCCCTCCCCCCCCTTGCCCCCACCGAACCCCTCCCCCCCCTTCCCCCTCCCCCCTAATACATCACCGGGGCAAAGGCATCGGATATCCAATGGGGCATGGAGGGTGGCAATGCAACGCGGCTCTGCGCAGGGGGCCAGTGGAGGTGCACAAACAGAGGCACAGCCTGGGGCACGAGCACGAGCTCTTCAAGTCTTTGCACCGCAAAGCCAAGGTGAGGCATGGTGTTGTACGCCGGATTCTCTTACCTTTCCATTCCTCCGTTGCTTTTCTATTCTTCAGAGCGGCACACCAAAGTTGAGTCGCCAATGATGGAGAGCCGCCCGGATTTCCGATCATTTGCCACATTCTGCGCACCACCAAATGTCAACTACGCCGAGGGTTTTCCTTGAATTTTCTTTGCGGGTCGGCTTTGATTTTGTCTTTTTTTTTTGGTTCTGAACCGTCCGGGACCGCCAGCAGCAGTTGACTGCCACCCGCTACTGGTCCACTGCAAACTGCTGGCGGTTGACCCACAACTGCCGGAGGCTCCCGTAGCCGAGTGGTCATAGGCCGCGACTTCAGACAGAAGTCCCCGAATCAGATTCCTGCCAGCCCCGCTGAGGGCCAACCACCGTCGGTTATCTCCAACCGTCGTCGGTTAACCTGCAACCGCCGCTGGCTGTCTCTTAAGCGCCGTCCAATTCTGCGCCGAACTAGCGAGCTGTCTACTGGACGGCCCGAGGTTTTTTTTTTTTTTTTGTTAAAACGTCCTCCGGGTTTCGGGCGAAAGGCAGCGTTCCCGGACACTTTCCCCCGCCGCTGGTGTCTCTCGGTCCCCAGGAGCACTGGGCCCCGTCCCTCGAGAAGGTGGCCGCGGCTCTGGAGGAGAATGAAGGCAGCTCCACTTTCCGGGTGCGGGAAGTCAGCAACCCCTTGTCCTCTGATGAGGTGGAGGCCAACGCCAAAGTGGCGGTGGTGGATTTGTTGATGGAGTGGATTACAAAGGAGACCCACGACTTGGCGTGGTACTACAGCGCATGCAAGCAGCAGGACAACGGGTGCATCACGTTCGAGGACTGGATTGCAGGTGCCGAGGCGGCAAGCAGGCAAACGGGCGGGCGCGCTGGTGATGGGTGGGGTGCAAGTGGTTGGGCGGGTGCTGGCGGCCTTTCAGGCACTCCACCAAACCTGTTGGGTTCGCTGATGATCAATAGGATGTAGGTCTGTTGAACCTCGCAGTTTGTGTTTTGACTGAAATACTTGGGTGTCACACACACACACGCACACGCACACACACATGTACGCATACAATGTGACCGGTGTGCTAACATATGGCTGACCCGGTCCGCCGCGGAAAGGAGTCGTGACTCCATTAGCCCGCTTCAGTAGATGCGGTCCGCCCTTGACAAGTATCACAGAGCTGTGGCCCTAAATGCTGTTGCCGTCACCACGGTACATCTCCCCTCTAGTGGTGACCATGCAAGGAAGGCCCATGAGAAGAGGGGGGTGAGGGAGGTTTGGAGCAAGATCAGGACATCCGTGCAAACAGGCAATTGCTTCGAGGTACATATGGTGTGATGCGCCTGTACCCAGCCTGAGGGATGCGTTGGAAGGGGGAGAGCCCCTCGTTTCCCCTCCAAGGCGCCCAGCCTATGCCTAGCTACTGTTCCCCTAACGGCAGGTGTCAGGCTCAATGGTATTTGTAACCAACAGTAACTGCCCCCAACCGCTTTGGCAACCTCCTCCAACTGCCTACACAACCGCCTCCGGGACTGGCTGTGAGGCCCCTTTCCTTCCAAAGCAACCCTGCCCAGCCCCCCCCCCTCCACCACACAAACTACAGCCGTTCGGTGTGTCGCAGCGGAACCTCACCCCCCTCTGACCCTACAGCAACGCCAACTGCATGGTGTGCGATTGGGTGGTGCCATGGCCAAAGTATGGCAAAACACTGCCGAGGGAAGAGGGGTACCGGGTGGCCCATTTGGTGTGGCGAGCCTGGACAGGCCGTGGCACACTGCCCAGGGGTTGTTGTGGAGGCAGCCTCTGCCCCCCCCCCCCCCCCTCACCATGTCCCTCAAGTATGTTGCTGCCAAGCGGGTCCGCAGAGATGAGACGCCGGGTACCGCCACCTGCACCCTGCACTGCAGTGATGTGCTCGCCTTGCATCCTCATCCCCACACTTGCCGCTAGCGTACGCCGGGTCAGACGTGATGAGATGGAGCTGAGTCCTACTAGGTGTGACACAAGACGCAGCCGGTTTGTAGTGAGCTCTAGGTGCGACAGGAGCAGATATTAGCAGGGGCCAGTGGAAAAAAAATTCGCGCGAATTTTTTTGTACCCCCCCCCCCCCCCCGGGGGTAGCCACGAAAAAAAAAAAAGCTAACAAACTTGTTGGGTTGAAAGGTATCCTCCTTGCACCTTCCACATTCAAACAAGTGTGATAAAAGTCAAAAAATTTCAGTTTTTGGGGCCTGGAAAAATTTTTCGCGCGATTTTTTTGGGTACCCCCCTCCCCCTCCGGGGGTACCCCCCGAAAAAAAAATGCCACGGTGGTACCAGGAATTTTTTTTCTGGGGCCCCCCTGGATAATAGTGATAAATGGTGCGGAGGTGATTCCTAACAAAACTCAGTTCCCCTGAGGGACACCAGTGGCATGTCGGCTCATCCCCCTGTCCCGTCCTCAACAGGCAATGAACAACACGTCCCGTGGCCCCAAGCCCGCACCGCGCACCGGCTGGCACGGCCGCTGGCCGTCCACCACGGCCCACACGACCGCACTTGGGGAGGCCTCGGCCACTGACCCGCCTTGGGCCTGGTCATGTGCGGTACGCCCATGGCCTCAGTGGTTCGGGAGGCGACGCCCAAAGCCCAACGCCCCGTCCCCCCCCCCCCCCCCGTCCCCCTGTGCGGTTGCCTAGTGGTTAGACCTCTACACCAGACAGCGTGTGGTGTGGCAGCACGCTCTTGTACAGGGAGGAGGAGGAGGAGGAGGAGGAGGAGGAGGTGCCGTGGGTCTCTCACTCATCCGCGCTTGAGGCGCAGGTCCAGGACTTGGTCCTCAGCCACACCCTCATCTCCATCCCTGTGGTTATCGGGTAGTGTACTGAGTGTAGCGGGATTCGATCCAACGACTCTTTGCATGTAATTCTCAGGTCTGCAGTCCAGCCTGGGGGCGGACATTGATTTTGCCAGCCACAAAGACAGCCTTGTGGAGCTTGAGCCCGACGGGACTGTGCACTGGCGGAACTTTCTGGAGCGCTACCAGGTGTGCCCCCGTCACCCCCCCATCCTTGACCCGCTTCCCCTTCGCCGACATCCAACCTCCACACTTCACTGTCATGGGAATGACTGAGTGTGGAGCACTCAAGCGCAATTAAGTAGATTTACTTCAGTATACTAGAGTAGCCATATTTAAGGGCGCTTAAGGGGAAACTTAAGCCCCCTTAAGGGCCCTGAAGTGGATTTTGCCGCCCCATTTGCCGCCCAAGTTAAGAGTACCCCAAACACACTAAAGTGCACTCAATTAGATTTCAGTGTACTAAAGTGGCGGTGTGGGAGGGGCGCCGAGGGGCAGAAGCAGCACTTGTGAGCAGAGAGACAACGGTCCCGCTCTCACCGAACCAACAAGACGTTTCCCCCGTGGCCTTGGACGCCATTTATCTATCAAACCCCAAACCAGCGTGTACACCCGGAGGTACAGACTGGCACACTTCCTGGGCCTTTATGGCTCTCCCCTATGCCTTACGGGGCCTCGGTGACCATGACCCATGCCTTACGGGGCCTCGGTGACCATGACCCATGCCTTAGGGGGCCTCGGTGACCATGACCCATGCCTTAGGGGGCCTCGGTGACCATGACCCATGCCTTAGGGAGCCTCGGTGACCATGACCCATGCCTTACGGGGCCTCGGTGACCATGACCCATGCCTTAGGGAGCCTCAGTGACCATGACCCATGCCTTACGGGGCCTCGGTGACCATGACCCATGCCTTACGGGGCCTCGGTGACCATGACCCATGCCTTAGGGAGCCTCAGTGACCATGACCCATGCCTTAGGGGGCCTCGGTGACCATGACCCATGCCTTAGGGGGCCTCGGTGACCATGACCCATGCCTTAGGGAGCCTCGGTGACCATGACCCATGCCTTAGGGGGCCTCGGTGACCATGACCCATGCCTTAGGGAGCCTCAGTGACCATGACCCATGCCTTAGGGGGCCTCGGTGACCATGACCCATGCCTTAGGGGGCCTCGGTGACCATGACCCATGCCTTAGGGGGCCTCGGTGACCATGACCCATGCCTTAGGGAGCCTCGGTGACCATGACCCATGCCTTACGGGGCCTCGGTGACCATGACCCATGCCTTAGGGGGCCTCGGTGACCATGACCCATGCCTTAGGGGGCCTTAGCGGCATTGACCAATTGGGTCATGGTCACCGAGCCCCCCTAAGGCATGGGTCATGGACCTCCCCCCTCCCCTTTGCACTGGTGCCCCGTTGGCTCAGCCACCCAACGCCGCCGTAGGTACACGCGAAAGTCAGATGCACCTGCATACTCAGTCCCGACCCACCGCCAACATTCCCTGGGGACGCCCTCCGTCAAGGCGGTTCGGGCGTTGCTGTTGTCCGGTCTCCTCGGCAGGCGCACAGGCCCAGGGGCAGTGGGTGTAGGTTCTGAATCTGAGAGCCCCCCTCCCCCACCACCCCCACCACCATGTGAGGAAAAGATCATCTGTGCATACCCCACTGTGTCTGGTTACGTGGGCTGCGTAAGCTGGCACTCCTCACATGTAGGGTCAAGAATCACAGCAGCAGGAGTCACAGGAGCCGGCAGTGACGCAGGAAACCAGACAATTGGAAAGGAAACGGGGGAATTGCTGTTGGAAATGTAAAAACAAAGCTACTTTTGGGTGGTCAGATGGCCCAGGGAGCTGGGGTGATGTGGAGGAAAAGTGGGGGGGAAAGGAGAAATTGGTGGGAAATGGGGAAACGTTGGAGGGCAATGGGTGACATGTGGTTCATGAACCCCAGAGATGGATGTAGCATAGCACCGGAAGGGGGTGGTCTCACGTTGGGGCTTTGTTTACCATGTTGGGTTTGTGCCAGTTGCACCTTCGCAGTCTCGCTTTCGCTGGAAGTGCTGACGGCAGGCCCGGCATGCAAGTTGGACATTGCTCTGCATGTTGTTCCCGGGTATTTCAACGCACGATGGAATTAATTGCACCTCCTGCCACCACCGCACATCCCATACCCAGTCCTCTGACCACTCTTCTTCCCTCCTCCTCAGGTCCAAGTTACCGGAAGGACCAGCCAGTGGGTGGAGCAGGTGAAGAAGGACATTCACAACAAGTGTGTGCGTGTGCGCGCGTGCGTGCGCGCGCGCGGTCGGCTATGTGCGTGCGTGCGTCAGAGTGTGTTTGCGAATGCGCGCACATTTCGGTGTGTCGCCATCAGCCCCTGCAGCGCTGCTATATCCGCGTCCCGCCCTAGGCCTGCCCCTGCACCACCACCTCTCCTGAGGGACCGTGCATTCGCCCCTCAGAGGAGTGCACACGTTGGATGGCCGCTCGTGGGCCGTGCGCCAACGGCCCCTCTTTTTGGACCCCCAGCCCCGCTGGGTGCCCCCCCCTGTCGCGTTGGACCGGGCGCGGCGACTGACTGCATTTACAGCCCTCCGATCCCTCCCCTGCCTCCTCCCTCCGCCCTCACAGCCATCCCCTCACCACCTCCTCACCTCCCCCTGTCTCCCACAGCCATCCCCTCACCACCTCCTCCCCTCCCCCTGTGTCCCACAGCCTTCCCGGCCCTGACAGGGCGTTGTTTTAGTGGACAAGTGGTTTCCTTTTTTTTTCCCCCGCAGAAAACAGTCGACCTCCAACCGCCGTCGGTTACTCTACCGCCGCCGTCGGTTGCCCGCCAACCGCCGTTGGATACCTCCAACCGCCGTCCAATGGTGTGCCTGCATACTGAGGCGGTTACTGGACGCCCGGAGTTTTTATTTTGTTTTGAGTACAAAATCCTCCGGGCCCTACCCCCTCCTTCTGCAACGCACAGCCTGCCAATGCCTACCCAGTGCCCCCCCCCGACCCCCCCTCCGTCCCTTGCCTGGCACCCGCCCTCCGGTTCCACAGGCTGATCAGCACCGACATGAAAGTCTCGGAGTACCTCAAGATTTTCGATGCAAATGAGGACGGCACCGTGTCCACGAAGGAGGTCCGGGCGGCCCTGAACAAGATGGAGATCGCCCCGGAGCTGGTGGACTTCTTCGCAAGCCTGGCCCTGAAGGGGGGCAACATGTGCGTGGAGTCCTTCCTGGAGAGCCTGCAGCCCGCGTACTCAGGTCCGCGCGGTCGGGGCCAGCAGCGGTGCTTCGCCGGTGGGCCAGGCTGGCGAGGGGGTCAGAAGCGCGGGACCGCACTAATCCCCCCACCCCCTCACCAAATTTAGTACTGATTTCGACAGAATGTTCAATAAGGCCCGGGGGGTATTCATTGTGGGGGGGTGATAATTTTGGGCGGGTGCGTGCCACGTGAGATTTTCCTGTGCAACAGGGGCCGATGGTGCGAATGCAAACTCTGCAGCTGTGGCCTATGCTCTGCTAGTGTTTCCAATACAAAAAAGCAAATGAAACCGAGTTCATTCTTCAAGTGACGCTTGCGGCTCTGAAAAGTGTGATTTGTCGGTTTGTTCGTGTACTGTTCCTTGGGAGGCTCAAGCGGGGACTAATTTTGACAGATTGCTCAACAGGGCCCGGGGGCTACTAAATTTGGGGGGTTACTAAATTTGGGGGGCTACTAAATTTGGGGGGCTACTAAATTTGGGGGGCTACTAAATTTGGGGGGCTACTAAATTTTAGGGGGTTACTAAATTTGGGGGGTTACTAAATTTGGGGGGCTACTAAATTTGGGGGGCTACTAAATTTGGGGGGTTACTCAATTTGGGGGGCTACTAAAGTTGGGGGGTTACTAAATTTGGGGGGCTACTAAATTTGGGGGGTTACTAAATTTGGGGGGTTACTAAATTTGGGGGGTTACTAAATTTGGGGGGCTACTAATTTTGGAGGGCTACTAAATTCGGGGCGCTACTAAATTTGGCGGGCTACTAAATTTGGGGGGCTACTAAATTTTGGGGGCTACTAAATTTGGGGGGCTACTAAATTTTGGGGGCTACTAAATTTGGGGGGTTGATAAATTTGGGGGGCTACTAAATTTGGGGGTCTACTAAATTTGGGGGTTAACTAAATTTGGGGGGCTACTAAATTTGGGGGGCTACTACATTTGCGGGGCTACTAAATATGGGGGGCTACTAAATTTAGGGGGGCTACTAAATTTGGGGGGCTACTAAATTTGGGGGGCTACTAAATTTAGGGGGCTACTAAATTTGGGGGATTACTAAATTTGGGGGGTTACTAAATTTTGGGGGCTACTAAATTTTGGCGGGTTACTAAATTTGGGGGGCTACTAAATTTTGGTGGCTATTAAATTTGGGGGGCTACCAAATTCGGGGGGCTACTAAATTTGGGGGGCTGCTAAATTGGGGGGGCTATCAAATTTGGGGGGCTACTAAATTTGGGGGGTTAATAAATTTGGGGGGCTAATAAATTCGGGGGGGCTACTAAATTTTGGGGGGCTACTAAATTTTGGTGGTTGATAAATTTGGGGGGCTACTAAATTTGGGGGGTTACTAAATTTTGGGGGTTACTAAATTTGGGGGGCTACTAAATTTGGAGGGCTACTAAATTTGGGTGGCTACTAAATTTGGGGGGCTACTAAATTTGGGGGGCTACTAAATTTGGGGGGTTACTAAATTTGGGGGGACTACTAGATTAGGGGGGCTACTAAATTTGGGGGGCTACCAAATTTGGGGGGCTACTAAATTTAGGGGGCTACTAAATTTGGGGGGCTACTAAATTTGGGGGGCTACTAAATTTGGGGGGCTACTAAATTTGGGGGGTCACTAAATTTGGGGGGTTACTAAATTTTGGGGGCTACCAAATTTGGGGGATTACTCCATTTGGGGGGTTACTAAATTTGGGGGGCTACTAAATTGGGGGGGCTACCAAATTTGGGGGGCTATCAAATTCGGGGGGCTACTAAATTCGGGGGGCTACTAAATTTGGGGGGACTACTTGATTAGGGGGGCTACTAAATTTGGGGGGCTACCAAATTTGGGGGGCTACTAAATTTGGGGGGCTACTAAATTTGGGGGGCTACTAAATTTGGGGGGCTACTAAATTTGGGGGGCTACTAAATTTGGGGGGCTACTAAATTTGGGGGGCTACTAAATTTGGGGGGTCACTAAATTTGGGGGGTTACTAAATTTTGGGGGCTACCAAATTTGGGGGATTACTCCATTTGGGGGGTTACTCAATTTGGGCCTTAATAAATTTAGGGGGTTACTAAATTTGGGGGGTTACTAAATTTGTGGGGTTACTAAATTTCGGGGGTCACTAAATTTGGGGGGTTACTAAATTTGGGGGGTTACTAAATTTGGGGGGTTACTAAATTTGGGGGGCTACCAAATTTCGGGGGTTAATTATTTTAGGGGGGTTACTAAATTTGGGGGGTTACTAAATTTGGGGGGGCTACTAATCTCTGGGGGCTACTAAATTTGGGGGGCTACTAAATGGGGGGGGTTACTAAATTTGGGGGGCTACTAAATTTGGGGGGTTACTAAATTTGGGGGTTACTAAAGTTGGGGGGCTACTAAATTTGGGGGGCTACTAAATTTGGGGGGTTACTAAATTTGGGGGGCTACTAAGTTTGGGGGGTTACTAAATTTGGGGGGCTACTAAATTTGGGGGGTTACTAAATTTGGGGGGTTCCTAAATTTGGGGCGTTACTGAATTTGGGGGGCTACTAAATTTGGGGGGTTACTAAATTTGGGGGGCTACTAAATTTGGGGGGTTACTAAATTTGGGGGGTTACTGAATTTGGGGGGCTACTAAATTTGGGGGGTTACTAAATTTGGGGGGTTACTAAAGTTGGGGGGCTACTAAATTTGGGGGGCTACTAAATTTGGGGGGTTACTAAATTTGGGGGGCTACTAAATTTGGGGGGTTACTAAAGTTGGGGGTCTACTAAATTTGAGGGGCTACTAAATTTCGGGGCGACTAAATTTGGGGGGTTACTAAATTTGGGGGGTTACTAAATTTGGGGGGCTACTAAATTTGGGGGGTTACTAATTTTGGTGGGTTACTAAATTTGGGGGGCTACTAAATTTGGGGGGTTACTTAATTTCCGGGCTACTAAATTTGGGGGGTTACTAAATTTGGGGGGCTACTAAGTTTGGGGGGCTACTAAGTTTGGGGGGCTACTAAATTTGGGGGGCTACTAAAGTTGGGGGGTTACTGAATTTGGGGGGCTACCAAATTGGGGGGTTACTAAATTTGGGGGGCTACTAAATTTGGGGGGTTACTAAATTTGGGGGGCTACTACATTTTGGGGGGCTACTAAATTTGGGAGGTTACTAAATTTGGCGGGCTACTAATTTTGGGGGGTTACTAAATTTTGGGGGCTACTAAATTTGGAGCGTTACTAAATTTGGGGGGCTACTAAATTTGGGGGGCTACTAAATTTGGGGGGCTACTAAATTCGGGGGGCTACTAAATTTGGGGGGTTACTAAATTTTGGGGGCTACTAAATTTGGGAGGCTACTAAATTTTGGGGGGTTACTAAATTTGGGTGGCTACTAAATTTGGGGGGTTACTAAATTTCTGGGCCACTAAATTTGGGGGGTTACTAAATTTTGGGGGCTACTAAATTTGGGGGGCTACTAAATTCGGGGGGCTACTAAATTTGGGGGGTTACTAAATTTGGGGGGTTACTAAATTTGGGGGGCTACTAAATTTGGGGGGTTACTAAATTTGGGTGGCTACTAAATTTGGGGGTTTACTAAATTTCTGGGCCACTAAATTTGGGGGGTTACTAAATTTTGGGGGCTACTAAGTTTGGGGGGCTACTAAATTTGGGGGGTTACTAAATTTGGGGGGTTACTAAAGTTGGGGGGTTACTAAATTTGGGGGGTTACTAAATTTGGGGGGTTACTAAATTTGGGGGGTTACTAAATTTTGGGGGGTTACTAAATTTGGGGGGCTACTAAATTTGGGGGGTTACTAAATTTGGGGGGCTACTAAATTTGGGGGCTACTCAATTCGGGGGGCTACTAAATTTGGGGGGTTACTAAATTTGGGGGGTTACTAAATTTGGGGGGTTACCAAATTTGGGGGGCTACTAAATGGGGGGTGCTACTAAATTTTGGCGGGTTACTAAATTTGGGGGGCTACTAAAGTTGGGGGGCTACTAAAGTTGGGGGGTTACTAAATTTTGGGGGTTACTAAATTTTCGGGGGTTACAAAATTTGGGGGGTTACTAAAGTTGGGGGGTTACTAAATTTTGGGGGGAGGTTCATCCCTTCGGGAACGCTCATCCTGCGGCGATGCTCGTAATTGTCGTGGAGTAGGGGGGGAAATCGTACCCTTTGTGGACCGTACTTTTGAATGGGGAGCGGTGATCGCAACATGTTTGTCCGTTTTGAGCATTGTGCCTCGCCGTTGTGCCCGTCTGACCAACTTCCTTCACCCCAAATGGCGGAAAATGAATGCGGTGCCAATTACCCCGCAGTTGATGACCCTTCCCCTGCGGCGCGCAGGCGGCGTTCCCTCCCCCCCCCCCCCCGCAGAACCCCCCACCCCCCGAACGTCGCACCAATCTCCGCATCCGTTCACACCGTGTCCATCCGGCGCACGAAACGAGCCGTTACCTCCAGCACCCGATTCCTTTCTCTGGCACTCAGCCGTCCGGCCTCTGCATTTCCGAGGCCCGCCCCTCAAATCTGGAAAGCGCCCCCATCCCCAGGGAACCCCCCCCCCCCCGTGTTACCCTCCCCGACCCCCGACCCCCTGAGGCCGCCCGGATGGCTTGGGGTCTCTCACCTCCGTTGGCTGAGGCTCAGGCTGCCCCGCCCACCCACTCCCCCGCCCCCCGCTCGCTGGCTACCCACCGCCTGTCTCCCAGGCCCCCCCCTCCCTTCCGACGTGGAAGAGGTCATTGGCGCCGTCGAGGAGCGGCTGGCCCACGGCTCCAAAAGTATGGTGCAGGTGTGCCCCCGCAGCGCGTGCCCACCGTCCGCCGTTCGCCGTCCCAACGCCCCGCGCCTTCGCTCCGCCGAGGCTGTGGACGGGAAGCCGTCCTCCGGGAACGGGCCCGCCGCCGCTAATTCGAGGGTGTCAGGCGCAGCCGCCTGCGATTGACTTCCGTGGGCGTCGGTGCGTGTGCAATGCGTGACAACGGCGGGCGAGAGGAAGCGGGACGGGGAAGCCAATGGGGCGGCGCGTAGGACTCTGCCTCCGGAGGCACGGGCCTGTGGAGGTCCAAGCGGCGGGTGCGTGAGGGAGGGCCGGCGGGCAGCGGGAGACATCCCGGGCCCAAGTTGGTACGCAGCCGTTGCATCAGAAGTTGTGCCAACGTGCGGCCTGGCCACGGAAGTGCAAACGTTGGGCAAAAAGCAGCAGTTTTGTGATTCGGTCTTGAGGGGGGGATTGCAAGTACTCCCCCCATCCCCAGCGTTTTGTGATACTACTGGGCTCCTGCCCTCCTGGACACGAGTGTGCGGAGGACAGTGCTGCATCCAAACCCTGCCTGTGTGGTCTTGCAGACAAACTGCGTCCCGCTGCCAAACCTTGTCACGTCAAAAGATGTTGGCATGCAGCTCATCCCCCGTTGGATGAGAAATCCCGAGCTAAACGCTGCAAAATCGCGGCAGGGGAAAGGAGGAGCCCCGCATGATCAGCAGCCTCCTTCTTGGGAGGTTGGGATTCCGGGCAGGCATGCCTCTCGCGCAGTGCGCGCTGTGGGACTCAAGACATGCCCTCAGGGGGTCGGGGGTCGGGGAGGGCAAAAAGCAGCAGTTTTGTGGTTCGGTCTTGAGGGGGGGGATCGCAAGTACTCCCCCCATCCCCAGCGTTTTGTGATACTACTGGGCTCCTGCCCTCCTGGACACGATGATTCCCCAGCGAGGGCCTCATGCACGCACAGGGGCTTCGGATTGAAGTGCGAGACCCAGAACACACTACCCCAAGGGGCTGGGCTCCGAGGCACGCATTCCCTCCCGAGTGCATTCTCATTCCCACGTGTACGTTGCATCACAACCACTTCCGTTGTTGATCCGCATGATCCGTTCACACCGTGTCCATCCGGCGCACGAAACGAGCCGTTACCTCCAGCACCCGATTCCTTTCTCTGGCACTCAGCCGTCCGGCCTCTGCATTTCCGAGGCCCGCCCCTCAAATCTGGAAAGCGCCCCCTCCCCAGGGAACCCCCCCCCCCCCCCCGTGTTACCCTCCCCGACCCCCGACCCCCTGAGGGCATGTCTTGAGTCCCACAGCGCGCACTGCGCGAGAGGCATGCCTGCCCGGAATCCCAACCTCCCAAGAAGGAGGCTGCTGATCATGCGGGGCTCCTCCTTTCCCCTGCCGCGATTTTGCAGCGTTTAGCTCGGGATTTCTCATCCAACGGGGGATGAGCTGCATGCCAACATCTTTTGACGTGACAAGGTTTGGCAGCGGGACGCAGTTTGTCTGCAAGACCACACAGGCAGGGTTTGGATGCAGCACTGTTCTCCGCACACGCGCGCTCCGCCCTCGCCAGCTGCCCCCCGCACCCGCCGGTGCACGCGGCGCGCCAGAGGGGGCCTTCTATCTGCGAGGGGAGGGTGCGTGGGTTGCCACCCCCCACCCCCCCCGCCCCCACAGGGAGGTGCCAGGTCCTCCACACGGAGACGGCAAGTTGTCTGCGAGGAGTCGCAGAGTCCTCCGGCCACTACCCACCGGATGTTCGGTGACAACTTCCCGTTTCGGAAGTGGGGGCCCAGTTTGAGGCACGATGGGAGACGTACGTCTGCAGTGACAAAGAAGACCAGGTGGGATGCGCTCACAATCCATAGCGCGGACTTTTGCAGCCGTCCTCTGTGAGGAACGGGAGAGTCCCCCGCATGGAGGCATCAAGTCCTCCTTGGCCAGCCTGCCGGGACCCACCTCCTCCTCCGGGAAAGCCTGTCTGCTGCCGTGGTGTCAGTCCGAACAGCATCTTCGTCCTTGGAGTGCGCAGCTGGAGGACAGGGGAAGTCATGGGGCTGGCCAGGGAAAAAATACACCTGAAACGAGCCGAGAGGCATCCCGGGACCCTTGGGTCTGGGACTGCAGTTGACAACTCTGGCTGTACTGAAGCAGCCTTCTGCGGTGCTGTGGGGGTGCACCGTACGCTGTGCCCGCGCTGTGCGAAAAGTAGGCTATTTTGGACCTGTTTCCCCCGATGGCCAAGGTGACCGCAGTAACTACTGTGTTCCCATGCGCAGGACTGCCCCCCACTCAGTCCAAAAACTCAGATCATGAGTTGAAGTAAACCATGTTTCACACTGTTTTGGGGAGGGGGGGGGGGGTTATCTGTGGCCCAGGGGGGGCGGGGGGGATGGGGGGTTCAGCATTTTCCTGTTGTCCTCATTGCGGGCGATCAGTATGGGTCGCACTGTTCAGCCTGGTGCACATCGCTGCCGAACAATGCCTCCCATCGGTGACCTGCTCCCACCAGGAACCCATCCGCCGATATCGTGTTGGCAGAATGGTACCTCTGGTTTTGCGTTGGCCACCGCCCAGCATCTGTTTCATGGGCGGCCTAGCGCGTGCCCTCGCACTGCCATACCACCGCTTTCCACTCGGGGGTATTTACAAGATGCCTTACTGACATTGCCTGAATGATGTCAGTTTTCTAAACATACTGTTTTTGCCCTGTGCACATCTGCTCCCCCGGTGGTGGGTGGTGTTCAGGGTGGTCATGGGAACGCTGGCTTACTGTTGGGCGCTGTGCCCGCGCTCTACAGAAACACCCCCTGTGAGTCTGGAACGGAGAGGAGGTGCCCCGAGCTCCCAACGAATCCTTCAGGCCTAACTGTGCTGAGGAGCCATGGCACGGCTATGCTTCATTCCAATGCAAATGCCCCCCCCGGTACCTCTCAGCCGGAGCGTCACCGCCCTAGCGGCTCGCTGTTCCGCAGGTGTTTCGAAAGCTGGACAGAGACAACAACGGCGTCTTGGACTACGCTGAAATCGCGCACTTTCTGAAGGAGTTGGCGGATACGCCGGGGAAGCCGGAGTACAGCAAGTTCAACAGCCCGGCCCTTGTGAAGGTACGGCCCCAGCGTGCGGCATGGTTGGTCCAGAGTTGCCACTCGTGTGTGGCAGGGCCACCGAGTTTCACGAGGAATCGGCCCTGGGCCATTTGTAGCTCGGTAATGCCTGCTCCAGAATTCAGCCGCAAACAGCTGCATCCAGCGCAACATTTCACAGGACCCGGCTCTTGTGCGATCATGTCCAAGCCGGCGGACGCTAGTCCTGTTGGGTGATCAGCACGATTCAGATGCAAACTGCCACGAGATCTTTGGGCATCACTCTCTCTTCTTCTCCGCCCGCGTCTCCCTCTCACTATCCTGCCCCCCCCCCCCCCCCTCCCGCTCCACCTCCCCTTCACACTTCCTCTCCCTCTGCTTTCCCCTCATTCTCTCACTCTCCTGTGCCCACTCTCTCTTCCTCTCTGCCCGCATCTCCCTCTCGCCATCCTGCTCCCTCCCTCCCCCTCTCCTCCCCCTCTCCCTCTCCCTCTCACTCTCCTGCCTCACCCCCTCTACCTCTGCCCCTCCCTCTCCCACTGCCGTTTCCCTCTCCCTCTGCGCCTCCTCCTCATCCTCCGTCTTGCTCCGCTTTCAGAAAGTCTTCAACGCTCTTGACGACAACAAATCGGGCTCCGTGTCCCTAATTGAATTCCTCAACTACTTCAAACCCACAAACGCCGGCGTCGTGGCCCACGTCAGCCGGTTGCTGCAGATGGTCAAGGGGGCCATCTACAATTACCAAGGCTCATTGCGGTACCTGTTCTATCAGGTCTGAGGGCCCAGGGAATCCTCAGATCAGCCGACGCCCATCAGAGGAACACCCGCCCCTCCCTTGGGAGGAGCTGCGGTGGGGGTGATGTCCTCTGGCAAGCCTCCCCAGTCTCAAGACCTGCAGGCCTGTGGTCCCGTGGCTCGGTCCCGACCCCTTGTCACCCGAGGACACATCGTGGGGCTGGTTCATCACTACCCCCCAGACAGTCAGCCCCCCCCCCCCCCACACGCTTCAGACGAGTCTGTACACTTTATGCTGCTCTTTAACGGTGTACCGGGCAGGGGGGCCCGTTGGGAGGCGGTTTTTCCCCTTCAGGACCCCCCACCCCCCACTTGTTCTCTGTAACCCACCAACCGCCGTCGATTGACCGCCACCCGCCCTCGGCTGACAGTCAACCGCCGTTGTTGAAACGCCGACGTCCATCCGTAGCCAGTCCAGCCCCACGAACACCGGCAGTTTCTTTCTCTTCCTTTTTTTTCCCCCTTAAGCCCCCCCCCCCCCCCTGGTCTGGGGGTTGTGGAAGGCGAGAGAAATCCGCAGTCGCGCGTACACCCGAGGTTCGGGCGCCGGACAGCTCCAAGGAGGGCTCGGGCATTTTGCGGGCAGCGCAGGACTTGGACCGCATCAGGGTTGAAATGAGGGTGCCTCGCCGGTGAGATCTGAAGAGGTGGGGGTAAGGTCTGTTCTTGTTGATGCCCGTCATGACGGAGTTGAGGGAGAGGGAGTCTTCCGCGGTGTCGATGCCCGGCCTCCCTTTCCGTTCGTGCGAACCGCAAACCTCACTGACCCCTGCACAAAAAGTGGCCTCATGACCCCAGCCCCCCCCTTCCGGTTTGCCAGGCGGACACCAACGGGGACGGTACCCTCAGCCACGACGAGTTCCGGGAGGGCCTGAGGATGCTCGTGCTGGTCGAGGACACGGCGCTGAGCGACGGTGATATCGACATGGTGGCCAAACACGTCGACTTGGACGACGACGGCCTCATCAGTTGGCGCGAGTTTCTGAAGGCTTTTGGGACAGTGAAGGGTCTGCCCTCAGACCCACGATGCCTTGCTGGCCTCCCAGTCCCCAGTCTGTGCCACCTCTGGACTGTCCCCAACCCCTTGCTCCCGTGCCACTTCTGTACCCGGATATGTACGGATACGCATGTGGACACGTGTACATGTACACGTGTATACGCGACGTGCACGCGACGTATACGCGTATTGCAAACACCATGTTTAAACAAGAAGCTTGGGTATACGCGTATACATTGCGTATACTGAAGCCATTGTATGGTCTGTCGACACTGGGCACATACACGTTTACCCAGGCATAGTCTGTCCCAGTTTACCCAGGCACTGTGCACCACAAGTAGACGCGGCCTGCTAACTGTAGACACTGTCGGCATGTTGTAGACAATGGTCCGCTGACGTCATTTGCCCGTGCACATGGGCATGTCTCTGGAGCGAGCGAAGCGAGCGAGGACGGCACATAGGGGGGGGGGGCGCACGTATACGTACATGCGCATGTACGCGTATACGCGCGTGCGCATGCGTACAGCCCTCGCTGGACCATCCCCAACCCCTGCTCCTGTGCCCCTTCTGTACAGGCACCGTTAAGCCCCGCAGTGCAAAGAAGGTCAGGACGCCCCCAGGCCCGGCCTTCAGGAGCACCCACATGTCGCCCGACATGCGCCGCACCAAAAGCCTCGGCTCCGCCCTCGAGCCCTCCGCTTTAAAGGGCCAGGCCAGCCCCCCGCGACGCATCACCCTCGACGGCGCAGCGCTGCCCAAAGGCTATGCCAGTCCCCCAAGGCGCACACCCCCCCGGGCCTTGGACATACCGACGGGACACGCCAGCCCCGGACGGCGCAGTGCCGGCCCTGGGACCCCTAAAGGTCCGTTGGTGCCTTTGCGTCCGATGCTTCCGAAGCCAAAGCCTGTGCCGCTTACGAGCGCTTGTTGCCGAATCGACGCGACAATTTTTTTTTGCTCTTATTTCCGCAGCAACAATGACCGGCCCAACCGCCAGCGATCACCCAACCACCTGTCGGTTACCCCATAACCGCCATCAGTTGGCTTGTAACCACCGGTCGCCCGAGCCCGGAACACTGCACCCACACTACTTCCCGCGGCCCTCAGGCCGGTGTGCCGGTGTTCAGGGTGATGGAGCCCGTGCCCCGGTCACATGCGAGGGCCCCGTGCTGCGGTGCTGCTGCAGTGCGAACACCCTAGGCATCCTCCATACGAAGGCACAGCCCCCCCCCTCCCCCCCCCCATACGAAGGCGCAGCCAAACACCGTGTAGCGCGGAGGGGCAAGGATGTACACAGGCGGTGCACATGTCGCTGCCCGCACCCACGACCACAATATGGGGCCGTAGGGCCACAGCGGTGAGTTGTGCCGCCCTCCTACTCCCCCCCCTCCCCCTTGCTATGCCTGAGCACAAGGACCTTGTGTAACTGTCATTGTTGGGACTGCCAGTGTTATGATGGAGAGACCAGTGTCTGTCGGAAGACAGGGAAAGAGAGGCTGCAGCATGCATCGGCTACTCGGTTCTGCCCATCACAGCGTTGTGCTTTGAGGTGCAGTCTCTTCTGATTGAGTTTGATGCGATTGGGGGCCATGGCCACTGTTGCCATACTTCGCATGCGCCCCTTTCATGTCCTGGTACACGTACAGTCTGTCGATTTCCGGGGACCTGAGCTTGTATAGGAAAGAGCGGGAGTACTTTCGAGGCATGAACCACCAAAAAGTGCACCAATGGGGAATGGCCGCACGCAATCAAAACCTCGTCCTGCATCCCATCCCGCTTGCTCCCCTCCCCCAGTCCCGAGGGGGGTGAAGCGGGGTCCTGCACCCCCATGACGTGCGTAGCGCGTCCCTGTGGCTTGGGAGTGGGCCGGGCTTTGCGGCATTGCAATGAAAAGGCGCCTTGTCGTGGTGTCACGACATGGTAGCAGCGGTCAAAATGTCGTTTCGCGCATCGAAATCGATTGCAATGGAGCAGACCGCAGTGGGGGACCGCTGTCGGTTGACCGAGGGCAGTTGGGCAGCTGCCTAATCGACGGCGGTTGGTGGTTGTAGACGGCCACCGGGCACGCCAGAAACAAAAAAAAAACAGGAGGAGCTGCTGAGGGCCAGCTGAATACCAAGGTGGTGTGCATGGACAACCACTGCTCTTTGCACCAGAATGCTCTGGTTCGAACCCGCACGGGGGGACCACAACTTTCCATACCATGCCACACAAAAGGGACTTGGAACAGTGCTGTTGAGTGTACCGATGGCCACCCTCCCCTGAGGCTGCGAAGTGCGCCGCTTGCTGCGCAAATTTCCGTCGATGCAGTCAACCGGAGGCACCTGAGGGGCATTGCAGCTGCCACGCACCCGTAAACCCATTTCTGTGCACTGTCCTACACCGGAGGCAGCACCCACGGCACACCCAAGAAGACGAAGCCTGTTTAATGGATGTCACCCTGGGGACCCACTGCCATGAGCAAGAGGAATCAGGATCAATGTTATTCAGGGTCGACGCCGGTCAAAAGCTCAGTGAGTCTCAGACCAAACGAGAGGGTGCTCGCGTGGGATTAAATTTATGTTTGTTGCATAAACATATGGTCCGACAGCACCAGAATTCCATGCGTTGACCGGGCCACCGTCCAACAGTCTTTTCTTTGCTCTTTCCTGGTGGCCACACCCAGGCAGGACCCTGGGGTGGGAAGGGAACAGATGACGTGAAGTGAAAAGTTGAGAATGATAGTTTTCCGTGTGCAAAACCACACAAGGGTATGCTAGCGAGGTGTGCCTTGCTGCAAAGTGCAGCGCTACAAAGAAGGGTTAGCAAGACTCTGGGCTACGATTAGAGTCAAAGTGTGAGTTCTCATGGTGGCAGGTTTTGGACAGGTCCAAGCATTCTTCTCAAGGGGGCTCAGACAACCCCCCCCTGTGTGACATTCCGTCTGGTTGTTGCTCCTTTACGGGGCCTGGACGGTCACCCGTTCTTCCCTTCGCATGTTGCGTCGGGTCGCTGCTTTCTGTCGGCCGCTGCGGCCGGTGCTCTTGCTGGTGTCGTTTCCGCGTTCGCGGAGCCCAGTAGTTGGTGTGTTGGGGCTGTGTTGAATGTGGCATGGTGTGCCGTTTGCGTGTCAGCGGCGCCCAATAGTTGGCGTATTGAGGATGTGCTGGTTGTTGCCGGGGTCGTTTGACTGTTTTTTGCTGTCCACACACCTCTGTCCAAAGGCCGTCCATAGCCTGCCTCGCTGTGTTTCTGTGCGGCCCAGGTGCCCTGTTCCTCCACGCGCTGTCCGGGCCATCCACCATATGTCCTTTTCCCCCTCACGGCTGGTCTGCCCCTGATGGGCTCCCGCTCCTATTGCGCAAACAGCCCATCTAGGCTGCGGGAGACACCCCCCACCTGATGCCGGTTGAGCAAGGGTTGCCCCGGCACCCGGTAGCGACGGGGCTGGCTGGCCAAGCCATCCCCTTTATTGTCGCAGCCTCCCATGCACACGCTCCACCATTCACTCCATTCTGGTTCCCTGTTCCCGCCGTTCTGGTAGCCTCTCCTGCCTTGCTGTGCCCCTCCTTGTCTCGTGTGCCTGCCCTTGTCCCCCTTGGTGTGACTCCCGCGTTCTGTGTGTCTGTGTTGCTCCTCCCCGTGTTTGGTGGCGCTGCTGGGTGCCCATGTCGCGCACCCCCTCCTGTCCTACCCCCCCGCCCCCCGTGTACGAGGATTTCACATCTCCGTACAACATGGGCTGTCCCATGCGCGGTTGGCTGTTCACGGCCCTGTTGCCACCCCCGTGGCGGGCACCTCCCGGCGCACGGGGCGCAGCCCCCGCCCTTATGGAGTACGTGGGCACCTTGTAGAGGGAGGGGGGGGGGGGGTTGCTGATGGCTCGCTCAGCATGCGCTGCATTTGGTGGTTGCTGCAGTGCTCGCACCTCATGGTTCCTTTGTGTCTTGTTGTGTGTCCTACTGGGGCTTGTCTCACTGCCATGTGTAGGGCGGCCTTGCGCATAGCTGTTTTGCTGCATGTGTTCCTCCCAGTTTCGGGCTCTTTCTTTTTCTGCTGGCATGCTCACTGCTTCTGGTGTGCGGCGCCGGGGGGGGTAGCATGTCGCTCCCTGCATCCCATTGTGGCTGTCGGGTTGTCCCACTCGCAGTTGGGTGGTGCCAGGGGCACCGGGCACTTTTGCACATGTTTCCAAATCTACAAACTGACATGTCACTGGTGTTTGTTGGGGTTGTTCTGGAGTGAATGTGTTGCGTTGTTGCTCTTTTGCTTTCTGGGCTGCTAAGGGGCTCCCCGTTTGAGGACTTCACTCCAGGCTGTCCACGCCTCGGAGCTAGGGACTCGTGTGAGTCCACCTCCTGGTTGATCGTGTGCAGTGACCACCAATGGTTTGGACGCTGTGTCTCATAAGCGTACCCAAGGCCCCTGCACTAGGCCCTGGTGACAGAACTTAGCTACTTGCGGGCAGTACATGTTTTAGGTCGCTGCCCAATGGACAACCGCGTAGCCCGCTGCCCCCCCGCAGGGGCGACCCCCTTACTTAGGTTTGGGTTGCCTTCCCCTCCCGGTGTGGTCGGGATGGTGATGGCTCCCGGGAGTGCATCAGGGAAGCATCCCTTCTATGTTGTGTGTAAGTGTGGCCTTGGTTGTTGCGTGTGTGGTGCATGCGCGACGTGTTGGCGTTGGGGTGTGGGGTTTTGGGCTCTTGGTGGTGCTCCACGTGCGTGCCTTGTTTGTGGGCGGCGGTGGCTGTGTGTGGGTGAAGTGCCCGTGTGGTGGGTCTGGCCCCCACCGCGGGTGTTGGGTGTTTGGCTGGTGTTGGTGCTGGCGGCGGGTGGTGTGGCTGTCCGCCGCTGTTGTTGTGGTACACTACTTTGCTTTGCGCTGCTATACGTGTGTGCTGCTGCGTGCTGTCGTGTGCTGGCGAGTTTCATTGTGTGCCTCTGCCGGCTTTGGCGTGCAGTGTTGCGTTATGTGCTATGCTGCCTCCGCATTGTGCGCTACTCTGCCTCCGTGAGGCGTGACGGCCGCGGCTACCCGGGCAGGGCCGCTCCCCCAGTGGGGGCCGAGTTCGGGTAACCTCCGAAGCACTTGGACGGGGCCGCCCACCCATTGGTGGGGCCGAGTCCGAGCCCCCGGGGTCTGGCTTTGATACTTGCGCGCGCGCCCCGTTTGTGGGCGGCAGCGGCTGTGCGTGGGTGCCGTGCCCGTGTGGTGGGTGTGGCCCCCACACTAGGCGTTGGGTGTTGGGCTGGCGCTGGTGCTTGTGGCGGGTGGTGTGGCTGTCCGCCGCCATAATTGTGGTACACAGCTTTGCTTTGTTCTGCTACACTGCGTGCTATGTGCTTTCGTGTGCTGGCAAATTTCGCTATGTGTCTCTGCCAGCTCTTCGGTGCTGCGATGTGTTGTGCGCTGCGTTGTCTCCATGAGGTGTGGCGGCCGCGGCTACCCGGGTAGGGCCACTCTTCCTGTCGGGACCGAGCCCGGGTAACCTCTGAAGTGCTTGGACAGGGCCGCCCACCCATTGGCGGGGCCGAATCCGAGCCTCCGGGGCCTGCCTACGAGGTTTGTGCACTGATCTCTTTTGTGTGCCTCCGTCCGCTCTGTGTGCTTGGGCGTCGTGTTGCCCTATGCTGTTCGAATTTGCGTTGCGCTGCACTGTGCTGCATTCTGTTGGATCTGCGTGCCTGGGCGTTGTGCTGAACCCCTTAACGCCTCCGGGAGGCTGCCGCGATTAACTGCGCTAGGCGAGCAGTGGGCAGCAATCTGCCCAGTTGTGAGACCAGGACGTGCTCTCTTGGTAGGTCCCCGTCTATGTGGTCGCGTATGCAAAGCGTCGTTGCATTGTCAACGTGTTTGGTTCCCCTGGCCTTCTGCCCTCCTGTCCAGGGTCGTGCGTTGCAGCTCCCCTATTGCAATGGCGTACCTCCCGTTGTTGGCGTCTGTCCCCTCTTTGTATGTCGGCGTTGTGCCGTCTTCGGGCCTCTGTGTCTAGCAATCCGTCCTTTGCCTTCCCTATTTGTTTGAATAGTCCCTCAGCCTTCTCCTTGTGGTGCGCGTTTTTGTCTGGGTGTAGCTTGACACTGAGCTGCTTGCATGCCCGCTTTATTTCCTCTGTTGTGGCCCCAAGGTACCGCACTCCCAGCACCTGGTACCAGTTTCCTTGGCAGTGTGTCTGGTATGTCCGCGACCGGGTCCTGTCCTCTGGTGTGTGTGGGTCACAGCGAAGGACCTGAAAATAGGCCGGGAAGGTCGGCACAGGCGAACAGAAAGAAAAGCAGGACGCCGTTGCAGGAAAAATGGAACCCCTTTGCACACCCTCTGGCCATGTTCGTGCGCACCCCCCACTCTCCCTGGGCTTCGTGCAGAACACACAGGTGAGGGAGAGCACGAGGCCGCATGGGTTTCGGGTAAGTGGACCCCTTCGGCTGGGGGTCCGTTGGTCCCGCGAGGGGTCACGGCCACTAGCGCTGCCGGTGTGTCTTGGTCAGAGGGTGGGCGGCCGCGATGCGGTGTCAGTGCGCAGGTATGGTCCTTCGAACAGTGCGGGGGGGGAACGCGCGACGACCACGAGAGAACGCAGTTGATGGACGGCAACTTGGGTCGTCAACGAATGCAGTCGCGGCGTTTCTGTTGCGGGGCCCTGATCAGTGCAGTTGTGTGCTGTGCTGTGCCGTGGTGCATCGGGTTGCTGCCTCTCCCTCTCAGGCACCGCCCAGCCCGGGAAGTCGTCCCCTTCCAGCCTTTCCAGGCGTAGCGCCAGTGTGGTGCTCCCCGACGCCCCCTCCAAAGGCAGCCCCGACGGCCAGGCCAGTCCGACACGGCGCAGTGCCAGCCTGGCGCCCCCCAGCCCTCCCTCCCGAGGCGGCACCCCCGGCCCCGGTAGTCCGGCGCGGCGCAGTGGCAGCACCTCGCTCCCCGCCAAACGGACCGCGAAGGCCGCGGCCAGTGCCGCCGGCCCCGGCCTCAAGAGGCGCACCGCGAGCATGTCGTCCCTCAAAAAGGGCGAGGGCTCGCCGAGCTCACCGAGCTCGCCGAGGGCGGAGTTGGACAAACGCGCCGAAACCGCGTGGTATTGAGGCAGGTCGGGTTCTCCCGCATGCTCCACGCGGCACGCCTTCCAAAGCTATGGGCACGCCTGATCCACGCAGTGATTTGTTTCCATTGAGCGCGCTTCCATTGAGCGCGGGGCCCAGGCGCAGACCGGGGATCGAGTCGCTGTCTGGTCCAGTGGTCCGTACATTTTGCACCAGGTTCCGGTCCCAGGTTCGACCCCGCCCAAGTGCAACGTGCCGAGAGGGGACAGTACCGCATTGGACAGATGGCAGCTGTTGTTTTCGAGGGTCTCGGAGAAGGACTGGGATGTGTTTGATTTGCTATTCTTCAACGCGGCACGGCTGTGAAGACGCAGGGATTCATGAAGGCACTCCCCTCTGAATCGGGGAGAGTTGTTGGAGAAGGATGAGTGGTGCTGCAGAAGGAGTGATTCCAGTGCGGCATATGAGTCAACAAAACACATCAGATGCAGGCTCTACGAGAACTCGAAACAACTCACATACTGGCACATGAAATCCCACCGACACATGGTGACCACAACAAATTTGTCTCTAACACCCATGCATGGTACACATACCAAGGGAAGCATGGGACAGAGGAGGAGGAGGAGGAGGAGGAGGAGGAGGAGGAGGAGGAGGAGGAGGAGGAGGAGAAGTAGAGGGCGGAGCAAGAGCAAGAGCAGGAGGGGGAGGGGCGAGAGCAAGAGCAGAAGCAGAAGCAGGAGTAGGGGCAGGTGTAGGAATTGGTGCAGGTGCAGGAGCGAAAGCAGCAGTCGGGGCAGCCGCATGAGCAGGGGCAGGGGCAGGTGGTGGAGAGCAGGTTGCCCCCGCTCCTGCAGTACAAGCAGCATGTCACCGAAGCCACCAGAGCCAATGTCGAGGCTTGCTGTTTTTTCCAATGAAAACGTGGCCCAAGCTGTACCTGTTTCCACAAACCATATTTCCACACCGCCAATTGCATCCCCTCTCCCCCGCGTTGCCCTTATACAGCACCATGCAGCACACTTGCTACCTACAACCAGGCTACTCAAACCACAAATCTAGCACAGGGGGTATTTTGTATTTTGTGTCACTTCTTTGTCAAACCTGTATAAATGCCTTCTTGGGCATCTTTAACATACATACTTACAGGTTCTCTTCCTGTTCGTTTCGAGACAACTGCTTCTTGCGTGGTTGGGAGACGTCACTGTACTCAAATATAGTTGCACAAACCGAAACGCCGCTGCTTTGTACATTGCCATCTTCCTCCCATTGCCTGTAGCATACTGCACCTCACCAGAGATGGGGCCTGCTGCATGCCGGATGATGTCGTGTAAGCCGAGGAAGCTTGTGTGGTACCATTGCTGACAGCCAAGTGTCGGTGTGTCAATAGCCAACAAATTGGCAACCCACTCATAAGTTTTCAATTATAAGACCTGAATAACCCAACCTCGCCGGACACAAGGACCTGTCACAACAACATCGACCAGCACTTGGCGTGTGCCTTTATGTACAGACCATGTTGTGTGGCCATGAGTTTTGTGCAGGTGAAGCCCTTGCAATTGATGGGAGGGGCAGTGATGGGAGCATACCAGTCAACAGACCAACTACGCCGACAGTGGCATGTGGTGGCATGAGCCTGCCATGATTGCGCGTTGTGCCTGCATATCTCGAAGGGCAGCATGAAGGTTTGGTCAACAAGGACAGGCGCCGGAGCAAAAAGAAACCAGAAGGTTCGTGCCATCACATTCTCTCTGTCCTTTTGCAATGCAGCAGTCACCATTGATTGCTTTGTGTCCCATAGGATACCGATAAGCAGGTGAAGCCCTGTGCCCACCAGCCTCACGATGCTTTTGTTGTGCCAAATTTTGCCATTCCAAATTTCGCCAGTTCCTGATTTCTCCCCTCCGCAGTACCCCACGAAGGGGGGCTTACATGTCGGGCCGGACCTCCCAACCCACACCGACGGTGAACAATGAGGAACGACCGACCGGACCCACATCCCCCTCCGCGGGTGTTCCGCCAACTCGTCGTTCACGCGGCGGGGGCTCTGAGACATACTCCAGATCGCAAACCTCGTGAGAAGCCTTCGCCCCCCGCCCCCCGCCTCGAAGCCGGTTCCAGTGGGGCAGGTTCGGTGCCACCGGAAATGGGTTCTGGCGATGCAGCCGCTCCATGACACCCCTTCCAAGCAGACTTGGCCAGAGAGCATCGGCGAGATCACGCTGCCCCCCCCCCGTACCTGTGATTCGAACTTGGGGGAGTGGAGAGTGAGACAGAGAGAGCAGCCAGCAGCATTTGGCTGATGGCGTGAGGAAGTCCTCGGGAGAGTGCGTGAGCGCACTCCAAGTCGCAGGAACAAGGGCCGTTTCCCTGCTTGCTGAGTGGGCGAGTGGTCACCCCCGCAGATCGCTTGTGTGACAAACCTGGTCAGACACGCCACTAGCGTCCGGCAGGGCAACGGGTTCTCAGTAGCAATCAGCCCTGTATCAAAGGCCACTCAGTAATACCCGCCCCCGGCACCACCGGAACTCAGTACTGTCAATTTGTTGCCATAAGTAGGAGGCTACCGCATTTGCAAACTCACAAATCATGGCTGCCCCCTACTCAACTTGCAAGTCCCTATTTCGGATGATCCCAGCATGGAAATCACAGACCGATGTGGGGCGGCGCGGCCGCTGTGCTGCACCCTACGGAATTGTGCTGCCCCCTACTGCACAATTGAAACCCGAAAAAACCGTCCACAAGCACGGGGTTGTCTAAGCATGAAGACCCCGTGTGACCGTTGTTTTTCTGACCTTGACCGTGCTTGGACAAGGATAGGAACGTGCCGCATCCCGTGTGTGGCTCATTAGGCCCCTGTTGCATCTGATCATGTCTGAGCTGGCAGATGCTCATGGCAAGTCTGCTCCTCAAGTGCATCCCTGGCGGGGTTGGGGGGTGCTAAGATGGGGGAGTGGTGTGCGAAACCAGCACAGCAAAACCACCCAACAAACCAGCCTACCAATCGGCCCCGTATCAAAGGCCACTCAGCAATACCCGCTCCCTGCACCACCAGAACTCAGTAGGAACGTCCTGCATCCAGCGTGTGGCTCAGTAGGACCCTGCTCCATCTGATCATGTCTGAGCCGGCAGATGCTCGCGGCAAGTCTGGTCAGAAGGAGCGCCTGACACAGTGCGCTTGCAGTGCGGTGAACCCAAGCACAGTGGACCCCGACAAAACAAGGGTTTGCATTTTCTGAGGCCAGAACGCATGGTCGGGCGAGCCACCAGATCGAGAGGCAACACCCTGGGGAAAGCGAAAACGATGGGGGGATCTGTGCCTTAGGCACCGGCAGGAAGTGCTCATCCGAATCCGCTGCCACCCCTCAGCTTGTCGGGCAGGCGCCGGAAGTCGCTTTTCCTTCGAAGCTACGTTGCGCGTTACGGTGTATGCCCCGGTGTCACGTGGTGGTACAAGATCATGTGGTGAGCCGCTGGAGAACCGAACGCCCCTCGTGGCGCAATGGAAGCAGTCCACCATCCCCATTTTTCCAGACTCCAAGAACCTGGTTCGGTGAGTTGGTGAGCTCAGTGGCAGTGAACGCAGATGCTTGAACCATTGATGCTTGTTGTATTCCAGATTGATGGTTTGTATTTGGGGTGTAAGGCCAACGAGCCTGCCCATCCCGTTTGCTTTGCCATGCACTGACCATTGCTTGAAATGTGGCCCAGCAAGTTTTGCTATGCATTGAGAGTTTTTTTTCTGGGTTTGTGTGTATGTTTTGTGGTAAAACCAGGGTTTGAATGCACAGGTGAGCATTTCTCTTGTTTTCAATATTGAAAAGGCACCGTCTCATTCAGCCCACTGTCGCCATGATCGGCGCACATGCTCAGCAAACTGGAGGGTTCACGTGTATCCCCAAACAGAACTGTGTGTGTGTGTGTGTGTGTGTGTGTGTGTGTGTGTGTGTGTGTGTGTGTGTTACCTTTCAGAAAGGCGCCTAGCCTCCATGACAATTTTGTAATTGTGGCCTGACGAGTCGTTTTGATCAGTGCCTGCCTGTCTGCGATCAACAGTGGGTTGGGTTCTCTAAATCACTGTCACGAAGTGTGTGTGTGTGTGTTGTGTGTCCGAAGTCCTCAGAGCTGCACATCAGTTTGCCTTGCCAACAGTACTGACCACATCTGTGCGCACATGTACACCTTCATCTGATCCCTTTTCCCGGGGCATTGTCAATCCGCATTCCAAGATTCGCAGACAATTAAGGTCATAATGTGGAGGGGGTATTAAAGCTCCACCTCTTTGAAGAGGTTTGGAAAGTCACAAGTGTCCTGTCATATTGCCCACTCAGCCTGGCTGCACTCACCAAACTCAATATTGTGTTTGACCCCTCAATGGGCCCCGTGGGGGCGAATGCACGACATTGTTGCCGAGCTGTAGAAATAACTTGGTGAACACTACAAGCTGAGCAAAATTTTATTGCCCCCCCCCCGCCCCCCACACACACACTTATTCGCCGTGTGCACACATCCTTTGCAGTTTGAGCATAATCTGAATGTGTTGGGTGTCAAACACGCGTGCACACACACCAGTGGCAATGTTGATGTGGAGGAGGAAGAACAAATGTGCACACAAGGGGACAGCAGAGAGCAGCACGAAGTGGGATACAAGGGGGGGGGGAACCCACACCCAAACAAAGGTACTAAACCATTTTTTGTTGTCCCCTAGCCATCCCATTTCTGATGTCTGCAAGGGTTCAACGGGGGCCACAATAGTAGGGCAACGGTAGAAACCGATAGGAGCAGGTACATACCCCGTGGACCGCTACCTAGCAAACGGTTGTGTACAAGAATGTTTTCACAGCACCAAGGAAGCAGGGCCTAAGTAGCATTCCCCCCCCCCCCCACTTTTGTTCCCAAGATGAGTCCAAGGGTAACCGCAAAGGGTACCTTTTTGAAGTCAAGGGGTACCTACAAAGTTGTATGTATCGAGAATTAGAAGAGGTAAAATGCTCACGTCAACCGCAGAGGTTCTCTCAAAAATATTGCATTTTATGTTCATTAGCCCAGGTGGGGAAGTATGGCTGCGTTTGGATTGTCAGCGAGGCGTAGCAGAATAGTTGTGCGAGGGCTGCAAGGTAATGATGGCAATCATCTCTCGTTGCATTTGGTTTGAAGGTAATATAGGTGCTATTTGTGGTGGAGCGCAAACACACACACGCGCGCGCACGCACACACCCGGACTATGGTTTTGGCAATATGCAAGTTGGAAATTTTCCTGAAGAATTCAGAACATTCCATTACGGAAATATAGGCTAGGCTAGGAAGCAGCTAGGAATATTGGTAAGTAAGGGTGCCCAAAATGACATTCTTCCTAGAGAGGTTATGCTCTATTTACAACAAAATGCACCAATGGTACGAGAAATGGAAACAAGTATAAGGATAAAATCACTGGTTATTGCATTAGTCCTAAGATGTTGAACAACGTATTATTGAACCAAAGAATACCTGGCCAGATTTTGGTTTTGTTGTGGCGGTTTTGGATTTACCATTGTGCACCGGGTCCAAGTTTATAAACAGCCTGCTTTTAATCTTTAATGAGCTATTTGCTTTGAGCACCTTGGGGCATTGAAGGCTCTCGGAGCTAAAATGAGGGCTTTGTGTCCTTTAGCTTTTGGTTTCCCAATGTACCAAACAATTGATGTGGTGATATGGCTTCACAAGGCATTGCAAGATAACATTGATTTTGGCCTAGAAAGCTAGCGCCTAAATCAGCAAAATACCTTGTCCCGAGTTCTCCTTTTTTTTGCTCCAGAAAAGATAGCAACCAAACATGAATCATTGTTCGAAATACCCGGTGTAGCGGTGATGCATCAAGTGTGTGCAACTTGTGTAAAACAAGTATCCTATGTCTATTTTGGCCTAAGTGTACCCGTTCATTAGGTATCCGGGTTTCGTGGAAAAATACATCCCCTTTTTTGGTTTGAAAAATGCCATCTTTTTCAAACTGCTTTTCTAAGGCTACGCCTTTTCAAAAGGTACTTGTTTGCAAGACAAGGTTGGTGTGATTATTTGGTTATTGTCTTCAGTGAAAAGCAAGAGCAAATCGGATGTAGAATAGTCAAGATGTTTGGATTGGCCTCAAGGTGTGAGACAACCAAAAAAAGTTTGAAGGACACAGATTATGGAGGTTGCAGCATGAGGGCACACATGTGCTATTTCACAACAATCATCTATTACATGTTTTAAAGCCATCTCAACACATCTTCAAGTTGATTCGACATTGTTGTCAATTGTAGCAAGTGTTATTTGTGGTTTTCTCACCTGCAAATGACAATCTATGGTGCACATTCTTTGAAATATATAGCATGCACATTTTAGATCCAAAAAGGTATTGAAAACAAAAGTTCTACACATACCCTCTTTTGTTAAGCACCTTTCACCTTCTGAGCCATTGACATGTGCATTGATAAGAAGCACAACTTCAAAAACGTCCATGGGTGTGTGTTCTTCACACCGTTGGACAAAAAGTATAATACTTTGTGTCCTTGGCAATGGTGAGCTGCTTGCCCTTTGGAGATGGTGTTGAAAGGGCGGCCTTTACTAGCTAAGCGTCAACAACAACACATGCATCGACAGAGCCCGGTCGCGCATAAGGGTTGTAACCAGCTTAGGTGACTCATTGGTGATTCAGTTCGTCGCCAATTATCAATTAGAAGCTGAACTTGTAATTAACCAATTATTTTGGTGTCGCAAATAAAATTGCGGTGATTAGTTTTGTAGGCGTCGTATGAGCCCACGAAACACATGTGCGGCGACACGTAAAGAATGAATTGCCATCGGGTTTCAAATATGCATCTCTACGTCTACAAATGTGTTCGCATACACACTAATCCAACAGCGCAACCGAAAAAAACCAAAAACCCGAAAAAGCCATGCGACTAAATCCATTGAGAATGTATTGATCTGGACATTCCGCGCAATAGCTAATGCCCCTAGGCCTTATATAGCAGCCATTCTTCGGCAAAAAGCGCATTTTAGTAGGCGATAATGACGGTGCCTTTCGAGCAGAGATCGCGCTAAGGTGCATCGTACATATGGAGTTTCTGTTTGAAAATGCAAGACCCGGCAACGCTGAAGCTACGTTCCGCAACTGCACAGGTAGCTGAACAACTGAAATATAGATACAACCTGTGGCATCATCTTATTAAATTTACGAAAACAATGCCGATGTTGTTGCCAACGTTCAATCACAGTTGCATGCATATATCTCACGGAAAAAACCAAGTAAGCCTCCGGCTTATCACCCAGCACTTCATCCCTACTATCTAGTGCATCTTTTCCATGCAAAGTATCAACGAACAGCACAGCCAAACCTTATCCTTCGTGTTCTACTTGTAGCTTTGGTGGCACTACACTTGCTGGTGCTGTTTTCTATTTGTTATTACACTCTTGCCTCGCATATTACAACACTAGGTCTTTTTCAGGGTCACTTGTAAAACCAAAGTTGTTCAAGTGCTCATCCAACATCCTACGAAAGTGTGCATGCAATGAAGCAATGATTTGATCTCCATCTGCAGCCTGAAATGACTTATGCACAACAACAAAATCAAGAGTCGTATCTTTAGGTGCGAATACCACAATTCCATCACACGGCTAGACAAGAGCCTGGTCACGTGCTTCTGCATGAACATGCAGGTTGCATACAGTTCCAACAAGGTACAAAATTCCCACCAAATGTTAATTGACGTTGCTATTGTTGTACTCCATATGGCTATCGGCATGTGGACCATCTTGGTGACCCGCCTTTGCTCCAAAGTTTATATCATACATGTGAAAAATGCCCTTATGCTCAAAGAATTGGTTCATAGAATTGTGTGTAATGCCATCGAACCGCATTACCAGTTTGGAGAGGTTGAGTTACACCAGCTTGCAATTCTTTTTGTATGTGAAAAAGGCACGAGAGCCAATGGCTCGATTTGTTGAAGTAAGTCGTCATGCCTTTCACCTGCCAGAGAGGGTCCGCAACACCGTCAGCTTCAAATTATTGCATCATAGATGATGCCATACCCCATAGTGCACGAAGGTGAAGCAATTTGTTTTGCATGCAAAAATACTCAGTAGTTCAGATTATCTGTGCAGAAGCAATCCTCCAACCTTGGTCTCTCGCCGAGTAAAAGACCACCAGAGTGTAGGAACCCATTCTAAAAAACTTGTTCATGTGTGGTATAGTGAACCGGTAGTTAAATGTAGGTTGTATTGGAAAACATTGGTTTTACTAAAAAAAGAGTCCAACTTGTACCAAAACAACTAAGTGCCTTGAAAAATAATTAGAAAGCGGGTTTTGAAATAATTCTCTGCTTGGACAACAATAGATTAATTGTAAATCACGGATTAATCAAAATGGACGGATTGATTAGTTATTTTTTGAAAAAAATGGCACCTAACCGGTTATTTTGGCAACAATAATCGCATCGACATTCTTTTTTGCATCGATCAATCGAAAAGAATTCTTTACTTTGATGTAGGGGAGGCTAAAAGCTGGAGGTGCCATTTTTTGGTCAGTGTGGCTGGTTATAGGCACTTTCGTGGCGATGCCATGCATGCAACCCATGCAATCCTGGAAGACGCGGAGGTGCAGTCCCCAGTGACGACCCCTCCGAAACATTTTGGCCCCTTTGAAAAAAAAGGTTGGGGGACAGCACGCAATGTGGTACTAGAACATATATATTTCTAAAAAATCCGCTTAACGCAATGATCAACTTGAAAACACAAATGTAGGATTTTGAAAAAAAATGTTTTACCTCCTAGGGATCCCGTCCAGCAGCCCAATTTTTGGGGGTTGGATGGGGGTTAGGGGTCAGAAAGATTTTTCATGTTTGACTAGTTTCCCGGATTCGGTTGCCCTTCTAACACGGCACCATAAAAGCCGAACATCCATCTCACGGGCGGGAGCAGTGGAGCCAAACAAGGGCTTGTGAGGAAAGTGGGTTTGGCATACATATTTGCATTCCCTACAACACTCTAAGCAGCTTGAATATGCACACATAGGTATACACACAAGAAATTACCTTCAACCATGTGCGAAAAAAATTTTCTGCCCCCAAATTGGGACCAAATGTAGTCGAGACCTTCCAAACCTTTCTGGCCGTTTTGGAGAAGGGGCTTAGGGGCTGCAGCTGGCCGCGGTGCAATGCTAACTACTACACACTTATGGTCCGACTTGGACAAAAAAGTAGGGTAGGCCCCCGCCAATTCACACGCAAGCTCCAGACACACACACACCCTATCTATCCGACGGAGAAGAGGCGCAACCACCCCTGTACCATCACCACTAATATACGCCGAGGGCCTGGTAGACGGGACGGAAACCGGCTGTGAAAAGGTATCTTCAACGCAGGGAAAACCCCAAGGTCCAACCATCCGGTACCCGTACCTCAGGAGAGTAGGCACCCCCCATTCATGCAATTGCCTATAGTTCTTGGGCTGAAAGGCTATGTCTTTATCCTTGTGTCCTATGCAGAGCACCTAGAAAAGAGCCCTTTGGCGCCGACAGAGTTAAAGGCTCCAGCGCTGCCCATGGTTATGTTTGCTTAGTGGTTGTCCCGCCATGCTCTTTATTGCCAGGCATCAACGGCGGGTTAGGTTGCACCCTGTACACCATGGCCAACTTCTTGCACTGCATGTGCACTGCGTGCATACTGCGGACGCAAAGGCTAGGGATATTCACCCAAGAATACTTGTCACTTGTCTAGTAGCACGGCGAAGCAGCAAAGCCCACTTGAGAAAAATGGAAATGCCTTCTAGGGCCTTCAAGGGCGCCAAACATCCACATGCAAAACTACGCATCTACACATGCATAGGTTCATCAATGTGTAATTGTACCTCGCCCTTTGTGTTTTGGGAGCCGATCTTGGCTCGCATCCTCAAAGCTTTCAAACATGATTTCCTTCAATGCTCTCCATCTCTTGTGTTGCGTAGTGCACCTTGACACTTCAAATATGCCACATCCTAAATGCTTAGGAAGCTAAGGAAAACCCTGGTACGGAAGCAAAAACTTGTGAAAAGGGGGCGAAACTAGGGTTCGAGTATTTGTCGACATCCAAAACTTTGCATTGCGTGCATGGCATTCCCCATAGTTTGGTTCCGAAGGTGCTTGAAGCTCAGCTGGCGGTCCTCGATTGAAATCTGGCTACTTTTCTTTGTGCTTGCAAAGGCTTGTACGGGCACTTCTCTGTGAAACTGGGAATGAATACCCCCCCCCCCCCTGCCCCTGTAACGGCACATACTGTAACAATAACACATGGTTGCCCAACTTAGCGAATTGAGTTGCAGATGACAAATGTCATTTGGAACTGCCGAACCTTGCTGTAGATGCATACCAGCATGTGCATCTGTGGAGCGCTTTCGGGCTTGTGTATCGCTATGGTGCATTGGCAGGAGTGGCCATGTTTATTCGTTCCCAGAGGGCTAGAGGGCAATGGCATGCCGGATCCAACAGGCACAGAAAAGTTTATAGTGTTTTCAGCACTGTGTTTTTGCTTCTCCTGCTGCTTGTTGTTGCTGTAGGGTGTCCTGCTGCTTGTTTTGGATGATGAAAAGCTTTTGTTTGTTGAAATACAGTAAAGCCAAGTCAATTCAGGATAGCCCAAGCCAATAGTATGCAAGGAGAAGGTAATTCAGGATCAAAGCATGAAGGGCTGCAGTGTAAACAGTGAAAGATGATTGGATATTCACAGAAACTGCAACTCAGGATACAAATGAATGCATATTCACAAAGATAGCTGAAATGTTTTAGGAAAAGAGTTAGAAAACTGCCTCAGGATCACTCTCTCTCCATAGTGCCATCTTAGGAGATGTGCACTCTTTGTTTTGGGTCCCATATGTGCTGAGGTGGCATGGTATGTGGCGATGAGGTCACTGCCATGTCACATGGGATCTTCCTACTTAGCTAGGCTGACCAGGAATTGAACCCAGGACCTCTCAAAAAGAGGTGCCTAGCCCCCTAAGGTGTATACCACTAGGGCAGATAAGAATTCATGGAAAAACATAGATAAATCCATAGGCTCTACCTTAGGTATGTCAGTGCTCAGTCAACTCAGGAAAAGATGAATAGCTTCACATTGAAAGGGGATTAAGGGGTCCACTCCATATCCTGATTGGGTGTTTGGTTCCATAGGTCAAAATGTGTTATCACCACTTTTGGTTGGACCAATACTGAGATAAAAATGCATGGATGCTCAGTGCATCTCTAATACAACTAGAGTATGCCTCAAAGCAATGGAAAAGCACTTTTTCTTACTCCCCCCTTGTGCTGTGGTGGCCACCACTGTCGCATTTTAGGAAAAAGGGAATTTTTCTTGGCCTTTCCTTGGTTTCCACATCTACTTTAAAATACCTACAGTCTCCCTCACACTGAAAAATGGGCGCTCACCATGGCTGGCGTCCTTTTGCTGCTCTGATTGTATCATTTCCTCCAGAAGACTCAGCGCTCATGGCGCTGCCGGGGCTCCTGTGGCTTGGTTGGGTTAGATTGGGAGCATGCCAAACATGTGCATATGCATCCCTCCCTCCAAGACGCAGCGTCGACACAACCCAAACGCAAGACACAATATACACACTCGCATGGGTTCTCGTAAACCTGCTGGCGACCTGTGACCTGTCTTAGGGCGAAGGGAGTCGAAAGAAAATTAAAATTGCCCCTTGGTGGGGTCTTGGTTCTGCTCAGTCTCTCCAGGCACCTGCGTTTCGGCCCGAACACGGCCTACTCAGCGAGGCTGCGCGTGGGTATCTGCAGAGGCAGGAATGGGAGATTTATGGACGAATCCACGCAAAAACGAAGCAACGACACCAAAATCCGTCAAATGACGGCGTAGAATTTTTCTGAAACGACACACCTGAGCAGAATTCAATTGTGCATCAGAAGCACATTTTTATAGAAATTATAGTCATCTCTGGATTTTTTAAATCCAGAAATTCATACACATAAAATGGCGGCGCGCAGGAGCGGCTCCGAGCGAAGCGCTGGAGAATGGAGAAATAATGGAATTATAAACGTATGTCTCACGTAGTCTTGAAAATGACGAGACACACATTAATAAATAAACATACAGATTCGCCCACACTAATAGAAGCTTCAAAAATTCAAGAATTCGAAAATGAACGAAAAGACTTCAATGAATCAGGTATAAACTACAGGTATGCTTGTTTCGTATGCCGCATACACATTGCTCGTCTCGTGTCTCCGTGAACGAGCCTTGTAGCAGCGCTAACAAAGATGAAACGCGATAGAGGGATTGATTAGAAAGATTGCAGATGATTAGCGGTCAGATCAGGGTGATCAGACATACACACAAGTGCATTGCAACGTTCTTCGCGTGCGCCCCTTTTGTCCTCTCACCTTGCTTCACTTCCCAGCAGTAGGTAAGGTAGGTACGCCCAGGCGGGGCCACCCCCTGGTGGAGTCAAGATTGCGGCTGAGATGGGCAGGTTTGCCCTGGAAAGGCGTGCATACTCGCGCATGCACACACGCATTAAAGGGTAGGCCACGCGAAGTGCGCACGGTAAACCTTGTTTAGGCTACTCAGGGGCTCCTCGGTACGTTCTTTAAGAGAACCTGAGGAGTCCCTTATAGCTTGCTTGCTTGATAAGGGTAGCTGCTCCTGCAGCGTGTTTGCGGACAGTGTATTATAGGGCACACTGAGAAGGGTATAATACCTGGAGTGTGCCTTGGTTCCTCCGCCGCAAACGCCCTTTCATTTGCCTTTGTTTTACAGGTGGGCAGGTAGGGTGATTGGTGCAGCAGCATTTTTTTATGCCCTGCTAAACAAGGGCGCAGATCACACAAACAAGTAACTCCGCTCCGCCTGTGGCAGAGCAGGGAGTCCGACTTCATCGACATCTGCGCCTTGCACGCGAGAGCACTCCTTCCCTCCAAGCCCTAGCAGGGGAAACGCGTTGTGGCGTCCCCTCTTAGGCCACAGTTGCTTAGTAGCGCTGTGTTCTCTTGTCATTTCACAGGAGGGTCGCTAGGACCCATGAGACCTTCACCTTCGCAACGCCCAGTAGAGGGTGCGTGTAGGAGTGGTAGTCCTGAGTGGGGGCTAGAGCCAGTTGCCCAGTGCTCGCCCACCAGGATGGTGCCACTGTGGGGTGTGTAGGACCTGTAAAGGGTGTGTCACTGTCCCACCCTTCTCCTGCAATTTTAGCAGGATTGGTGGGCTATGACAGTGGTTAGGTCAGTGTTTTGGCCACATAGCAAAACGGCGTTTTCATGCCTTCATAGCTTTTGGCCACCCCTCCCTGTAGTAGACAGATAGGTAGGGAAAACAATACCTGGATTAGTACGCTGAGTATTCCCCCAAGGTTTTGCGCCAGCACAGAAATTGGGCGCATAGGGGAGGGGAGACCCGGGGCGTACCCCTTGGCATCAATAAGCCAACCCTCCAGGTTCAGCAAGGGCGCAGACTTGGGTATAATTAGGACACCACTTCTGCGGCTTGCTCTCAGGACCTTAGGACTAGCACACTCACACATACGCTTTGGCAGGTAAGGGTAAGGTTCAGTCCCTAGCTTTAGTCTTGGAGGCAAGCGTCTCAGCGAGCCTCAGCAACTCACCAAGGTTGTTCTGGGACAAGTAGTCAACCAGAACTGAGTTTAGGCGTCCCTCAGGTAGAACAAATGCAGAGAAGGGCTCCCAGGTGGCCTCTTCGACTCCAAACCCTTCCCAGAGGGTGAGGAAGCGCCAACCCTGGCGATAGCGGTGGCGTAGGACAGACTTCACCAGGTAGAAGCCCTCCTTAGCCATCTCCTCGGCGTTCATGTCGGGGAGTTCACCTTCAACTTCCATAGGGCTGGCAGCCCCTTGTAGGTCCAGAGCGGCGATTTCCTCGTCGTTCAGCTCCCACTCCTCCCCACAGAGGTCTTCAGGATCATGGTAGCGCTTCAGGTGTTGAGCAGCGCACACCAGGGTCCCCCCTAGACGGGGAGAACACCGCACAGTGATACAGTGTCCATCCACAGATAGGATCTTGTACGGCCCGAAGTATGGGTCATCGCTGGTAGAGCGTGGCCAGGCGGGTAGTCGACTGTGGTGCACCAGCACCCAGTCCCCCTCTTGGTAGGTGGCCGGTACACGGTGCTTGTTCTTCTTGTTCCACTGACGCTCCCTCACTCTCTGGAGCATAGCCTTGGCCTTGTCCACCTTCGCTTGTTGCTCTTGGACCCATTCACCCACAGAAGAATGGGTGTCCTCTGGATAGGGGGCATGTAGGAACCACGCCGGGCGCCCCATCAATAGCTCATGTGGCGAGTAGCCAGTAGCTGAACTCTCTTGGGAGTTCATCATCAAGGATATGACGGGGAGTAGTCTCACCCAGTCTCTGGTGCGTTCAGTTTTGCACCATATCCTGACGTTCTCCTTCAGGACACGAATCTGTCGCTCACATAGGGGGTTGCTCGTGTGAGAGTAGGGAATCCCCGTAGACACCTGGACATTGAGGGATCTCAGGACCCTCTTGTACCAGCCAGTATCTGAGCGTACTCGTACGTCCTCATCGGAGTTGATCTCCTTGGGCGCCCCATAGACACAAAACCACTCCTCCAGGAGTATCTTGATAGTCTCCTCTCCGGTAATGTGCTTGGTACATGGGAACACCCTGGTAAACCTGGTCAACCCACAGGTTACCACGAGGGCGAAGTCATAGCCCCCGAACATCGGCATCTCCGTGTAGTCCACGTATAGAACACTGTTGGCACAGTGTGGGATCGGCAGGGTCGAGTAGAGACCTCTGTCCCTGATATCCCCTGGTTTACAGGACCTGCACGGGCACTTGTCCACGATAGGCTGGAGTGTCTTCCGCAGTTGGTCGTCAGTCCACGTAGTGTGGAACCACTGCTTGAACAGCCTCAGGGTACGGTCAGCACCCACATGACCACTGGACTCATGGGTCCACTTCAGCAGCGCTGGGACTCGGTCACTAGGCACCACGATGCGGTCCTCGTGCCAGAGGTAGCTCTTGTCCCGCTTCCACTGGTCTTGGTTGACCAGGAGGGGTTCAAGGCGTTTCTCCAGGCGCCGGTAGCTATCCCAAAACTCCTGTAGGTACTCCGATTGTTGGAGTCCATCCAGGGGGCGTATCATGGTCATGTTCAGGTCCAGATGTACGTCCATACGGCTGAACGCCTCCTTAGCCAGCGCTTCAGACCGGGCACCAATCAGGGCGTCGAAGTTGTTGCGGCTGATGTAGTCGGCACACTCGTTCTTCACTCCCTGGATATGGTGTACCGTCAGCCGTAGTTGACTGAGGTAGGTCCACCAGCGCCGTAGCTTGGCCTTCTCAGGTGGGGGACCCTTCTGGAAACTGCGGACCGGTTCTTGGTCGCATAGCCAGACCACAGGGTTACTCCCCAACAGTCGTGCTTGTGAGGATAGCACCAGCATACCCGCGAGCAATTCCTGCTCATAGGTGGAGTAGTTCCCCCTGGCCTGGTTCCACTTCCAGTTCCAGTGGCCCAGAGGTACTAGGACCCACTTGTCGTCAGGGTAGCTGTGCTTGAGGGTTCCGTCTCGGTTGAGACCTTCCGTCCCCCATTGGGAAATGGCCGAGTCGAACTCCTCCTTCTCTAGTGCTTGCCATCCGAACAACGTTCCACCACCGCCCACATTGCTGGCGTCGGTCACCAGGATAATCTCCCCTTGTGCCCTAGGCACGCCCAAGCACTTAGCGTTGGCTACCTTGTCTTTGAGCTCGTCAAACGCTTGTTGCTCTTGTGGGCCCCAGCGCCAAGTAGTACTCTTCTTGATCAAGTCCGTCAGAACGGCGCTGGTATAGGTGAAGTTCTTGATGTGGCGGCGATAGAAGTTGCACGCCCCAATGAAACTGCGTACATCATGAAGTCCTTTCTTGGGGTCTTCGTGTCGTACCTTGGCATCCATCAGGGGTTTGGCCTTAGAGGCCGCTGGGGTCCACCACCCATAGCCAACGTCAAACCTCAGGTACTGCATGGTCTCCTGCATGAACTCACACTTCTCCAGCTTGAGTCGTGTGTGGTTCTCCTGGCAGACCACAAAGAACTCACCCAAGAGGATTAGGTGATCCTCCTGGGTATTGGTCCCGAGGCATACATCGTCGATGTGAGCCTCCATCTGGGCCCCACGGGATATGAGCTCCTGCACCTTAGGTCTCCTTCGTAGGATGGACAAGATCTTGTTCATCAGCTCTTGGAACAGAGCGGGTGCGTTAGCCACGCCGAATGGCATGACCTTCCACTTGAATACCCTCCCCTGAGGGGTGATGAAGGCCAGTAGTTCCTGCGCGTTGGGCGTCAGGTCCACTTGCCAGAATCCACTTCGCTTGTCCATCTTGGTCTTGTAGCGACAGGAGGCTATCTTCTCCAGGGTAGACTCCATATTGGGAATGGACCCTGAGTGGTTCAGCGTCTTCTTGTTCAGCTCTCCATAGTCCACTACCAGCCGTTTGGCCGTAGACCCAGGTTTAGCCACCAGGAAACAGGGGCTGCAGTGTAGGGGGTAGTCCCCGTCCTTGTACTCCAGGACTAGGCCAGCGTCGATACATTCTTGTATCTGTCGCTCGATCTCGTCGGCCTGCTCTTTAGGAGCTGGATAGGGTCTCCTCCGAATCTTATGACCCACGAACTCGGGTTTCAGCTTGAGGTCCATCTGTACCAGCTTGTCGCATGAGGCTGGAGGGGGTAGTTCTCCGAACACCTCCAGATAGGTCCTTATCAGCTTCTGTATGAAAGTGCTGCCCTGGGTCGTTGTGGGTGCCGGAGGGCTCGGGGCCGGCAAGACCAGTGGGGCAGGCACGCGAGGAGTCTCCCTGGATGTTGTTATTGGGTGTAGAACCAGACACTCGGACACCAACGGAGGCGAGAGCAGCGACAACAGAAGCAAGGTCCATGCTGATTGTTGTCCGGCAGAAAATCCCAGTCTATGAAGAAAATTGAGGGTAATTATTCTAAATACATCTGAGTGTCCAAAACTGTCCGAATGAATTTAAATAATCCATTATGTAAAATTGTCTGGCCGATCTGGCCCGCGAGCGCGCGTCAGCGGCAAATGGCGATTCCAGCTAAAATAGCGGAATGCGGCGGATTTACGGGAAATGGACCGCGGAATCAAATCCGGCATATCAGAAATATATAGGAAATATCCTGTGACTGAGCTGCGAGGCGGCAATTCCGCCGAAGCAAAGAAAATGACCAAAATGTAGCCAATCTGGGCAGAATGTCTGAAAATCTGAGCAGATGGGGCTAGCCGCACTTACAGTCCCCCTCCAAAAACACACTGGGGTGTGTCGCTACGTCAACGAAGAACGTAGTGCGGGTAAGTCCCAGAAAAACATAGAAATGTAGCCTTGATGGGGCGAAATCTGCTTGATCTGACCTGATTTGGGCTGAATTGGCACTGAATCAGGCTGGATGAACCTGAAATGAGACAGAATGAGAAGTGACGAACAGTCCTCCGTGCAGTAAAACATTAGGTCAAAGGCTAGAAAGCATGTAAACGTATCGAGAATCGATACCAAACCATGCATTGGTTGAGAATGAGGTAGATTATTGGTGGATTGAGTGGGGGGATCAAGAATTGGAGTGACATCTCAGCGCTCTGGCACAGTTTCGCTGTCGCGGGCACGCTACGGTGTCCTCGCCGAACTCTACATCGTGTTATCCCGCTTTTCTCGTTCTGAAAAGTACAGCATGTGGCTCAGATTTGGCGCATCTGGTGGATGATCACAAGATTCAGCAAAAATGAGAATGAACTTGAGCAGAGATGGAGGGGATTAAGCAATCACAGAGAGGTTAAACAAATACACATGTAGTCTACAGACCCTAAGTGAACCACCGAAGGTAGAGATGCTCTTCTGTTCACTTAGATCTAAACAGATCTTCGAGGAATGATGGGAGATGACAAGAAAATCAATCTAAATTGTCCTAACATGAGTAAATTCCTGGAGATGAAGGTGAAATGAAGCGGAATGTGTACAACTGAAGCTACCAACACTTTCGTTTAGACTAAAGTTAATATATATTGTCGTTTATTCAGCTCAATTGTGCTTTCCGGCACGTTGGTTCGCGAGCATCTAACAGCTTCTATCAAAATGTGGATCATGTGATGATGCATCATGATGGGACATGCTGGCCCTGGATCCTTGGCATGTAACGCGCCGAAGGTTCGCTGAAGGCACTTTACTGACAGTATATAACTGAGAGACACCAAATTTACAGTGGCGGTGGTGTCAATCGACTTGGACAAGGCCAATCTTTCGATGGAGTCCCACAAGACACTTGGATTCACCATTCTCGACAGTTTCTGGTCGAATTGAGCTCACATTGGCGTGTGCCAAAAATACAACGAAGCTTACGGACTTCAGAGGTTGCTGTTAGAAGTCCCTAGAGCTCCTAGATGAAGATTGTCTGAACAATTAACGTCTGGGTTTCGTACAACAGTGGCAGAATGATGGACAAACCTGAGAAATTCAAGGTAAATTTGAGGATCCTGGATCTGAATCTGGACTTTGGCGTTAGCATCACAGCAAATGAAGGTATGATCTGAGTTCCTGGCGTCGCCTCTAGGGCAGCCAGTACTACAGGGGTTGCCTGTAGGGGTGAATGTCGCTGGCCAGCGTTTTGATTATGTACATTTGCTTCCATCTGCACGAGTAGCCAAATTCCAAAGATGCACAGACCAACAGAGACAAGATTACCCCGAATCTGCCTGAATTAAGCCTGAGTTTGGTTTTTTCTGAACACGGCAGCACACTCCGTCAGCGTATCTACGCCTTGTCTGCCGAACGGAGACCAAAGAAAAGTTGATTGACGTCAAATTATCAAACATTCGCAGTTCTCCACATCATGACATAAACAGAAAGAATGAACAGTGGATTGAGCAGAATGTGGTAGGATGGCTTCCTTAATTCGGCCAAGCACGAATGCATGTGACCACCAACCTGTCTGGCCTGGCCCTTGTACGGCTTGGGCGCTGCAGATCAGCGGCCGAACTTGAAGCTTGGTCCTCATTTGGCTCCTGGGCTGGCCTGACCGCAGGAGGGGGGATCGACGGATCAGCCCTGGAATGTGGCTGTTGAGGGCCGTAAAAGGCTGGATCTCGATTCACCACAGGTCGTTTTCCGTCGCTCTCCACTTGTCTGTCTGGTTTCGACAAACAATCTGTCAGGAGTACTCCAATTTCGGGGTGCTTCTTGAGGAAGTCAATGAACCCCTTGGTGTACCCATGGACAAAAGATTGGGCTGGTTCCCAGTTGTTGTGACTGGAATCAAAGCCCCTCCACTCACACAGAAATTCCCATTCGCCCTTGGCGTCACGTCTTGCTTCAACAATCCTCTTGAGTTCGTACTTCCCCCCTTCGATTACCCGATCGGACAAGTGTTTTGCAGTCCAAAAAAGGGGTTTAACCCGATCCTTGGGGGAGGGGATCTCTCTCTTGAGGCGATCGCCCGAAACGTCAATTTCCCTGCTGACATCCACACGAATCCTCCACCTGTTCTCACCAAGACGTGCTGTAACAGGAAATGGCCCCTCCCACAAGGGAAGAAGCTTGTCATCTCCGTCCAGGGTGGTTTCGGATTTTCGAAGGCAAACTCGATCATCGACTTCAAAATTGTGAGGGTTTTTTCGACCTTGATTTTGAACCCAAAGCCAGTCAGCTTGATGCTTCTCGATTAATTTCGACACAGCTTTATCTGCTCGTTGGACTTCGTCCAAAAACAGCGAAGCATCTTTACAGGGGCGAGGATTATTCAACGGCATGTTCCACCAACACTTCTTTCGTCCAAAGACAATTTCATTTGGAGAAAGGCCATGATACAAAGGCGTGTTGTGGTAACGGCGAAGCAATGCGAAGAGAACTTCCATCCAATGGAAATCCTTTTCACTCGCGAGCTCCTTACGAAGCATATTAATTATAGAGCGGCCGGCTCTTTCGCCAGGCAGCGCTCGATGCGAGTGGATTTCACATCGGAGGTGGTGGATTCCAAGGCGAGCACACAATTCTCTCCACCATTCGGAGGTGTACTCTTTGCCTGAATCCGTGACCACCTCGGATGGGACGTCCCAGCCTCCCATCCAGGTCTGCGCGCACCACTTGGCGGCAGCCTTGCCAGTCATCGACTCAATGTTGCAAGGCAACACTTGAATGTAGCCGGAATGACGGCACTGAATGAGGAGCACACCATTGACTTTTTTGTTAGTCCAATGGCACTCTTCGTCATCGAGCTCACCAAGATAGAAAAAATCACTCGTGACTCTGTTGAAGAGACGCTCCGGAATAGGATGAGGCCTCAGATGGCCGTGCTTCTTCGCGCTGGGAGGCGTCGAGACAGCACATTGGGCACATCCGGCAGCTACTTTCATGCAATGAGTGTAGAGCCTCGATCCAAACAACCTATGCTTAATCATCGACCACAGTCGACGGCCATGTGCGTGGGGGGACTCCCATTTGTGCCACCAGTTTAACACTCGGGGGGCTAGGGCGTCTGGCACACACAATTTACCCTCCATCCACAGATTCCCCCCATCCAACGAGTACTCAGCAAAAATCCCATCCCTGTGAGCATCTTTGGATTTGAGATTTCCAAAGACCTCTTTAAACATGGGATCCTGCAGGTAATCGGACGTCCAGTCACGGATGATCAGGGAATCCTTAGGCAGGGGTGGAGTTTTGGCCGGATCTCGACGCTTAATGCCCTCGATCAACCGAAATCGACTTACTTGTCGGGTATAGTCAAACCGTTTCACACTCCCTGAGGAGGGATCGGTGACTTTTTCCACGACTTTCAGCGTTTTGGTGCAGATCTCGTGAGCATGCGCCGGATCTGTGATGGCCGTGATGTCGTGACACGGCAATGCGTGCTGTTTAACAGCGCACTGCATGCATGCACGTCGAATGAGTTTCTTTTCTTCCTGATCCCATTCGATGATTACATGGCGGTCCTTCTCCGTACCATGGATGTTGGTACTTTGCAGCCCCTCTGAGGCGGGGTAAGCCCATCGGCTCAGAGCATCCGCTACCGTGTTATGTTTACCAGGCAAATACGACACATGGAGGTCAAACAGAGAGAGAAATTCGTGCCATCTGGCCCGTCGACCAGCTGGGCTCGCGACAGTATCAATGTGTTCGGTGGCCCAATACTCCAGAGATCGATGATCCGTCAGGACCTCGACTCGATTGGTGCCAACCCACGATTGGTACTTTTTTAAAGCACAGATAATGGCATACGTCTCTTGCTCACGCGGCGACCATTGCATTTGGCGTGGAGCTAGCTTCCGAGACCAAAATGCAAGAGGGTAATGATCGCCGGTGGCTTCATCAACCTGTTCAAGGACAGCTCCGATCGCGTACCTAGAAGCGTCGGTTCTAATGTAGAAGGGTCGGTCAAATTGAGGCACATGCAACGTGGCGACTTCGCAGAGGGCTGCCTTCAAGTGATGGAAGGCCTCCTCGCACTCGTCAGTCCACTTGACACGAACCTTTGAACCTGCCTTGCCCGCATCTCTCCCTACCTTCAATAATTCAGTGAGGGGGGCAGCAAATTTGGCATAATTCGGCACAAAAGTGTGGTAAAAATTGCAACAACCCAGGAATCCTCTCAACTCCGTGATCGTCTCAGGGCGCTTCCACTTCTGAATAGCGACGAGCTTCCCTGGACTGGGTCGTCGAGTGCCATTCTCTAGGAGAGAACCACAAAATTCGACTGATTTTAAAAATAGTTTTCCCTTCTTTGGCCCACAAATCAGCTGATTGGCGTCAAGAATGTCCAAAACTTGGTTCAGCTGCTTCTCATGTAGGGCCACCAGCTCAGCTTCGGTCAGTCCCTCCCCCTCCGTCGCGATGATTATGTCATCTATGTACACACTCACGAAGGCACGAAGTTCAGGATGGGTTGTGAACAGCACATCCTCCATAATTCTTTGGAAAAATGAGGGGGCGTTCTTCAGCCCCATGGGCATGACGGTCCATTGGACTGGGCCACATGGCGTGCACATACAGGTGAGAGGTCTGCTGTCCTTCCTCAACGGCATTTGGTGAAAGCCGTGACGGAGATCCAGCACAGAGAACAAACGACCTCTTGCCCTCTTGGCGATTTCCTCCTCAATGAGGGGCAGGGGGTGTGAATCCGCCTTGGTTTCGGCGTTGAGGTTGCGAAAATCAACAACCATTCGCCAACCATCAATGGTGTTCTGGTCTGCAGGCGGTGGCTTCGGGACTGTGAAGGGTGAACAGCACCATTCGCTGGTCATACAACCCTCAAGCCAACCAAATTCCCTGAGATTTCTCTCAATGATTTTTCTGAGAATCTCATGTTTGTGTCCATGATTTTCATAAGGGCGCTGTTTTTTTGCCTTGTACCCTTCACGAAGCTCGATGAAGGCTTCACCGAACTGTCCACGGACAGGGGGGTCTTTGATCAACTTCCCTGAAAGGGTTGTGTCCTTCCGTTCCTCAAAAATCTTTTCTCTTGACTTGGAACACAATTCAGTGTCCACCTGATCGCCAGGAATTACTGTCGAAAAAACTTTGGCGACTTCTTCGGCTTTGGCAGGAAGAATCTTCTTACGGATGTCCCTAAACAGGTCCGCATCCACTGCCTCTTGAAGATAGGTGGGTCTTGTGTCGAAATCCCAGAGATTTTCCTCGTGATCCAGCTCCTCGAAAGGATCCATGAAAGCTTCCACAGGGGGTTTTTCATAAAAAACTCTGAATTTGCGGCGCGATTGGAGATTTTTCCTCGCCCGTGCACTGAAGATTCTTTTCGATGTCGACTGTATTGGGGAAGAGGGAGACGAGGCGGATCCATTGGACGTTGAATCACCTTGGGTATCTGACGGACAAAAATCAGAAAAAATAGATTCATCATCAGTACCACGCTCAACCTCAGATTCAGACCCAACACAGGAATCTGTACTAGAATCAGCAGAATTAGAGTCAGAAAGCTTTCCATCCACCAGGAATGCAAGCGAACTCCAGGACCGCTGTGGCAGGGGACCTGTGTCGTCCCTGGCATACAGCTTAATCTTCCTGGGAAGTTCGATGTAATCTACACAAATGTCCTGTAATTCCTGAAACCAAGGCTTGTCGTCCCACAAGGGCACAACTAAAATTGCCTGGGTTTTATCTTGCTTGATTTTATGGATGACCTGCTGGATTAAGTGAAACGGAGGATTAATCCACAACTTCTTGTCCCATTTGTGGGTCCAAGCGTCGCTGAAGTGCTTGTCAAAGCGCTTGTTCATACGGTTAGCAAAGGCATCATACTGGGGCCAAAAGGAATGATGTTCATGAAAGTATTCACAAATTGCATCGCGCCATTTGTCGACAACTCTGTAGGATGAAGAGTGCCAGCGCGAAGGGCGTCGTGGCTGGGAGTCCCTACGAAGACATTCTAACTCCTGGGAGTAATCGGCACTCCCATTCACCTCTGCAATGGTGACATCTTCACCAAATTTTGGTGTTACTTTTTGCTTCAAAAATTCTTCTGCACTTTTAAACCCTGCGTGCAAAAAACGAAATTCAGGACGCTCCAAGGGACCTGACTCCAGCAAAAAACAACGACGATGACCTACAGGCGCTACCCTGTTCTTACGAAGCCAAGGATGGCCCAAATAAAGGTCATACTTAATGTCAGCACGATAGAAGTAGTCATCCTTAAGGACAACTTCTTCCACATTTTGCTCCTCCCAAAGGTCTTGAGCGACCAAATGGGTGGATATATAACAACCGCGTTGCCCACCTGCGAGAGAATGTCCAGAAACTCCCTCGAGGGTAACAGGATGAGGCGATTCAAACACGCAGTCGTCGGGTAAGAAGGAATTGGATTGGAGATTTACCTCTGATCCATTGTCACACAAACAAGTGGCGAGGTGGAAATTTCCCTTGCAATCAGAGACCCACAGCTTTGTGACAAACTGACGAGCCCTGTGCTTGGACTGTACACCAACCTCGTCCACTACAACAGAAGGATCCGCTGCCGGATCCAGGGGAGAGGAGACAAGCGACCCTACATCAAGTAATGGTCGATCAGGAATTTGGGGATCATGCCTGAAATCGCCTGGGGAGGGGCGATTTTCGTGGCTCCCCTAGGCGTTCTGACCTCCAGCGGCTGCGTTAACATTGTGAACACAGCCTGTTTCGTCGATCCATTCATCTTGGAACGGATCATCCGCTGGATTCAGAGCATTTTCGACGTAATCTCGATCCGCATCAGACACCTGGTCTGCACCTGAGACCTGATCCACACGATGGTTTCCCTTTCCACGTCAACGGCCACGGCCGCTGGATGATGGGCCACCACCGTCGCCACGCCCTCTGCCCTTACCAGAGAAGGGGGTTCCCGAAGGATTTCCCTTACCTTTACCCTGTGATCCTGGAGCATTTCCTTTGTTTGTACCGGATTGAGGGGTTTGGCCTGGATTTCGATTTCCGCCTCCGGCGTTGACATTAGGACTTGTCTGGCCGTTTGGCTGTCCACCGGAGCCGGATGGAGTCCGATTCCCTTTGCCTTGGGACCCGCCAGGGCCTCCAGTATTTTTGTTCCCGCCGGAGGGAGTCGAATTACCCTTTCCCCCCTTGGCACCATGCACCTGTCCGTCATTCCTGTCTGAATTCTGAGGATTACTGACATTTTCACAAATCACCTTGTGATCGTAAGCAGACCATCGGTGATTAGCAGTAGAATGCGTCTTAGCTCGGTTCGTAGAACCTAAAAGAAGGCAGATGCTACAATGATCCTGAACATTCGGGGTGTCATTCACCTTTTTGTTGCCCTTTTGGGCCCCATTTTGGGTGTTTTGCTGAGTATTCCTGTTTCCCCCAAGACCCTCATGGAAATTTTGATTGGCGGCGTCAGCGAGCCTCTCAACCTCTTCCCACAGTTCCTGCGGGGTGAACGAGAACACCCAGTTCCTGGCCTTCAGGCGATTACCATGGAAACTTACTCCCCTATTGAGAACTTGGACAAACAAGTCCCGATCCTCGTGTTCATTAAACTTGATTTTCCACGTGTTTTCAGTGAATTTCACCTTGGTAAACGACGTGGGGGAGCACTTTTGAAGTGCCTCCCTGACGGTAAACCGGTTGGCCGAGGCGTCAAAGCCATCGATCTCCGCCCACCAGGTCTTGACCTTTTCTTCGGATTGCTTATTCCGAAGGGTGGCGGCGGTTTCAGAGGGGATCTTGTCAAAAATCAGATTTTTCAGCTCGGCACTAGAAAATTTTTCGCCTGAATGTTCAGATTCTTCTACGAGATTCCAGAAGCGCTGTCTCTTGTCCTGCACTTCGTGCAAGATTAATCGAGAGAATGAAGGAAAATTCTTCAACATCTGGTGGTAATGGTCCTCAGGCAGCCGGGATCCACGTACCTCCAACTGTTCCCACACCTCTTCAAAGGTAAGGGGGGAACTTGAATCTTCACGATCACTCCAGGTTCTGAGCCAAGTGTTGGCCGGCGCTCCCTCAAGGCAGTCCAGGAGGGCCATCAGGAACTGATCATCCTGGAGCTTTTGAGTCTTAACCCACAGTTTAAATTCCCGTTGGAACTGAGGCCAACGTCTGGGGTTTCCATTATACTTTGGTTGCTTGGCAACCTGACGAAGTCGCAATGATGTGGGATTTAGGAGTGAATCCAGCCCAACACCGGCCGTAATGGCAGACACCTTGGCGGCATCATTAGCCCCACCAGCTCCGGCGAGGGTCTGGGCGAGCAACATCTGGGCAATTGCATTGGAATCAACAGCAGGAAGGGTAGTACGGGAGTCAGTTCGTTTGGCATTCTGCACCTCAGTCCTAGCCTTCGCCGATCTACTCTGAGATCGAGAGATTGTAACCCTTTCCTTTAGCTTAGTCCTGCTGATCCTTGCGTCGGTGGTCTTAGAGTCCACCGAAGGAGCAATCGAAAAAATTTCTGTCGCCTCCTCCGACGGTTCTGTTGTTTGTTCCACCGATGATGCGCCCTCAGACCTCATGTGGGTCTTGAAAAGATCTTTAATTCCCAGCGTCTGAATGATGAGTTGCATTTGATCTTTGAGCAATTGGAGCTCAGTATCTCGCTGGGATCTGCAAGAGCAGTCGGCAGGACAGTACATACCGTGTCCTGAAGGACCTGAGCAGGCTGTCGGACCGCTAATCTCAGTGGTTCGCAGCCAGGAGTCCACTTGGGGAGCTCCTTCAGTCCTAATTTCCAGGCTTGCCTGCCTAGCTGCCTCTAAAATTCCTTCCTCAACCGCGGCGGCTAGATCGTCGCGGATGGAAACAGAGGGATGAGGGGCGGAGGGCCCGGCAACCGGTGCCTTGGTCTTCTCCTTCGGGAAGGGGCTTGCCTCCCAAATCTGCACAAAAATGGCAAAAGATTCATCTTCTTGAGAACACCACCACATCCTGGTATTAATTTCTTCTTGAAGAAGGAAAAAATATTCAAATAAAAAATCAGAGGCGATTCTTTCTTGTCCTATCAGCTTAGACGTGGCTAATAGACACAGGGCCTCAAGACTCTGAAGGTTACGGGTCACTTCTGAAGACAAATGGTTGTCCCATTGTGCCCAATTGTCTGGTCGATTATAGGTTGGTACCTCACCTGGACCACCCATCTCAATGTCGTCAATGTCGGCATCGATGGTCTCGAAATGTGGACATTGGTAGGGAGTATTAGTACCTGCCAGGTCCATAAGCTCCACCGGAGCGTTGCCATTAGCGTAAGCTGGGAGATTCCAGCTGCTTGATGGCCAATTTCGACTGGGATCTTGATTGTAATCTGGGCCTCCACAGCTGCTGATTTGTGTCCTTCTTGGGCAATTTGGGCTTGCGCAAGGCATTCCTCTCAAGGCCTCGTTCGCACAGCACCACGGCAGCGTAATCGTTACGTCTCCGGAGGTTGCGGAGTCTACGGGGCCGTACTGAGGGGCTAGCTGTGGTTGGGACACCAAAGGAACAACATTCAGGTAGCCTCTGCTACCATGAAAGTGCTGCCCTGGGTCGTTGTGGGTGCCGGAGGGCTCGGGGCCGGCAAGACCAGTGGGGCAGGCACGCGAGGAGTCTCCCTGGATGTTGTTATTGGGTGTAGAACCAGACACTCGGACACCAACGGAGGCGAGAGCAGCGACAACAGAAGCAAGGTCCATGCTGATTGTTGTCCGGCAGAAAATCCCAGTCTATGAAGAAAATTGAGGGGAATTATTCTAAATACATCTGAGTGTCCAAAACTGTCCGAATGAATTTAAATAATCCATTATGTAAAATTGTCTGGCCGATCTGGCCCGCGAGCGCGCGTCAGCGGCAAATGGCGATTCCAGCTAAAAGAGCGGAATGCGGCGGATTTACGGGAAATGGACCGCGGAATCAAATCCGGCATATCAGAAATATATAGGAAATATCCTGTGACTGAGCTGCGAGGCGGCAATTCCGCCGAAGCAAAGAAAATGACCAAAATGTAGCCAATCTGGGCAGAATGTCTGAAAATCTGAGCAGATGGGGCTAGCCGCACTTACACTGTACCCGCGGGTCCAATACCTTGATCTTGTCCTCCATGTCCTCGTCGGAGTGTAAGTTGCTTGCCCCTTGAAGGGACGTCAGGAGGTGGTCCTCCACCGACTCTTCGCCCGCGGTAGCATCCTTCAGCCCTTGGTAGGCATATAGAAGGTCTTGCTCGACCATCTCCGGTGGACGATGGCAACATAGGCACGCTCGAGGGGGTTCACATACACATTCCTCCGAGAGGTCGTCATCCTCTGGGGTCCTCACATGGGCGCCCCACACGCTCTTCATGAGCTTGAGATCTACCTCCCTTTGCCAGGTGGTGATCTTCTGTTCGAGGTCCTCCTTCAATTGGGATAGGTCTCCCATACGTCCTTGCTTCAGTGGCCACGAGCTGCGGGTAGGCTTCGCGTAGCATAGCTTTTTCGCCACCAACTTCCTCTTGGAATCCACATACTCCCTGAGCCTGGATCGAGGGTCCAGCTCTTCATCCACGGGGTCTTCCACCCTCATGGAGAGTAGGGGTTTTAGTGGGGTGACGTACTCGGCGTTCTCCACTTCCTCCACCGCGGTCTGCACGAAGAAGGCGTCGTGCTCAGTTTCGTCGTCTGAGTGGATAGAGCTAGGTAGCTCAGATAATCCACACTCAGAGACTCCATCAGGAACAGGTACATGACAGGGAGAGTTGGGGGCGTTGGTGTCAGTCACGACGTACTCATCTCCTCCGGGTGTAGTTTCAACAGCATCTTGAGGTCGTAGGCGATCCTTCAAGTCACCCAAGGCGAGTCCATCGCTTTCTCGTTGTATAGCCTGGACCAGAGTAGGGTCCAGGTCTTCCCAGGGTATGGTGGTAAGACTTCCGTCCACCACGCTGAGCATACTCCCCCATCCGGGCTTCCCAATGGGCGTCTTGCGTCCCAGAGGCACGTAGATGGCCTCATCAGGTAATCGCACCGAGCTGATAGTCAGCTTGTCAAGGAGGGTTCGCCAGTACTCGTTGCCCCCATGGGCTCCCCAATCGGGGGAACACAGGACCATACGGGAACGTTCCAAGGCCACCTTGGTCAGCCCCTTCCCCAGTTCACTGAATCTGGGGTTCCCGTAGGCCATCCCGAAAGAGGGCCAGTAAAGTTTGTAGCTGCAGTTCTTCCCCTTGCTGCAGTATAGGTCCAGTACATGCTGCTTGTCGCTGGCGAACAGCTCCACACTTAGGTCTTCTCGAGAGTAACCCAACTCCTTCAGACCTTGGTCTAGGACTTCCCCCAATAGTTGATAGTCCTCAGTTTTGGAGGCCGCCATCATGTTCGAGGGCTCCTCCTTCGATAGTCTCAGGTAACTCGAGGTATGTTCCGACTGCTCCAGTGGCACAGACTCTCTGCCAGTGCCGTGGTCCACGTACAGGAGGTAGGGCGCTTGCAGCGTCAGGGATTGTATCTGGGAGTGCTGCACGAAGAAGTCAGTACCCAGTACAAAGTCGAAGGCCTCAGTGTCCATCGCATAGAACCGATGGGCGATAGTTCGAGAGCCCATAGGTACCTCCACTTCACAGTCCCCGCAGCTGTGCACCACATGTCCATCCCCCATGCGTATAGCGGCGGTGGTCATGGTGTTCTTCAGGCTCCCACAAGGTAAATTTTTCTTGGCCACTATAGATATTGTGGCGCCAGTATCCAGTACCCCCAGGTATTCACGTGCCCCTAGTCGGATACGTACCCAAAACACCAGGTCTTGGGTGCCACCAGAGCGTCCCCATCAGAATTCCGCGGGACAGGTCATCTCGAACCCCTTGTTCCGCAATTTGCGGGCCATCCTCATGAAACGGCTTCTCTTCTTGGCGTTGCCGTCATCACCACCTTCATGCTCACGCTTGGCTCCTTGTTCTTGCTGGGCCTGCGTCTGTGAGCGTGTGGTAGGTCCAGACTGCCCTCCAGAGGGCTCGGAGTTCCCCCCTGTATTAGGGTTGGGGTTACCTCCGTTCTTGTCCTTGTTCTTGTTGTCGTTCTGGCGGTTAGCGCCTCCTCCTCGTCCACCTTGACCCTTGTCTTGACCACCTTGACCACGTCCTTTCGACTTGCCCTTGCCGGAGTCGTTGCCTTTGGCCTTGCCTCCACCTTTGCCTGAGCCTTTGCCAGGATCTTCCCCCTTAAGCTTCGCCGATAGGCATTGCTTATGGTAGCACTCATCCTCGTAGTGCTTCCGCTTACCGCAGAATGCACACGTGATGGTGCAGCGGTAATGATCCGGCAGCTTCACTTTGGCGCCGGTGATCTTCTCCTGCTGCTTCCCCTGGACGACGAAGCAGTCTCGCTGCTCGCAGTCAGAGGCGTGCTGCAGGTGGCCCTGCTCGTCTCTGGCATCACACCAGAATAGCTCCTTCACGTTCTCCATTAGGCGGGCGTGGGCGTGTTTGGGGGTAGTCCCCTGCCCAGGTCGGGATCCTTGGTACCCTTTGCCTCCAGAACCTCCACCACCAGGACGGTAGTTGTTCAAGTGCTGGTCGCTCTCCTTCTCCAGCGCCATCTCCAGGAGCAGCACGCATAGATCCTCGTAGCGGAGGGATCTAGCTTTGCGCTCAGCCGTCAAACGGCACTCGTCCCATAGCTCTCGGGGGAGCTTGGCGCACAACCAGAACAGCAGGTCGTCGCTGCTGTAGGAACCGGGCGTCAGTCGTCCAGCCCAGTGATCCAGGTCAGCCAACAGCTCGGAGACCCTGCCAGGTTTGGGGTTGTTGGGCAGCACGGGCACGTTCTGGATCTCGGCCCTGATGGAGAGGTCGGTCTCGTAGGTCGGGTACTGCCTCTCCAGGGCAACCAACACGTCGGCAAAGGTGGCGGAGTTAGTTACGATCTGCCTGACCTGCTTCTCCAGGTACTTGGTCTTGCAGCACTGCAGGAGCAGATCGCACTTCACTCGTGCACTCGCGTGGGTTTGGCCGGTCAGTCGTAGGAACCGGCCAAAGTTCTCAGCGAACTCGCTGAGGTCCTTGCCTGTGAACTCAGGCAGGTTCACCACTATCTTGGAGGTGGCAATAGCCTTCGCCTCCTGAGCTCGGCGTCCTTCAGGGCGTCGGGTCTTCTTCTTCTTCTTCTTCTTCTTCTTCTTACCCTTGGGATCCTCGGGGTCCTCAGGGTCCTCGTCATCTGATGGCGAAGAAGAGTCCATCGACGGCGGCTCGTCATCGGAGGGGTCTCCGCCAAGATCACTGGAGCCATAAGGCTCTACGTCCACCATAGCCCTTAGGGCTGTCAGCCCCAGCTGGTCCAGCTCGGCCCTCGTCGAGTTCGTCACATGGCTGTAGGGCGGCTGGGCCGTTCTCGGGACGAATGGACTTCTCGGTACTGCTGCAGGTGTCGGCATCGGTCGGCTCCTTAGGCTCCCCAGGGTATTTGTCAACCCTGCCGCCAGGTGGTTAGCCTGTACTCGGTGGGGTGACATTCCCACTGTCGTAGTGGACGCATGGGAGGGGATCATCAGGGGTTCCAGTTTCTCCCTGATCTCTTGCGTGAGGTCGCTCACGATTTTCGAAGTGGCTCCTTGGAACACCTCGTTGATCTCCGACCGCGTCAGGGACCTGTTGAAGGATCTTCCCGATCCTCTACTCCTGCCTCCCAGAGACTCTGGTCCTCTCCTCAACCCACTCAAGGGTGCATACCCAGGTGCATACCCAGGAGCATACCCAGGAACTTCCATGTAGGTTCCAGTGGCGTGGAGTGGATGGGGATGGTCAGCCGCATACCATCGCGGCGCAGAGCTGGAAGCCACCGGCTCACTGGCAGTAGTTGCCTCAAGGAGCGCAGTGGTAGGTGGGCCCATGCCATAGGCGGGGTAGTGAGGCATGCCAGTAAAGCCTGTGCCCTCTGCCATAGGCGGGTTGGTTGTGGAAGTGGATGTTGCGGCGGCTGGGAGTGTGGTGGTTATGGGAGAGGGTGATGCATGGAGGCCAGAAGCGCTTGATGCGCCTTCGAAGGTAGGGACATCCTTCGGGTCTTGCCCTTGCTCCCCTCCTTCGTCTGCTCCGTCTCCAGCATCCATTTTGCAGGCTGCGCCACCACCTCCTCGACGGACAGGGCCCCGAAGGCCGTCTGGAGGCCATCCAGGGAGTCCTCCGCCGTATCCACTGGCCCATGTAAGGGCTCCGCTCAAGGTACAGCGCCAGGCGCCGGCCTTGCCGGTGCCTCAGGCGCTGGCGCTGTCTTCACGTCGGCGTCCACTCTTCCTGGATCCATCTTAATCCGCCCTTCTGCTTATATTTGCCTGCTCGGAGCACTGGTTGTACGGCGCGGGGTCGCTGCCGGTGCACAGAGACAGGCTGCCTCTTGCTACCAAAAAAGTTTATAGTGTTTTCAGCACTGTGTTTTTGCTTCCCCTGCTGCTTGTTGTTGCTGTAGGGTGTCCTGCTGCTTGTTTTGGATGATGAAAAGCTTTTGTTTGTTGAAATACAGTAAAGCCAAGTCAATTCAGGATAGCCCAAGCCAATAGTATGCAAGGAGAAGGTAATTCAGGATCAAAGCATGAAGGGCTGCAGTGTAAACAGTGAAAGATGATTGGATATTCACAGAAACTGCAACTCAGGATACAAATGAATGCATATTCACAAAGATAGCTGAAATGTTTTAGGAAAAGAGTTAGAAAACTGCCTCAGGATCACTCTCTCTCCATAGTGCCATCTTAGGAGATGTGCACTCTTTGTTTTGGGTCCCATATGTGCTGAGGTGGCATGGTATGTGGCGATGAGGTCACTGCCATGTCACATGGGATCTTCCTACTTAGCTAGGCTGACCAGGAATTGAACCCAGGACCTCTCAAAAAGAGGTGCCTAGCCCCCTAAGGTGTATACCACTAGGGCAGATAAGAATTCATGGAAAAACATAGATAAATCCATAGGCTCTACCTTAGGTATGTCAGTGCTCAGTCAACTCAGGAAAAGATGAATAGCTTCACATAGAAAGGGGATTAAGGGGTCCACTCCATATCCTGATTGGGTGTTTGGTTCCATAGGTCAAAATGTGTTATCACCACTTTTGGTTGGACCAATACTAAGATAAGAATGCATGGATGCTCAGTGCATCTCTAATACAACTAGAGTATGCCTCAAAGCAATGGAAAAGCACTTTTTCTTACTGGCACGGGTGGGGAGAGATGAGGATTATGCAACACCCTAGGAGGAAACATGCTGCATATTCGACCACCGACCACTTTGTCCTTTGACCTAGGCAACCCCTTGGCGTTATGCAAATCCTGTTATGCAAATGAGTGTGCTGTTGCGAAAAAGCATCTTTCGTCTAAGCAAGATGTGCTGTATGGTGCTAAGGCACCGGAAAACCTAGGGCGGTCCAGATAGGGCAAGTTCAATTGTATTGATTTTTGTGGTTTTGGAATGTACAACAGGGAGATGTGTGGAGTTGTTCAACATTCACGTTTTGCAGTTAGATTTAGAAAGGGTCTTTCAATGGTTGTTATTGCTTTGTTTTTTTGCTCGGATTCAAATGTGCCCCGTCAGAGCTCGGTCTGACAGACCACATCATGCTGACAATCGAAGTCTGAATTCCTGTCACTTGAGTATGCAGTTGTACGCTGCCGCCGGTCTTTCGAACGTGGGTGTTGTATCTAAATTTCGGATATCGGTTTGGTGCATCGTATCGCTCTTTGTAAGAACTTTTATACCCGATATGCACTAACATTTCCGACAGCACACTTGGTGGTAGGGTTCTAACAGTGGACTATACTGTCAGAATTCTGAAAGCACAGCCATTCCGCCTTCACAAAACTACAAAACTGATACCAAAGCCCCTTACTATATGGAAAACGGGCCACAAAACAGCTACAGAGAGACGATGAACATCTGAAACCACCGAAACATGCCTTCAGATCCTCATCCAAAATTGAAATGAGACCTTAAAAAGACAAAGGGGCAAACAGCCTTGGTGCTGACACTGGGGGAATCCTTGCAATGCGTGCGCACTACGCGCTACTTTTAAACTATGTTCCCCCAAAGAGCCCCCAGGCACACCCATTGGAAACGCCCTTAGAATTAGGTGACCCAAACCGCCCTACAAATCCACACAATGTTGCCAAAGCTGTCAATGGCAACCGTAACCGTAAATACACACCCGGCGTATTTAGATTAAATACGACATCACAAAGGATGCGCCCTATGGAAGCAATGGGCATGCTATCCACGTAATGCGTCACAAAATAAGAAAAGTGTGGGACGTGGTTCCATTCCGACTATCTTTCCCCCCATCAAATTTCAGCGACAACATCATTCAAGTAAGAACAAACACAATGCACACTTGTCCACCAAGCCTCCTCAGAGCACCCCGTTGTTCCAGAGAGGAAATGAGCACATCTATGAGGTGGAGTGGGCTTAAGGACGAAAAAGAAGCGGAACAAATGTTCGCGTGGAAGTATCTCACCATGTGCATACGTATGCTCCTTCCTAGAAAAGAGTGGATGTGGTGGAGATGAGCAAAAAGGTGTGAAAAAGAGTGGAAATGGGTGAAAATGGGTGAAAATCATAAAAAGTCATATCCCCAATGTGGAAAAAGCATCAAAACCTACGCCACGGGGCAACAACGATGCCCCTAGTATCTCAAAGCATGGGTCTCCAGTACGGCCACATGCCCAAATGGTTGCGCTTATGGCGCCCCCAGTGACACGCAAACTTCAACTGAACATGTGGGTATCACAGCCTTTGCATTTCAAAAAACATTCAAAGGTTACAATGGGTAAAATATGCTCGCCATCTTCACAAAGCACTTTATAAGAATAGGTGAGAGAGCGACACAGAGCAATATACATTTGTGAGGAGTACCAAAGAAAAAAATGTATGCAAACACACATTTGATACGCGACCCTGGTATCAAGCATCTTAAGGGAGGCGTCTTTGAGACGTGTCTGCCCTACAATAACAGACTGCTGGTTTGCACATGGGCCAAACAAGAAAAAGAGGGTTGAAGGAATAGAGTCCAGGCGCCCAATAATCAGACATCCTGCTGTTCTTGTCAGTCAATACTAGTCTGAGATCATGTGCAAAATCCTAGCGTGCCACGTCTTGCAGCTCAATTGCTGGCGAACCAGTGAGCACACCAACGGCGTGCGGCCCCACCGCCTGCATAACACCGTGGTGCCGCACTTAGTCGCGTTGGAACTGGAACCCACAATCCTGCGGTCACGAGTCCAACAAGCAGCCTCACTGCTTTGAGACAGGATCCCCCAAATGAAAGAGGGCTCGGGCCCAGTATGATCCAAACCGCTGTTGAGTGGGCCCCTCTGCTGGATAAAGGGGCAGGTCACCCCGTGCGCCCTGTGGGGAAGCAAAGGATCTGGACCTACAGTGTACCGTGGTGCATAGTAGTGCAGTGGGAAAACTGCCACGCCGAAGCATCCCATAAGGAAATCAGGTTTACAAAATAAGCACGGAGAGAACAGGAATCTTTTTTGCCTTGTAAGTGCTCGGTCAGACGGACCGGATCATGCTGACAGTCTAAGTACAACATATTTGTCCGTGTGATCCACAGTACACATGCCGCTTGTAGCGGTGGGACGTATATTTGGACTCTGTATTCCTGTCACCTGAGTATGCAGCTTTACATTGCTGCCATGCCGTGGTGCTTGTACAAATGTTGAAAAGGTAGTCAATCTACATACAATCAGCTTTACAAAATAAACACGGAGAGAACAGGAATCATCAAAACGGCGAAGGTCAGAGGGCTGTTATTGCTGCATTGCACATCCATGGAAGTGGCAGGGTGTGTATGGCTCATGAGAAGGAAGGAATGCATTTTATGGAGCAGAGGCCTTGGGCTTGGCGGCGCTGGATCCTGCAAGTACTTGTGTAAGGCTCATGAGAGGGGAGGGCTCACCAAGCGGGGAGCAGGGTGTGCGGGGCATGGAAGGAAAAACTCAGGGGGGTAGTAGTTGGGTAACGTACAGTGACAAATGAAAGCAAGTGTTGCAACAATATGAAAAAAAATTTTGGGGGGTTCAGACCAAGATGACCCGGCGTAGCCCGCTCACTTCACAGTACTCGAGATAACCTCTCGGAATCGGTGTTGCAACGATATGAAAATCATGCATGCGCTCAATGGGCAGCCAATGTGATGAAATTTGCTCCTTCAGTGGCTCGGTGTGAAATTTCTTAGTCCTGCTCCATTTGACCTTATATTCCTGAACATAGTCACCACTTTCCACGGGAATGCTTCGGGAAGCACCCTTGGGTGGTGGTTTGGCCCTTGTGGCAGGAGGCTTGGCAGAAACAGGTGCCAGCAGGTCTTGGGGAACCCACTTGCCTTTGGGAATATCTCTTGGGGTTGACCAAGTGACGCTCCCCCCCAGGGAAGGACAAGGGGCGGGGAAGGAGAGAGAGAGAGCAATGGTCGGTTCTGATTGACTGAATGCCCCCGCCATAGGCACTTCCAGCCTTTAGTCCAATGTGTGCTCTTCACAATAAAGCTGCAAAACACTATGTACAGTGTGCCTCGCACCAAAATAGAAGAAGAGTCACTCATAGCTCCAGACCAAGGCCATACATGCATATTACAGGACAGTGTCATCTGAACCTACAGCACAGGCGTGTCGTCCTCGGCGGGGAAAGACACGGGGGGGGGGGGGGCGGGTACAAAGCAACAGAATGGGTTGGAGCGCATCCCATGTGTTCAAAGGTCAGAATCAGGCTTCGCAATCCCCGCCCCATCCCCCCACCTGATAAGTGGTCAGTCGCGGGCAACGGCTGTCTCGCACACGTGAAGGAGCATGGCCATGGCGACAAAGTGACGGTTCCCCTTGCACCCCTGAGGGAGAAAAAAAAAGGCGCAGCACACAGCAAGGGCACAGCATGCAGCATGATAGACGAGTGTCAGCACCACGATCTGAGGGACCCTCTCACTATCTGGTCAGAGAATACCATGGTCCCTTCGGTTGGATGTGCGGGAGGCACGCAGGAAGCATGATCCTCACTTGCGCTTCAAATGCAATGATAGCAAAGGTGCTTTGCTTCGGAAAAGAAGGACCGAGCATGGCACTGTTCACCAACAGGTATCCGTCCATCTTGACCAGCTGCATCTTCACAACAGGTGGTCCAGGGCTTGTCCGAAAATACAAAGCCAATGAAATACAAGGCATGCACCAACATGCACAACACCATCATGCCCTCGCCCTGATCGCGAACAACGGTATTCATCACAGACAAGAAGGTCGAGGAGGCGGTGACTGCTTCTGATAGAGGGTCATTGATTTAGCTGGTCATCAAAACAATAAACAGGGCACTGGCTTTACAACAGAGAGGTCCGTGAGGAGTTTGAGGCAAGGAACAATGGATACCACCCCGGTCCCCCTAACGATCTCATGCCGGCACGAGCCGATTACAAGTAACAAAATACCCCCCCCCCCCGTGTCCAGCGAACAATGAAGTCCTCAAAAATACGTCTACAGAGTATACAGGGGATGTTTGCCTGGCGCGCGCCCAGTGCGCTACCTTTGTATTAAGTATCGTGGCTCTAGCCCCAAGTTTATCCTCACCTAGGGAAATCCCCCAGATCGCACTGGACCACAAACGTGCCCTGCAAAGCACGTTGCATAAGCCGAAATATGAGAATTCAACAACACAAAATGTCACTCAAAATAAATAATATTATTCCCACAAGTGTAGGTGTCAATGCATTCACAACAATAGTGCTCCTTACACTCACCACAAACTGTGATCACACACACTTCTACCGCATCCTCTCCCTTGGCTAAGTGTTTGCACTGCGTGGGCACTGCGTGCGCACTGCGTGCATATTGCGCACGCAGAGGCTAGGATACTCACCAAAGAATATCTGTCACCTATTTACTAGCACGGCGAAGCAGCAAAGCCCACATCAGAACAACAAAACTGCCTTCAGCTTGGTAATCAAGTGTCGTTATGAACAAGCAAATCAGCCTTATAAAGTACAACTATGCAAGGGCATGCAAGATGCACACATGTTCAAGTTCTGGCTCTTGGTCTTGTGAGCATTGTGTTAAGTTACTTACGTTCATGCTCACAAGTACACAAAGTTAGCGTTTGCGCACGATAAAGACTTGGGTTTTCGACACCCTTAAGTGGCCCAAAACACCCTTGTTAGCCGCTTCCCCAAAGGAAGCGATATGCCCATGTGAAAGGGGTATGAAAGGAAGGCAAAGGGGGGAGATGTAGAGTTCCCAACGAACTCGTCGTCCTTGGTAACCATGAGTTCGGTCACTGGACGGAAAAGCTTGCGGGGGAGGAAATTAGGGGGAAATGGTTGACAATTCAAATATGCCACATCCTAAATGCTTGGGAAGCCACAAAAACCCTAGTACGGAACCAAAAACTTGTGAAAAGGGGCCAAAACTAGGGTTCGAGTATTTGCCGACATCCAAAACTTTGCACTGCGTGCGCACTGCGTGTGCACTGCGTGCATGGCATTCCCCTTATCTTGCATGGCAGCCGAGTTGCTCATGTCCGTCCAAACATGAGGTGGAACATGGTTCCCTGGTCCATAAGGAGGGTGGCGGACCTCCCTTGAATGCAAAACTGAGAAAAATGCAATAAAATATGGATTGACTGGTGCAACTCATCGGGGCGGCCACGCCAAATGTTCCTAACCAAGCCCCAATGCCACAAGCGAGCAAACAATTGCTCAATCCGTGCCCAATACCACCCATGTACATCATTGTAGCATTGTTGCCAGGCTGTCAAAGTTCCATCCTTTCGTCCAATGAATGGCACAATGACATGAATCCAGCCTTTATAAGCACCATTATGGCCCCCAACAATTTCTTGTACAACATGGTTAAGGTGTTCGCAAACATGTGCCACGCTTTGACGCCAAGCTTCCTCTGAACACCCTTTGGTACGTGACATAAATGTGCCGTTATCTGCTGGTGAGGTGTGTTTCACCCAAAAAAAGAAACGGAAGAACAGTTCCGGGTCAAGGAGCTTAGGCTTGACTCCTATTGTCTCAGGGGCCCACGTGTGGGCGGAATGGCTACATCACCCCTGCCTTCTCGGGGGTCCCCAATGGACGGGGACAAAATCAGAAGTGGCTACATCACCCCTGCCTTCTCAAGGACCCTAGGCAGATTGGCTACATAACCCCTGCCTTCTCGGGGGTCCCCAATAGAAGGGGACCAAATCAGAAAAGGCCACAGCATCTCTGCCTTCTTGGGGGCAGATTTTGCTCTGCCTGCCCCAGCCCTACACCCTGCACCAAGACATGAGACGCTCCGTTTCACATTCCACGGACTGCACGGATGAAGGTATGATCGCCGTCCAAACTACACTCCAGACCTTGCTGGAACAGAGATACTCTGGGCGGGTGGGTGGGCCGATGACCCGCCACAGGCACAGAATAAACAAAAGACTGGGTTGGGGTAGGTGGGAAGGGAGCAATGGACATGTCGGGTGGGGGGGGGAGTAGTGCTGGGGCCCCCGGTGGCAGAACCTGCGTTACCCCGCTGCGCTAAACTAACTGCGGTTCTGCCTGCCCCAGCCCTACACCCTGCACCAAGACATGAGACGCTGCGTTTCACATTCCACGGACAGCACATTTCTCGCGCGACTGCGCGTCTGGTTGCCCCCTCACTGCCACCTCCTCGCGCCCTACCCCACACCCCCCTTCACCGGAACGAATCTCCAGGGGGGCCGGATCATCTCCGCCAGTCCCTCGTACTTTCCATCGGTTTGCTTATCCCACATCACGCGACGGGCCTCGGCATCTGCCACCGCATGTGCACGCGATTGGAAGCTGACTACCCTGCTTAGAGGATCGGCCGGGTTGATTGCCGACCTCACTCTAAAGGAACTGATGGAACAGCCACTCCAGCAGCGGAGCCAAAACAGGCGCCGGAGGACACGCTGCTGGGGGCCCGCACACACACAGGCACGCAGTGAGTTGATCTGAGCCGATGCGCACCGATTGGAAACCGCGGTACGAGGCCAGCTTAGCAACAGCATAAACAGCAAACAGCTCTGCCTGTTGCAGAGTGGGAACCCACTCAAGGCAGATTGAAGAGCGATAAAACCCCTTTTCCCCCACAATCCCGATTCGGAACCGCTCACCCTCTGGGGCTGCATCGGCAAACACTTCCCAGGTCCCAGCCCCACGATCCCCAAGTACATCTGCCCTCTGAGGTACACATGAGAATGTCAGGACTGTGGCTATCCCTTTAGCCACCCCCCAACTGAAATGCCCAAGACCACTCTGCAAGCAGCGGTAGGCGCCCGCTAGAAATGACCCCAGCCCCGCGTTCGGTCTGCCGAGCCAGCAGAGCTTTCCCAGCAGCCGTCGCAGTGCAACAGTGGGGAGTTTCCCCCTGCCCACCCCACTAATCTAGGCCCGAAAGGCGCGCACCAGTGCCCCCACCGAGTTGCTTATAGTGCCGGCACGTGTGTCCAGGGTTTTTCCGATAAACCCCAGGCATTCCGTCGGCGTAGTCTCACTCTTTTCTCCCACTATAAATCCAGCTTTGCGGAGGCGAGTCTTGCAATCACGCAATGCCCTCCTCAGCCTGCCCCGACGCTGACAAGAGATCAGGATATCATCCAAGTACACCCACCCCCTCACCCCATGCCGGGACAGCACGCGGCGAATAATAGCCTGCACCAGCCTCTGACAGATAGCTGGACTATAACTCCACCCGAAAGGCAGTCACGAATATTGAAACTTTCTCCCCGATCCCCCCTGCACCACAAAGATCCTCCTCCAGGCAGCCGGGAGGTGGATGCTCCAGTAGGCATTTTGGAGGTCAAGCTTGGCAAGGAACACACGACCCCGCTTCACACCCCGTTTCGTATGGCACATCCAGTTCCTGATGTCCTCCAGAGCAGGGAGCCGGAACCTCGGTGGGCGACGGGGGTCACCTTCATTAACTCGCCTGGCGTCCAGGATTGCCCTACACTTTAGCGCATTTTTCCACGTTAGAAACATGCGGGCTGTAGGGGGGGCGGATGTCCTGTGCAGTCCCCTTGTAGTGACGCGCAAGGACTCCAGCATCTTGTCCACTGGCCCCGGGCGTCCCCCCAACTCATTGTCCCCCCCCTCCCCCTTCTCCTTTTGGGCTCTTTTGTAGACCTTCAGGAGGTCGGGGGGGACAACCTTATTCCAGATCGACGGCGAGATCACCACCCTCCCCGCCTCCCCCACTCCCCTGGCCGCCATGGCATCTTTAACTTCCCCTTGCTCGTCGCTGCTGCTATAATACCCGTCATCCTCCTCGTCTAAGTCCCCACCTTCCACTACCCTGCCCAGAGTGCTAGACAGAACTCGCAGCCCCTCGCCCCCACCCTCCAATCCGCACATAGCGTCGCCCATTCCCAAGATCATTTTGTGCACCATCTCACGCCTTTGACACTTTACGCCTGGCAGAAGGGAAACTTGTTCCGCCAGCCTGTCCAGACGCTTCAGCTCCTCGCCTACCAGCCGGGGACGCTGTCCGTCCCCTCTTCCTCGCCCCCTCCCCCCCCGTGCACCCACTCCTAGCAGGTCGTGAACCTTCGCTTTGGGCAAATGCAATTTCCGCCCGCACCCAGGACGGCCAGAACGCCATTGTCGATCCCTTGCGGACCGTGTACAGGGGCGTTCTCCCGTCCTGAACCCCCCACCCCGGCCACGGTATTTCGGCCGTGCGTTCGAATTTCCACCGTGGGGGGGCATCGGTATACAGCTTGGCGACTCCTGGAGATTTCCACCCCCCCCACAGCAACACTGTTTGCATGGGGGCCCCCGATTTTCGAAGTTGGGCGGCGCCCAGTCTCCTGAAACTATGCCACCGGAGACCCCGCCCCCTGCCCCCCCTTTCCAGCAACTCCACCAGGGATTTACCCAGGGCGTCCCCTGAGCCGTGCCAGGCCCCCTTGTGGGGGTGGAACCCCCTGAGGGCACGCAGTTTTCCCAAGAACGCCAGCCATTCTTTGCACCACGGTCCCACGTCTTGGTTTTGTTCTCCTCTCCTCGATTTTGATCCAAAGAAGCGAATCCCATTGTCGGACTGCCCCACCGTCCCGCCTGCCTCCGATCTGCGCATGCAGTGCGCCACAGAGATGCAAGCTAGGGCCACCGCCTCCCAGTCTGCGAACGACCGGGCAGACGCGCATAGCGAGACCAAGTCCCCCACCTTCGCCCACTCCTTTGCCGCGGATCGCTCCTCCTTCGTGCGCCTAGACTCCAGCGCCTCCACCAGGTACCAATCAGCCACGCGGACCACAGGTTTAATCCAGCCTATCTTTTCCACCAGCCTGGCAGCAGACAGCACCAACTTCGCCGCACTCTCACATTGTTCCCCATCGACGATATCCATGAGTCGGGTCTCCAGAACCGTGCGCGCTCCCATACTTGGTCGCATTCGCTCCATTCTCGCCAATCGTCGGACCTGTCGGAGGTATCCGTCAAGAGTGGTCTTCTGCAGACCCTGAATAACAGTTGCGCCGTAGGATGCCCTGTACCCCGCCCCCACCGCCTCCGCGAATCTGTCGCGCGCCGCCGCCCATGGCATCTCCCAGCCTCCATCCTGTGGAATGTACCAGGTAAGGTCCCAGGCGCACAAAGTGACCTTGGAGGTGTCCTCTAGGATTGCGCTGCTGTCGTGTGATACTGCCTGGGGCACTTGTGGTGTGCCTCCAAGCCACACCTGAGGCGTAAAGGCTCTGACTCGTCTGCGAGCCAGAAGCGCTGGACTGCAGCACCACACAGGGGACTCCCCACAGGGGACGGTTCCATTGAGGCGACCCCCTTCTCCCCGTCTAAGATAGGGCTTGTCCAAGACTCGGAGGGTACTCAAGATAACCTCTTGGAATCAAGGTTCAGAGCTGTCCAGTGCTACGATGACCCCACAGTGGCTGTGGTAGCGGATCTGACACGTAGTGAGGATTGGCTGAGTCTGAAACCAGGTCATGAAGTGGGAAACTGCCACGCCCATAGGCTTCCCAGTGTGCATGAGGAACAATGATAGTGGGGAGTATCTGCACCGCGCGCGCACCGCGTCAGTCATTTGAACAACTTCTCTAGGAAATGGTCTACCGGGGGGGGGGGGGTTCTAGATGGTACCTGCTGGGAAGCGTCACCAGTTTCCCCTGGTGGGCTGTGGATGGTTGCTGATACAGAACACCCCAAGTACCTGCACCGCGCACGCACCGCGTCTAATACTGCCCCTGTAGGCTGAAAAAGAGAGCGATTCAGTGACAGTTTCGTTTGCTGGCTCGGGGCCCTGGTGTCTGGTGTCTGGGGACGTTGGCCACTGTGCCAAGTGCTTCAATGACACAGTGGCACACAAGATACGACCTGTCTGACACAGGAGGCGTATGTGGCGCATCAAATTCTTGGACAGGCCGGATCTTAGACAATGGGGGCAGGGGGTAAAATGCAAACCACCACATGCCGCTTTCGAAAGCGTGTGAGATGAAAGTGGTGGCGCCAGCACCGCCAGATGCACGCTTCCTACATGCAATGACTGTTGGGCACAGGGCACAGCGCAGCCTGCCAAGCAACGTACTCATTCGGCCACAGTGTTCCCTGCACCAGGAGGGGAGGGAGGTCAGGGCAGCGGGCTCAGCCACAGTGGGGGCACAATGTGGTTGGTAGCGAGATCCTGGATGCCCCTGCCAAGGCGCTTCCGGACGTGTTCAAAGGTATGGCACAACAACACACAAATCAAACTGAACATAAGAAATACAGAAATACAGAAATAAAAATAATTACAGAAAGACCCGCTGAGCAAAGAGGGCACCTCAGCCACAGCGGAGGGAGGGAGGGTGGGGTTTGGGGACAGAGCCCAGCAAATTGGCTGCTATCCGGGCAGCTGGCGGCGTCTATCGAGCTCTCGCCAATCACGGACATCTTGCCAAGGCCTACCTGGGTCACGAAGATCCACCAAGCCACTGTGTTGGCCCACTGCTTCCGTTTGTCTATCGGTGGCGGGTTGTGGCACCAACACATGAAGGATCCAGACAGCAATGATCTTCAGCGCAGGGGGCAAAACGGTAGTGCGGTCTTGACTTCCCCGTCAAGTCACCGTCAAGGGACAGCTCCCTGTCCCGCCAGCACTTAATCTTTTTTTGCTTAAATTTCAACCACTAAACCTTTTTTTTTTGCTTGTGCCAATCCAAAGTACGGCCCCGTCTGGGGAGCGGAATCATGGCTATGCCATGGTCCATAATGGTCTGACTTGCCGGTCTGTCCGGGGTGCTGACAAACACTCCGAAATTCCGGTATTGGTACATTCAACCATCAGGGTATGCCTTTAGGCCACGTGTCGTCTCGCGACGCTGTTCTCTTCATTTGTATCGTTTACCTGGCTGGCACTTTCTGTCTGCTCTCTCTCTCCTCTGCACTACTTCGTTCTCCTTCGTTTCCTAACCCCTTCTAAACCCTCTTTTCTAGCCTTAATCCACAGGGTGTTTTGTTTTGTCCTATAACACCGTAGAGTCTGATGCATCCATTTATATTGTTTCAAAGCGTTTCTTGTTCACGCATGTTGCCATGCCCCCGCCCACAATTCACTTTCCTCCCACACAGCCTGCACAGAGCGCTCATGGCTTTCCACCACAGCTCCCTGTCCCGCCAGCACTTACTCATCTCTAGGCCTTACTTGCTGTCTGTGGCAAGTGGAGCTGTTACGAGTTATCTGGCTTTTGATAAGCGTCTTGCACTTCAGATTCGTTAGCATCAGCGCTGTCTTCACTTCTTACTTGCTATCAAGTCATCTATCACTATGAGTCAGGAGCCGGGGGGGGGGGGGGCTAGGTCCAAACAGGGCAGTCCTTAGTGCCAAAAAATATCAATTTTTTGATCGATTTATTTCTGCATGACTGAAAATTTTGCTGTCTGTAGTGCCTAGTTGCCTTTACCATGGCAGCGGGAAAATTTTTGAAGGCAAGGCGTACATCAGAGTGTGAATTAACAAGCCACTGGTAAACAAACAACAACAAACAAACAGAGAGACGAACGTCCAGCATCGGCATAGATGGTGTTTGCGTGTTGGAGACTAGACGTCTTTTACGTGTGCGCATGTGGCAGCAGCGCACGCAATGCAGCATCCGCCCCACAGAGCCGAACCCTTGGTAAACTTTGTCATCCCCAGCCTCTGGCACCATATCCAACCGCAACGGGCCCAAGTGGAAGCGGGGGGCGAAAGCCCAGGGGCTGTGAGCCAATGCTCTGCGGTGGCATGCGGTGCAGTGCTGCATGTCACACAGCAATTAACAATCAACGGTGGGCAACCTACTCTGGTGAAGTGTGCGACATGGCACCAAAGCAGATGGTGGCCAATCGGTATTCAATCGGGTTGCCCCGGAAGTTAGAAGGGCAACGCGCTGTTGGCCTTATGAGGTCAGTCTCTGCTTGAATTGTTAAGAGGAACCGATGAAAACGGGCGATAAAACAGTGAAATGAGCACGAGGAATCCTGTTCAGATGCTTCAGATTTCCAATGCAGACTCCAATTTCGTGCGACTTCCGCTGCACAGAGGCCCCCTCCACCTTCAGCAAAGGCCTCAGCCGCGCACGATGCGGGGCACCGCAGCCCAGGGAACATACAAGTGGCGGTGCATGCGCTGCCACGATGGAGGCCGGCGAGAGGACCTGGGAGGCGAGGGATACGGAAACGGGTTAGGGCAAGCGGTGGTTAGGACAGACAGGAATACACGGCGGAAACCAAGTCCTGCACCACTACGCCTCCGGTGGCAGCGAGAGCCCCAACTCGAACGGCGTTGTGCGATGAGCACGGCGGCGCCTACGCCACGGATCGTTATATTAAGTGCCCGCGCAGACGTGGGGGTTGCGCAAAGGTTGGATGGGGGAGGAGGCAAGTGATGGTGCCGGTATACGGCCAATGCCCATTCGTGTCGGCCACTCGTCGCGGGAGCTGTCGACAGTTCGGGCTCCCCCGGACTGTCAAAGCAGGTCCCCACACCGAAGCACCCTGCAGAGTCACCGCAGGCGCCGGGGCCGCAGTCCAGCGAAACGGTTTGTGTATCAGGCAAACATGGAGATGACGAGCACAAATGCGCTTGAAGGGGCAGGAGGTCAAAGGGAGGTCGCAAAAGTGGTCGCCAAAGCGGTTACTGGTCGGCTGGAAAAGCCTTTGGGGGCAGGGTCTTACGGTTCGAATCGGTTCGTGGTCCATCGGATGCGGACGGAAGCGGGCACCAAAATGGTGTGTTGGGACACCACCTGTATGAGACGGCTCGACTGGGCCAAACCATTGCCTATCCACAGGCACAATCACCATGCACGCTGCAACGGTTTGCCACTCTGAAATCGAAGCCATCACCACTGCCGGGGAGTCCCCATGGGCGCAAAACGCATCCACTGGCGCATAGTTCATGGAGCTTGACGAGTCTGATTTTTGAGTGCCCATGTAACTTGGAAGTCCGACCTCTCTCTCTCTCTCTCTCTCTCTCTCTCTCTCTCTCTCTCTGAGCGGTGGAGAATTGTACCCTTTGTGTGCTGGAGAATGCACGAAACGAGACGAGAAAAAAAAACGAAGAAATATGTGTCAGCTGGTTGTGATGGGAGACAGGGCCTTGGTCATGCTTTGTTTCTGCTCATCTAGATGTTTTGATGTGATGTACAACGACTGTTGCAGTCATTGTGCCTAAGCCCCTCGAAGAACCGGTTGCCGGTGGGTTGCGCGTATCAATCAATCTGTTTCTCTCTCTCTCTCTCTCTCACTCACTCTGTGTGCGTGTGTGTGTATGTGTGTGTGTGTGTGTGTGTGTGTCGGGTGCTTGCACACAACACCAATAGTACAGTACCATAGGTGTCTTTGGTAAGGCAAGACACGAACTCCTCTGTGGATTTATTGAGGTGTGGTGAAGGGCTGTGATTGCGAAAAAACCACAGCCCTTCACCATTTATTGAGGTTTGGTGAAGGATTGTGATTGCTTTATATTGCACACTCTTTGGCAGAACGAAAGACGTCTAGGACAGCTCTGCAGCTCCTGAGGAGTTTTCTCCAACTGCTGTTCTTGCTTTGCTCTTTTTCTGCGATTCTCAACATGTGTGTGTGTGTGTGTGTGTGTGTGTGTGTGTGTGTGTGTGTGTGTGTGTGTGTGTGTGTGTGTGTGTGTGTGTGTGTGTGTGTGTGTGTGTGTGTGTGTGTGTGTGTGTGTGTGTGTGTGTGTGTGTGTGTGTGTGTGTGTGTGCGGACCCCCCCTCCCCCTGTTCGCGAAATGACCGCCTTGCGCAACGACCACCCTCTGGCCAAGCGGCGGTTTTGCTGACGCTTGTCGTACACCCACAGTGTTGTCCAACGACCACCCGCTGGTTGCACGGCACTTTTTTGCCTGAAAACACTGTCCAATCAAGTGGTGAAACGTTGCTGGTCGTTGCGCAAAGGGGGGGGGGGGGGCTACGGTGTTCTGCCCTTGCTCAAGAAGTTGTTCATTGGTGTGTTGGACCGTACCCAGGAAAGGCTGCACCCGGCATGATTGCTCCATTATGGGGGATTTTGGTGATTTTATCGGAAACAAACATGAGGTATCATTGCTGACACACCATCCAAGGTGCAGAAACCTGCCCCTGCAAAACAGGGTGCCAAACAACCTGCCAACACATGGCAAAGGATAAATGTCAAAAAAGCTCCATGCTTGTGTGATTTCCAAAGGCTGAGAAAAACGAGTTCTCGATCCCTATTCTTTGCCCTCCACGCCCAATGTCCAGACAGCCAATTAGACCGTGATGAACCACACGCACCCTGCCAAAGAGATGTCGCAGGTGATGCAGATGTGTTTGTATGTGTGTGTGTGTGACCCACAAGCATCGGTGATGCTAAAGCAGAACAGGGAACATCCGGAACAGGGAGCTGGGTCCTGAGTAAAGCAAACAAGGGGAGTCAGCGGACGGTCAACATGCCCGAATTCAAATATATCGATGTAAAGCGGCATTTCAAATCAAAGAAGATAGGAGATTGGGTCAATTGCGCACGCCAGCCCAAAAGTGCGTGCCGGGGCTGCGGAGGCCACCATTGGTGGTTTGACAACGAGAAATTCGGGTGTAAGGGCCGGCAAAAGTGACTGCGGGCAGTCCAGGAGAAGGCGAGTCTGTCAAAGGTGCACCACCTCGGGGGGGGGGGGTCGAGGGAGAATCTACACCGTGCGCACACTGTGCTGCTCTGCATTGGTCGCCCGTCATTTGGAATCGGATCCGGACAGGAAAACTTGGATTGCCTGATTTGTCTACGGAGGGCCCAAAAACATAACTCTGGCAAATTGGGGCTTTGGAGGTAACAGACATGCTGACAACTTCGGCAAAAGTGTACTGCACACGGCAGCCAGCGTCACGGTTCGAAGCTTATCTCTCTGCAACCGCAGACACACTCCGCATGTGGCTTCCAAACATGCGGTAACACGACGGCCCGCCTTTCCTTTGCAGTCACAGGAATGTGGATGCGCCGGCATCGGCTGAGTTGACTGTCACTAGTGTGTCTGTCATTGCACCAGAGGAGTCGTGTTTGCAGCATTATTTCGGCATGCAATGCGTCACAGCCCTGGGCTCGTGTCTCCTTTTTTTTTTGGTTCAGACCTTGGCAAGCTGGCAAAGCCGTCTTACCAGACGGTACTGGAGAGAGTTCTCGGAATCAGGAACCAGAGCAGTCCAGTGCTATGATTGTCCCACAGCTCAGTGTGGTAGCGGACATGACACGGAGGTAGGGCGAGCTAAATCTGATGCCAGGAAATGCAGCAGGAACTGCCACATCCGTCGGCATCCCAAGGCGCCCAAGGAGGGGGAAAATTTTAAGAGGTTTTTTTTTCGGATGACCAAAATTAAAGGGGTAAAAAATTGGTATTGCTCCTTAGAAATGAAGGAAAAATTTGGTATGCGGCCCCTTGCTGCTACTTCCTAGTGGATGAAATTCCGTTACGGGCATACTCTTGTGCACAGGCAACTCGTTTTTCAACCGGCGCTGCACCTCTGAAGCCTCAACAACAGCCTTTGGTACAACAAAACGATCCATGTCTGCGTGGGGACATGGCAAACAGGTGTACCAGTGCTGGACCACTCGAAGGCCAGTTGCAGATCACTTGGCAATTGCTCAGCCTGCTAGATGTACACCAACGTCCACGGCAGTGCAGACCTACAGAGAACACAGTGTCAATCGACACCGCGTCTCATCTCTATGTTACCTTCCCTCCCAGGTGCAGGTGCAGGCACAGTGCAGGCAGGGGGGCATAAATACAACGTTCAGGTGACGTTCAGATGACATGCAGATGTGCAGACATAAAAAAGGCCAAAAAAAGCGAAGCAAAAAATATACCCTAGCTGGGTTTGAACCCAGGACCCTTAGACTCCAAACCTAGCGCAACTACCAACTAAGCTACATCATGATCTAGCAGAACTGTAACATCAGAGTGTGCATGTCATAGTGAAAAAAAAAGGTGTCGTTATGGCACCTTCTGGCTCAATATGGCACAAAGAATCCTTAAAATTGAAGGAAATATTTGGTACGAGGGAGGGCTTCGAAATTTGTCCAAACAACTTTTCCCCGCGCCCAAATTTTTCCCCTCCTGGTACTGGAGCCCATAGAACACTGGAGGCTGAGAAGAATCAGCGGGTTGCATTGACCGCAGCAAGAGCGTCAGAGAGTGACAGGGAGACGACATGCCGGCATAGGTCGTCACTATTCACGACGGGGCTGAGGTTGTGTCTCCTTGTGGCTGGGGTACTGGGGTAGGCCCACACACATGCTTCGGGCTCCAGGGCACATCCTGCTGGGGCCCCCGTGAATTGGGGACGGCGGCGGGTCACACTCTGGCGCAGGCAGCAATGGGCTGCCCTCCGAGGCAGAGTGCGGTGATGAGCAGAAACAACGCTTACGGGAATGAAGGGTATGAGGACCGGGTGTACGTACCCCCCCCCCCCCCCCTTGCGCAAGCACGGCCGCGGTCCCAGAAGTCAGGCCAAAACGGCGGTTCAACGCCCACCCCGTGCTTAGACAAGGCCGTGCATGCGCGTGACACATGTGACAGCCATGCCCGGAATAACATTGTTAGCCATGGCTGAAAATCACATCAGAACAAGCAGCATGGGGTTCCAATGTGTAGTACAATGTTGTTATGAACAGAATGCACCATCACAGACATGAATGAGCCCCTCTTTCCCTGTACAAACGCTCTACAGACACCCAATCCTCCATTCTGGACCACAAAAACAGCGGTCCCAAAATTTCCTCAAAATGGCGGTTCAACGCCCACCCCGTGCTTAGACAAGGCCGTGCATGCGCAAGGGGGGTACTTGTTCGCCTTGTGAGGAGGGAGTCCCCCACGCGTGGATGGGCGGGTTAGTTTCCCCCCCATTTGAGTTGGGAGTGAAGGGGCTGAGCTCAACCATTGCGAGAGGTGGGGAAGCCCACTCAGGCTGCCGTGCCGATGTGCCCATTTAGGAACCCTCCGCCCCCCCCCCCCTGCCCGCCGGCATCATGACTCGGCGCCTGGCAGTTTGATTACCCGGGGGCAAAGGGAGGGGGGGTCATCCGGCGATCAGGAAAGGCTTGTGTTGTTGTTTTGTGTGACTGTGCTGTGGTGACCGGGGGGGGGGGACAGGGGGCACAACCTGCCGCCCACGTGACGCCTGTGCCATGAGGCCACCCGTGCTGTCCCTGCAAAGGGGTCGTCGTGCTCTTGGCTACTCGTCATTCGCACCAGATACCCCCGGCGTCCAGGACGCCACGCCCCTTTGTCGGGTCCTTTTGGTTGCCATATCGGCAGAGACCAGCAGCCAGCCCCCGCGCTTCCGCCGCGCTGCATTTGGACCCACCCCCCGTGTGCCCTGCCGTAATCTGGTGCTCCAGTGGAAGATACCTGGCAGAAGGTCCCACAACGCAGGGCTACGGAGGCACCCAAAACACATGAAGATGCAACCTGCGGATTGCGGTGGAGTTGGAGGAACAGGGATACATTGGAAGGGGTGGGAGGTACCCCCCTCCCTGGACCCCAAGCCTACCACCCAGCTTCTCTCTTCCTGACCGCACCCACAAGCTTCCATGGTGTTTGTAACCAACAGTAACCGCCGTCAGCGGCTGTGGCAACCGTCTCCACGCACCTGCCTAACCGCTTCTGAGATCCCTTCCCTTCTAATGCATCCAAACAACTTGAAAGGGCGGCCTGTGTGTGCATTGGTGCACATGCACTCACATCCACACGCATGACGTATCACCGAATGCCTGCCTCGACCGGCGTCCGCGCACACGTCCCGGCGCTCCAGGTGTTGCCTTGGAAGAACGCCAAGGCTCTAGCTCCCCTCGCGTGAATGAGGGCATACGAAGTGTCGCACAGATGAAATGTGCCAAAGAGGCCCGAAGTCGGAGGCCGATCTGAGGTACGCAAACTTGTTTTTGACGTCTGACTCCCCAACGCCCCCTCCCCCCAAGGCCCGGAGCACACCCCCGCCCCCCCTGGGGTCTGGGGTTTGCCCCCAAGCAATGGCCTAACCCCCGAAACTGCGGGCGGGAAATCGCAAGTTATTACCATTTTGGGCCGTTGTGAAAAATTTCCCCCGGCCATGGCCGGCCGGGCGAATAAAATGGCCATAACTCGGTCTCGGCGCGCCAAAACGCGCGGCACTTCGGACCATCAAATGCGGAATTTCACGCTCTTCGATTTTGTCTCTCGCAAAATTTGCTGAAAATGCACGTCGCCCCGGGCGCCGGCGTGGGAGGGACGCCAAGGGGCAGAAGCAGCACAGGGACCAGCGAGTTCACCACCGTGAAATGGATGCAGCGTAAAGCCCCCGAGCCGCGCTGGAAGGGGGTGTGTACCATCCAGGCTGAGGGAGTATGCCCGGTTGAGGCGGGGGTGGGGGGGGGGGCTTCTCCTTCGGCCGCTTCGGTCTCCCCCCAAACGGCCCTGCAGCCAGTCACATCGCCAGGAATCGCCTCCCAACGGCTTCCGCAACCGCTCCTGACTCCTTCCTTCCGCCCCCCTCCCCCTCACTCGCATCCCTCTCCCGCCCTGGGGCACATGCCACTTCTGTCTGCCCCCAGCGGCCCTCCCGAACCGATTCCCAAACCCGTTTTTTTCGTGAGGAAAATGTTTCTGCTCTGGGGAGGGGGGGCTGGTTGGCCGCGGCTGTCCAGGGCCCCAAATGCCCCACCCCGCCCTTGCCCCCGGGGGTCCGTAAGCAATGGCGTGTTCGGAAGCAATCCGAAGCACGTTGCGGCCACATGCGTGTGCATGAGCAGCCCCCACAGGCGGTCCACCCAACCGCGTCCTCCCAATCCCCCCGATCAGCCCACCTCGAGTGCCATGACACATGCATACCGACGGCGTGGCCGCAAATGCACGGGCCTGCGCTTGAGCGAGAGGGAGGCCACGGGGTCAGTGTGAAGAGCGCCCGTGAGCAGCGGCCCGCGGTGACACAAACCAGCTGTGTCCTGGCACAGGATGTCCGCAGTGACGGGTGAGCTGGTCTACAGGGAGCACATCGGCCGCGCGCGCGACCATGTGTCCAACAGGCAACATCAATGCAGGCGCGCGCGCGCAGCGGCATATGTACAGGGGAGGTCTTCATTCGTTGCCTGCGGACCCCCACCCCCATACCCGACCTACTGCGAAGCTTTCTGCCAGTGTGCCCAAACGTGGCACTGCATTCCTTCGGGGGCGTTGACCACTGCGCTACCCATTAGGACATTCCAAGCGCCCGGGGTGGGGGGGGGGGTGTGGGCCGCCCCTTCGGGTTCGACTATGACACATCCACGACCTCCTCCGCATGTCACTCCAGCAGGATTCGAAACCATGACGCCCGGCCTGGAGTCGGGGCCTCTCACCACTGAGCAACGGGAGTGCCCCCGCAATGTGGGTCAAGCGCCAGCAGATGGCAGATGACCGTCAGCGGTTGGCGATAACTGCTGGCGGCGCCTCCGAACTTTCCATAACAAGAAAAATACCGCAAACCCGCCCCTAAAGGAACGCCCTCGGCAAAGCATTTGGTGGTCGTGATGGCTGCTGCAATAAGAGGCACAATTGAATGGTATAAAATATGCCACAATTAAACAATCCATCTGCCACCTCCCACACCATCCCCTCTCTCCTGCTGGATGCTCTGGATTCGGCACGCACCTCCGCTGCTGCCACCCCATCGATCCGTTTTGGTGCAGCAAAAGACAAGCTGCAGGATCGAGGCGAGCGGAAAGCGTGGGTCGGCCCCAATACGCCCGACCGTGGCAGCAGGCATCAGTTGCGATCGCCCCTTCTTCTTCCCTTTTTTCAATGCCCAGCACGACCATCCCAACCCCCTCACATTCAGAGCCTCAGTAAACCCTCGCTCCTCGAGACAGCAAGCGCCCAGAACGCCGCCTCTGCCTGGTGCTGAGCCGTCGCTGACGGGTCCGCAGCTCCGTCAGCTGAGGAACACTTCCATCTTCTCCTTGATCTCCGTCCGGCAGACCGGGCAATGAAGCAGCGCGGGGTCGTTCCCACATTTCTCGCAGCAGCACAAGTGTTTGCAGGGCAGCAGCAGCAGATCTGTGCACAGGACGGAGGCGGGCAGTGCTCAGAAAAGACGTTCCCAGAGGCGCGAGCGACGTGCGCAGTGGAGGCAGTGGACGTGGGAAGGGGAGCGTCACAGAGGCACACAGTCCACCAAGTCTCGTGAAATACCCGATGCAGGTCATTGGCATTCATATGATCAGCGAGAAAGGCATCCGCTTCTGTTGCCATCCCATACAAACGTCACGGAGGGGCAGCACGCACACAGAAAAAACACCATCAGACTCACCGGGCACAGGCTTTATTTATAAGAGGGGGGGATCTTTGGCTCTAAGACCACGCGCCCAAAAAAAATCTTTCCCCCAGATTTGGCTGGGGGAAAATCAAGTATGAATCAGCGGCCCTTTGTGGGACCCCCCCCAGACCTCCCCCCCTCTATGTTTTAATTCCTCATAAACAAAGCCTGACCGGGCAGCTGTGAAGATCCGACACGTAGGGAGTTGGCTGTGTGGGGTGAGTAACCCACGGCCGTGATGCACACCGATCAGTGGTGGGACCCCACAGAGATGCAGCCGGTGAGCGTTGCAACCCCATGTCCACCAATGGGCAGTGCCGCCCCTTCCGGGTGGATGGGTAAATTGCACTTGCTGTGCACACTGGCCCATCAATATGGGTAATGGCGCCAGGAGTCGTGACATCCGATTGACCAGGGCGTTCTCTGTTGCCCCCTCCCCCCCGCCGCCATTTGCTATTTCCTCCAAAATCCAGCAATATTAGCGCAGTGGTGATTGTTGACCCGTGTCCAAAGCTTCATTGCAGAGGCGCAGGTGGTGGGTGCGTGAGTCCTGCCACCCCCCCCCCCCACCTCATGGGTCCTGAATTTTGGTTGGCGCCAAGGAAAAAACTTGCACGAAATGGGCCTGTGCCAAAGGCGCCGCAGAAAAATTTTCGTCAGCCCATAATACCAGAAAAAAAACCCCCAATCAATTAGGGGGGGGGGGGGGATCCAAGGGGGAGGTGGTCTGCCCCCTGTGTGACATTCTGTCTGGTTATTGTTTCCTTACAGGGCCCTAGACAGTCACCCGTTCTTCCCTTTGCATGTTGCGTTGGGTCCACGGGGGAGCCAACTCCTCGGTTCTGGACGTCAACTACCCCCCTAACTAACCGTTGGCCGGAGGCCCCTTGGGGGGGGGGATGGGGGATGGGAGGGCTTGGGAGGGGCGGGTTTGGTTTGGTTTGGTTTGGCTAGCACCCGGCCCGTGGTCTCTGGCGTCACTCTGACTGTGCACGCCCAACCTAAGGCATGGGAATGCGGGAGTGTGTCGTGGCTACTCGCGGGCTGCCTTCAAACTCTAACTAACCACTATCCAAAGGCCATTTGACTAGTGACTAGCAACTTGTTTATTTTGGTGAAATTTTTTTGATTTTTTACCTTTCTTTACAAATTGTTTACAAAAATGGTCATTCTGCGGATGCTTGCCTCCTTTTACCTATTCCTTCCATTGCACGTTCATAGGACACAACTTTGTTCCATGTGGCTGGTGCCATTGAGCTCTATATAATTCTCTAGTACATGTTTAGATATGTTTGTATGTTTATTAAACATGTTTTCCTGGGTGTGGTTTATTCATGATTCCTTGTAGGATGTTATTCTTCAATTTTGGTACAAAGCAAATCCCATGCTGTTTATTCTTGGATGTTGTTGGATGTTGAACAAACAAGAAGATGAGAGATTATAATTCTTCTGGGAGAATGGAGAAACATAGGAACCACCGAAGTTCAGGCTTTGTCTATTTATTTATGGTACTGCGCACGGACATGCAGCGAATTACAAGCGAGAACTTTGTTTATTTTGGGTTGAAGCTTTTTGTTCTAATGTGGACGTACAAATGCAAGTCATCACGAAGTGCCAAGAGGCACATTTCTCTAACCTCTTTGTTCTAAGCGGTCATGTGCCCGTGGGCACAAGATGTCGAGTATGATTGTTGCTTTACGGAACCCTATTTAAGTGACACCTACCCGAAATGACAACTAGCAAGCGAATGGCACAACAACGCAACCCAAAACCTTCCCCAATGCATGCAACAATATGTGAAAACACCGATAAACATCAATAAACATTAATAAACAGCGATTCTCTCCCAAAAACGGGCGTTTTTTCGAAAATAAACGCATAAACACCTTTATTTTGAATTTGACTAGCGACTAGAATAGCAGTTAATTAGAGCCTGCCTGCCTTGTACGCTTCGCGGATCGCCGGTGCTGAGCGCCGTCCCCTGGATTACCTTCGCTGAGCGCCATACGCCCTCCTCCCGCCACTGACCTGGTCACGTGTCTTCTTCGCTACCTATCGCTCTTCCGCTCTTGGTCGCCCCCCTGCTCTGAGCGCTGCCTTTTGAGGTCGCCGTGCTGCCTCCTGCTCTACTGCTCTTGCGGCTCCGCCGACGCCTATGCCTAGACTCGTGGGCGCTCCTCCGCCTCTTGTGCGACTGCTCGTGCGCACTTCGATGCCTGTCGCTTTGCCGCTACTGATCGTTCCCCTCCTCCGTGCTCCGTCTTCCTTGGCTGCTGTGCTGCCTCTTGCCATGCTGCTCGTGGGGCTCCGCTGTCGCCTATGCCTGGACTCGTGGGCGCTCCTCCGCCCCTTGTGTGACTGCCCGTGGGCGCTTTGTGGTCTGTGGCTCTGCCTCTCTCGGCCGCTCTCCTCTGCTCCGTGCGATGTTCTTCTTTGTTGCCGCGCTGCCTGCTACTTTGCTTCTCGTGGGGCTCCTTGGTCACTTACGCTTGGGCTCGTGGGTGCTCCGCCGCTCCTTGTGCGACAGCTCGTGGGTACTTCGCCGCCTACCGCTCTGCCGCTCCTGGTCGCTCCCCCACTCCGTGTGCTGTCTTTCGAGGTTGCTGTGCGGCCCCCAACTCCGCCGCTCCTGGGACTCCGCTGCCGCTCTTGCCTGGGTTTGTGGGCGCTCCTCCGCCCTTTGTGCGACTGCTCGTGAGCGCTATGCTGCGTATCGGGTTGCCTATCTCGGCCGCGCCCCTACTCCGTGCGCTATCTCTCTTGGTGCTGCCCCTTGCTCCGCCGCTTGTGGGGCTCTGTTGTCGCTGATGCCTGAGCTCGTGAACGCTCCCCCGCCCTTTGTGCGACGGCTCGTGGGCGCTTCGCTGCCTATCGCTCTGTCGCTCTTGATGGCTCCCCTGCCCCCTGCGTTGTCTTTCGATGTTGTTGCGCTGCCTCCTGCTTTGCTGCTCGTGGGGGTCCGCTGTCACTTTCACCTATGCCTGAGCCCGTGGGCGCTCCCGGCCTTGGGCGCGACGGCTTGCTGGCGCTTCGCTGCCTATTGCTCTGCTACTTCTGATCGCTCCCCTGCTCCGTGCGCTGTCTCCCCTGGTTGCTGTGCTGCCCCCTGCTCTGCTGCCCGTGGAGCTCCATCGTCGCGTACACCTTGGCTCGTGGGCGCCCCTTTGTTGCTTGTGCGATTGCTCGTGGGCGCTCTGCTGCCTATCGCTCTGCCACTCTCGATGGCTCCCCTGCCCCGCGCGCTGTCTTTCGATGTTTTGTCAATTTGTGGCTGAGCATACGCTACAATTGGCCTCCACAGCCACTGTCCCTGTGCCAAGCTCTTTCCTTTCCCTATGATGTTTAGCCTCCACATTTGCGCTCTAGGGTTCTCAGGCCAGTGATTATCTGCAAGTGCCTCGTCCATCAAGCGCTGCACCACTTCAGGCGATGACGCATCAGCTACACCCCTCCCGAACCAAGAATTCTTGGGTTGTGTCCCGTAACCACTGCCGATAAAATCCCCACATTTGCCCTGGTGCTTTGTCAACAATTCTGATGTACATGCTGGAACTGTGTGGGGTGCGTGCAATAGAGTGTATTTCAGACAACTCTTGGCGTTTTGGTTGAAGATATGACGTGGGAGGCACTCTTCAAGGTCTGGATCTGGCCCTGAACTTGCTGAGCGAATGCGGTAATAGCCTTGATGGCAATGGCTTGTGCCCTAAGTCCGTTGATGGGCAGCGGATCTTGTGGGCGCAATCTGTTAAGTGAGATGGGTGTCAAAGCAACAAGCCCGTCACAGAGAGTGGCAGTACCAAATTTGCGGAGTGTGTGTATGTGTCGTGTGCATGTGCAATCAGGACGGATACCAGCCAAATCCTGTTGCAGGCTGAATTTCTCAAACACAGTTTGCAGTGTGTTGGGACTGCTGCAGACAACCCTCACCATCTTCTTTGTTGCCTGTTTCTCCCGGGCTTTCACACACATGGTCGCTGAATGCTCTGAACTTTGCTTGTTTAGTCCCCGCGGTGCCAACTTTTGGCTGCTTTGGCTTTGGAGGGAGGGGGGGGGGGGGGCGGACGCGGGGTAGTTTGCCATAAGAGCTCAGTAAATGTGCCGGTTGGCAACTCCGGGTGTACGCACTGGGCTGGGGGTTCAAGAGGGAATTGGGGGACGATGTGGGGGTGCGGGTGTGGGGGGGGGGGGAGAGGATCGGCGAGGATGCAGGGAGGATGCGGGGAGGATGTGGGGAGGATTGGGGGAGGACGCGGAGGTGGCTCCTGTAACACAGGGCCCAGGGGCTCTGGATCACTGAGTGATACACATCAGTGGTGCGTAGCACGTCCCGAGGCATTTTGCCTTTTGGGGGGAATTCAAGTTCAGGGTGGCTCGGCACTGGGGTCCGTGGGTGGGGCCGCTGGGTCCCTTGTGCGGCCGGGGCCAAATGTGGAAACCTGGGGACCCCGGCCCGGGCTGGACGGGGGAGGGGCGCTCACAAAAGTCCTGTTCTAACGCGTTTCTGGCACCACCCATGCAGGTCACCAGCCATGCACATCTGCCATTCCACACGTGGCTTTAAGTCCCTTCACACATGGCCCGGGGCAAATAAGGTTCACTGCTGGCAAATCTCTGTTTGGCAATCATCCAGACCAAATCCAGGGAGGCATACGGGCACAGGCACTGTCACTGCCTGGCCTTTTGCTGCATGGCCCACTACATGCATTGAAGCATCCCTTCTCCGGCACACCTCGCGGGGCGACCCAACAGATGGTACAACTGAAATTCATCTCTGCGTCGCCAGAGGCCGCGCGCGAAGATCGTTTCGTTGGTGTTCTGGGCATACCGCGGGGCACCATTCCAGCGGGCGATATGGGCGAGACGAGTCTGGATGAGGACATCGAGGAAAGTGGCGACTCTAGATGCCCAAGGTGGAGGGGCATCACGAGTTGTAATGGCGTCACTGGAGGAGTTGAGCTTCCGGGCGTCGCCGGGGGTGTGGGTTCAGCCTCACTGGTGGTCCCGCTTCCCGATTTGTGGGGGAGACTAATGGGTGTCACCAAGGCGCCGTTGATCGGGGCAACGAGGGTGGTGATCGGACTGCTTGGCACAGATGGAGGAGTGGTAACTGGTGATGGGGTCCTCGCTGCACCCTGGCGAGTGGATGGAGAAAGGGTAACCGGCGATGGAGTGTGATGCATCCCGCGCCGATCTGCCAGCGACATCTCCGTTGAGTCTGCACGACTCCGGCGGGATTCCGTCAGGCTTTGATCCTTTTTGCTGAGCAACGACGACGCAGGCTGGCGGCTCTGACTCGGGGATGACACCTTGGAGGGGCTCGTGGGGCTGAACGATCTTTCCTTTGACCGGTGTGCGTACTTTGGTGAGTGATACTTGGGGAATGCGTTGTCCTCAGCGGGGGCACCGTGCGGCGATACGTACCGAACCGGAAAGGTACGGGCGGCCGTGGATGCGGCTGGACTGGCTCGAAGGGGGCTCCTCAAATCACGGTGTGCCTTGTCGACCCCGCGTGTGCCTGCCGGGTGTTGCTGAGGAGTGTCTGCAGTGGGACTGCCAGTTGTGTCATTACGGACGTATTGTTTCCGCAAACGGTTCCCGTACTTGGGGCTCATTTCACGAGGCCCCACTACATGTTGAAATGGGCCCAGGTTGCTCGTTGAGTGCCGTTTCGCAAACCGTGCTGCATTATTATTCCCCATCTCATTTGTCTCGGACTTGCGGCGTACGGAAACGAAGGATCTTGCCGTACTATTCAATGAAGCATTGAGGGCCTTGCGGGTGGTGGGAGTACCAACCAATGACATTGTATCAACTACAACAAAACGTGAGGTGAAAGCGTGGAACTGCGGGTGGGACAAATCCGTGCTGCTTGGTGGCATGTGGGAGCGGGTGTCCCCAATGGATTTGATAAAATGCTTATGGTGCCGCATCCTATGGCATCTTATGGTGGATGAATGGATAGAGTGAGACAATGCACACACCCGGTTCAACATTCACCTTTCGCTGAGTAATGACTTCTTCCGTCACTCCTCATGGTGTCCTTCGCCTTAGAACAGGTGAATGGTCTTTCGTGTTGCAAAGGCTATGCACCCCAAACCGCCATGCATAAAAAAAAACATAAGTGAGGATGAGACCAATGTCCAATAGAGCAATCCACGTACATGCTGCACATTGCCGGGTGCCATGATTTTTTAACCACGGACTCTTGCAAACACCTCTCCATTACCGTTCTTGCAATGCCACAGGTTCTACGATTGCTGCTCATTGGAATTCGCACCCATGTTGCCTCAAGTGCGTGCATTGCATAGCATGAGGTAGGCGTTGTCCATGTGTTTGCATCATGCTTGTGTGTCATGTGGCACTTCTTGCTGAGTCATTAAGAAGACCCATGGGCTCCCAAAGATGGGTGTGTTGGTGTTGCAAAGGAAGACGGGCGCCATCGGTGTAGTGAAATGTCCTGGTGTGCCTATGTGTTATCATGCATCTCACGATGATGGTTTCGATGTGAGTGACAAGGTGAAGTGAACAGGACAAAAGTTTGATCTCTGAGAATCCACTGCAAAACATGAAAGGCAAGGGCAAGATGAGGAAGGAGCTTTGCACATTTCTGTTTCCTATTGTCATAGCCCTTGTGGTGAGGAGTGTTCTGTTGCTTTGCTGCTTCACGTTGCCCTCTTCTTTTATACAGGAAACGTGACATCATAACATTTCTTGGCCAAGAAATGTTATCATGTCACGTTAAATTTCTCTATATCTGTTATCGAAGTCTCACAATTTCTCGACGAAGAAATGTTGTCACCGATCCCGCATGGCAAGACCCACATTTCCAAGACATCAACATCAAGAGGGGTCAACAATTCAATTGAGCTGCGAAACGTCATTGTTTGATGTGGCACCCTCCACAACTGGAGGCGGAATAGCTACCACGTGGCAACTACACATAGCCCTAAATAAGGAAGGACCGCGGGTCCATGGTGCAACTTTCGCAAATCCATGAGCCATGCCGAGGCACTCGAGTCATCTCGGGGAGAGTTAGGGGAAAGGCGAAGCAATCACAAACAAAGCATCGTCAGCAGAAATGCATTTCTAAACAGGCTGCAATCACAAATACAGTGCACTGTGCGCTTGCTGGGCTGGACTGGGTGTGGGTCTGGGACCTGGTCTGACGTGCGGGTCCGCTGTGCCTGCCTCCTGCCCTGCCTACACACTCACACCCTGGTGCCTGGCATCCGCTCCTCTTGCCCTGTCGGGCCCCTCTCCTCCCTGACCCATGCCGCCATAAAATATTTTTGCCCACCCTGCATTGTTTATTGTGGCCCTGCCCATTTCTGCTTGTTTGCCCACCTGCTGCACAGTGCAGGTGTCACCCATGTCTCCGTTAACTTATACCACAATAGATCATCAATCAGTAAATCTGTCCATTGTCGACTGCGTGCATTATCCTGCCATATGTCCCGTGGGTCTGGCACCCTCCCCCCACCCACCTACTCCTCCGCCGCGGCCTGTCGTGTTGCCTGGTCTCTGTGCAGGGCGCCAACGTCGCGCCCCTGTTTGTACCAGGCATCGACCAGGGCTTCTGGGAAACGCTCTCTCAGGCCCTGGCTATTGAAGAACCGATTGGCGGCTGGCTTCCACCACGCTGTGGAGTAGGCTACAAAACCCAGACCCCAGAACAGGGACCTCAGATTGTCATGTACATCCCGCCAGGTGAGAGCCCCCCACAGGCTCTTTCGTGTTAGCGCAGGCATCTAGCCCTTCATTACTTTGCCTGCATTGGGGGCTGATGCTGACAGCCACCAGTCCCATTCACACTGGGACGGGTCGACATCGTCTAAGCTCAGTACAATACCTTTACGCAGCAATCTCAGGTCAGACCCTCCTGGTATAGACATCTCGCACCATTGGACGGTGTCCCCGTGTTGTTCCCAGTTCAACGGCACCTGGTACATGCACTGCAACATGCTCATGACAATATGTAACAGGGGCTCACGCCATGCAGGCGGAACATTGATCAGGAATACATATATGTTGTCCCGGAATCGCGCCATCATGACGCATGGGATAACCAACTCTGGGGGTTGTGGGGATACACCCAACTCTGCAAGCACAAACTCGTGCGGGGAGAACTGCAACAGGAAATCCCGCACACGTTCCTTATCCCGACGTGGCGTGTGCCTCAGTATGTGCTACACTCGACCACCCGGCGCCGAATCCCATGGTGTTATCCCGAGAACTGGGATGTCCGTGTCATGCAGTGTGATCCACGCCAGCAGTTTGTCCGATGGCGCCCACCACCCCTGCAGCCCTGCTGTCCGTACACTGTGCACGTTCGCTTTCGGTCTGTCTTTGGCTGCCCAGATATCGCCTAGCAGGTGCTTGTCCAGCTCTGCATGACAGTGGAAGGGTTCTGCTCCCGGGAGGACAACCTGCGGGCCGCCAGGGATCCTAAGGGCATCCACCTTTCGCTGCCACTCGTGCTGTCTCGCCTCTCTCACCTCAGACTCACTCGCAAACATGTCGTGCTCAGAGACTGCCGCCCAAATCTCAGCACAGTGTCCTGCCAGGTGTCCTCCAATGGGGACACCCTTAATGCCCTGTTGGAGCACCAGTCTGCCATAGGCTACAACTGTGTTGGAAAACAGGTCCCAATTCACGAAATTGAGGACCTCGGTGACAGTCAAAATTCGAAATTCGTAAGACGCTGCAGGTCCCAACCTGTCGAGGGACTTATCGCCTGATCGGTGCAGGGAAAACCTCAGGTCAGACTGCTTCTCACGCCGTGTCTGGCATACCTTTGAGATCGAAAATTCAATGGAGGATATACATTTCTTTTTGTCTAGTTCCCAGTACATGTCGTCAATATCGGCCTCGTAGGGGTAGAGCTGTGTTCTATCTGGCTGTATCCTGCGCACTACCTGTACAAGGTCCCTCACCCCCAGCATGACCGGCAGCGCCAGGCTGTCTAATGTAATGTACATCTCATTGACAAGCAATCGCAGACACCTGCCGATCAGCTTAGAGTAGCTCTGCACCACCACCGATGTGAACGCAAACACATCGCGCCATTTAACCACAGGTTCCCGTACCAGCACGTTTGTTTTCCACTTCATCAGGGAGAAGGCTGACGGGGGGTGGGGGTCGTACCTGGCATTGGGTCGGCGATGCTTAACAAGCACATGCCCTCTTTCTGGTTTCGTGCCCTTTAATTGGTACTTTGCGCCGCGGCAGGGGTGTGTGTGGGGTTTGGTGGGGGGGCATTCTTGACCAGGAGTTCGGCCCTGCTCTGGCGTGTAGACTAGTGCTTGGGGTGCCCCAAATTATGGCCTTCAGCCAGGCTCAGGATACCTTCGTTCCGCGCCCTCTCCAGGATAACATCCAGCGCGAGCAGTTTCGCTGCCCGGTCTGAGTCCCCCCATCCCCAAATAGTGAACCTCCCTCCCAGGGTAAGTCCCTCAAGTGCATGTGCTTCCTCAACTACAAAGCATGTGCCGTACATCTTGAAGAGTCTTTTATCCCAGCATCCTCCTCTAAACCCTGTGTCATGGAGGTGGGACGTCATCGCTTCAACATAGTCTCGCACCAGCTGTGCGCTCGTAGCTCGGAGTCTCTGAAAGTGCGACTCGCATATCCTCAGGAACTTGGTGCGCTCCTGTGCCATCTCCTCCTGTCCTACAGCTGGTGTGTCGCGTTGCTCTGACGCGTGCGTGGTCGTGCGCCCACCTGTGGTGCTGATTTCAGCAATGGCCTGACATGTGGCATCGACGCAGTCGGTCACATCTGCCTGTGAAGGTATGACCGCCTGTCTGGCGTGGCCGGCGAGGACAGCGGCTGCTGGCCCCGCGATCAGAGCTTCCCATTGTTCTCTATCTCTGCATATTACATGGCCTAGCGTGTTATGCAAAACTGGGTGCTCTGTCATCAGGTCTGCACATCTGCAGGGGGTACTAGCCAGCTTCTTGCGCAGCGTCTGCAGCAGTTGCAGTCTGCTGTGATCTGTCATACTACATACCTGATAGCCTATTACACGGTCGTCCCATTGGACCGCCTGCCATTCACATGCCTGCTTCAATCTGTCTGCCACCCATCTGGGTGCCCTCAGTTTCCTTCCTCCCTTCAGAAGGTCGGACACGCGCGTGACTGCCTGTGGCGCACAGGTCACCACCGCACACAGCAGTCTTACAACACTACGTGGGAGTTGCGATCTGTGCAAGACGCCTCTCACAAACTGTTGCACCTGTGGCTTCAGTTCATCCGTGAGGGGCGGCATTGGGACCATGAGTCTGCGTGGTATGGACACGTTGTGCTGCTCGCGCACCCGTCTAGTACATAGGCGCCAGAGGCGTTCAAACTGCTGCAGTGTCACATACCCTTTGGACACCGTCACAAGCTGACATAGCTCATCCACGGTGATTACATTATGCTGTGCCGTCAATATGGTGTTGACTCTGGCAGTTGTGGTTTTGCATTTGCTGGGATTCAGTGTTTTGTTCATCACTGTGTCCCAAAGGACATTGGCAAAATCCATCCGTGGTGCCACTTGGTTGGTCGTCGGGGCCAGTGTGGATTCCCATCCATTCTCGAGCTGGCATGCGTTGTCAGCTGTCGCTCTCTGCAGGGGAAATATAGTCCCTGTCACCGGGCCATGCATGGCGAGGACACGCTGTAGGGAGGGGGATCGTCCAAACCCTTTGAAAAGCCTGAGTTTGCGGTGTTTGTTCCCCAGGTATCTGCTTGCCAGGGCACAGGCTTTCCTGACATGCTCTTCCCATCTCTTGATCGGTGGCCTGGGTTTCTCTTTAGCACCCAACTGTCCCACATACGGGCTCCAGGGCCCAAGCATTGCATATATCAGGACTTGGTCTTGATTCAGGGGGGTGTCGGGGGGGAGCTTGGCTAACCGCGCAATGCGCCGCAGTCGACTATCGGGGGACGTGTGCAACATCATATTGCTCCGTCGGAGAGATTTCTCTATCTCTGTCCATGGTATCGGGTTCCTGGAAAATAGTTGGGTCCGTAGCTGGGCTTCCTCATCCCATTTGGCCCAGAATGTCTGTACCCTTTTCCATGCTTTCTGCCCTCGGTCTCCGTATACCGTCGCACCACGCTGTGGTGTATCCCCATCGCCGTGGTGCGTGGTCTCTGGCGCAGGGGTCGGCATCCCTGTAGGTAGACGGGGTTGGGGGCGGATCTCAGATCCAGAGTAGTCGGGAGGGAGGAACTTGGCACACCGAAGGTGGTAGGTTGCACGGCATGCATCACATGACACTGGCTGAAGAGCAATGGTGTCGCGTTTTCAGAGGATTGCCTCATCACACATGTAGCATACACTTGGTTCCTGCATGGGGCCTTCTTAGGCTTCTTTGCACCTGTGAAGGGGTTAGGCATATCTTTAAACACTTGATTGTTTGCTACACCCTCCTCACTTGGTGGGGCTGCAAAAGCTGCTTCACAATATGCATCGTGACCTTCTGCAAGTGAGGAAAAGACATCCCCCTTTTCAGACAATTGGGTTGGGGGGAACTCTTCATATTCATTTGCGTTATCTTCCCATGAGGAAAGTATTCAACAAATCGCAAGAATGTGAGCTTAGCAAATCATCATCCGAGATAGTATATGTACTTGGTTGACGATTGTCCATTTTGGGTGGTGACTCGGGTTCCACTGTAATGGGTGAGTCTTGCTTTTGTGGTTTTGGGCAAGGTTCCGCTTTATATCCGTGGCATAGGCACGAGGATATCCGCAGATATCCATGGTATATAACACGGGATATCGCAACGGTGATATCCTGTGGTATATACCACGGATATCTGCGGATATCCCGGGTTATATACCACGGATATCTGCGGAAATCCCGGGTCAACTCCCCAAAGCTGAAAAGTGTTTGTAATGGCGAAATGCCTGTCGCAATGAGCCCATTTTTAGGCAAAAACATTTTTTAACCGAAAAAACCGATTTTTGAAGTGGTGATGTCATCATAGCACCATGGCGATGTCACACATGTCATGCAAAAAAAGGAAGGAGGAAAAAAAAAAGGAGGAACCTAAGGAAGAGAAGGCCTCTAATAGTGCTACTTTGTCTCCAAAGCGTGAGGTGGTGTGTGTTAGCCTCAGTCCACTTAAAGCACAAAAGAAATGAAAGGAACAGACACCCTCTCCATCCTCTGCAAGGATTACCATTGATCTCACTGCGGAGGAGGAGTATGCCTCCTCCCTTTGACATAATTGAGTGAGAGGGAACCATCTACGTATGAGCTCAATGAGAAGGAGAGCATTGTATATGAACGTGGGATGTGCCGTTCTTGTGTATGGGCAGCCCCGGCAACACCTGCCAAGGCCCCAATGAGTCAGGATTTGTCAGCTGTTCCATCACCATTTGCTCAGGCCATGTTTGAAGAGCAACCCAAAAAAAAGGTGAAAAAGGAAGTTCAAGTGAAAAAGGAAATGCAATGCTACCGTTGTGATTATCCCATCAAAAAGAATGCATGTGGTGGCCAACGACCTGTCACATGTGACATTTGCCATGCTGTGTATCATATGTCTTGTGCCAAGCTCAGGTTTCCTCCGAAGCATGCTTCCTGGGCCTGCGAATCTTGTGTCACCGAAATGATTGGCTCCTAGTAGAGCATCTATATGTGCCTAACTGTTCCATGGTTGTAGAGAGCTTGCTTGAAGCTCTACGAAAGAAAGCTCGTTTCGGATTTGTCCTACTCCAAGTGGTGTTCACAAACGTGTTTGGCATGTGTCTCCTATGCAAGGGTGTTCATGGGGTGTGCAAGGATGCGCGCTAATATCCCGTGGTTATATACCACGGATATCTGCAGATATCCTCGTGCCTTAATGCCACGGATATAATATTTGTGCCTAATAACACGGATATCTGTGTTGTATCCTGTGGCATGTACCACGGATATCTCCCTCCGGTTTCTTCCGGTTTGGTTCTTCTCCGACTTCCGGTTTGGGGCATGGTTCTGCTTTGATTTCTTCCTCCTCTTTGGATTGGGGCACATCATGTTTGCTCAAGAGCATTGATGCTTTTGATTTCACCTGCTTACCCTTTCGGTGATATACACCAAGTGTTCTCGCAGCCACACCAACATTTCCTTCATTTCCTTGTGCTCCGCAAAATTTTTCCAGGTGGGTCTTGTAAAGTGTCTTTTGAAAGTGACAATTTTGTTGAATACATGCAGGAAGTACACGATGGCATGCAGCCACATCCCACTATATTACGAAGACTGGCAAACTCTCCTGTTCGGGAATCGAACTCAGGTCGTCGAGTTGTTAGTCAAGTGTTTTACCGCTCAACTATGCTCCAGGGATAAAAAACACATGCTGTTGGCGCGGCACCACCCAATCTCTTAGGCTCTGCCACTTGCCCCCAGTGTGTTGATATCCCCTTCCTCGCTTCGTCGTCCGTTGTTCTGTCTCAGTCCGGTGGTGTATTGTAGGGCACCATCCCCCTTGGTCGTCGCGGCTTTGCTCGCTCCTGTGCCTCGGATTAAGCTGTCGTTGTAATCGCCGCGAGGACAAGCGGCTATTCGACAGTTGCAGTACGAAGACTGGCAAACTCTCCTGTTCGGGAATCGAACTCAGGTCGTCGAGTTGTTAGTCAAGTGTTTTACCGCTCAACTATGCTCCAGGGATAAAAAACACATGCTGTTGGCGCGGCACCACCCAATCTCTTAGGCTCTGCCACTTGCCCCCAGTGTGTTGATATCCCCTTCCTCGCTTCGTCGTCCGTTGTTCTGTCTCAGTCCGGTACTGTATTATACTTTTTCATAGAATGGCATGGCTTTTCTATAGCGAGTTGCGCAGTGCTGGGATCGCCATGGAAAGTGCCATGATGGTGAATTCAACCTTTGTTGTCACGTACATGACTCACGGCACAGAGACCTGTCATGATTGCAATTTCAACTCTTTCCCACGCAATTGTTGCTTTGCATTATGTGTTTGCTTTCAGTGTTGCCAAACTCTCCCTTTCAATACCAATCACCCCACATGATCACAAACCAACTTTTGCAAAAAAACGTCCTCCAAAAGCGTTCAATGCAATGAAGAAATACCACTCATATCGATTCGTGCACTGTGCATGCACACCCCCTAATATGGATGGGTAATAACATGTGTGAAATTTAGACGAGTCCCCACAAATGAGGTTGTGCCCCATGTTGGATGCCCAAGATCAATCATACTGCCGCAAATCAATCAAACAAAGATGTGCCCACCCCACTCTACAGATACAGCGTGCATATGTCCTCGGCACCGTGCGGATAAGTCAGTGGGAAAAGAAGACCCCACATCGAGTCCAAGCACCCCGAAGCCCGCACCACCAAAGACTGGAGCTGTGAAAAGAAAAAAATCAAAAATGAAATTGAAATTGGTCTTGAAATTCAAAATTCGAATTTGTCATCAGCTTTCCCAACCGCTGCCTAGGGAGGCCGAAAATCCGACGGCTCATAACTCGGGCTACGTGTAAATTTCCCGTACGCCGTTCGACGGGGGGGGGGTCCTCACATCCGTAGAATTGATAGGGCAAAGTGGCGTTCGGGAAATCCACGGTTCATTTTTGACCCCCCCGAGCCCCCCGGGTGTCTCCCTCCGACCTGTCTGGACCTGTCCAGACAACAGCGAAACCCCATTTGATGGCCTCTTTTCAAAAAAGGGAGCTCAAAGCGAAAAGAGTAAGCACTCCAACTCAAGAAGCAATTGTACATTATCATCCTCCAAGAGTTCAACCTTGTCGAGCAAACCACAATCATGCCATCGCGATGATTGCTTCATATTGTCCACAGCCTGCCGTTGAACAAGGTGGTTAACATTCGTGGTAATCTGAGTGACCGCTTTTGAGTTTTGTGTAATTTATTCGTCGATCCGGTCAATTTGATACTTCAGAAGTATAGTATTAAAATTTCGCATCACAATGTCACAATGGCCGGGAAAAAATGCGAGTCGCTTGCACCATTTTATTATTCGCGCGTGATTAGACAGGCTGACAAAGATGCAGGGTTGGGTTGACTCAGTCAAGTCAGGTCACGATTTTTTGACTCAGTCAAGTCAAGTCACCAGTCACGCCGCCCCAGTCGACTCAGTCAAGTCACTATGTCGAGTGGTGACTGTGACTGAATAGGCACTACGAGTCACTGATCGCCGGTTAGAATCCCACTGTGGTTTGTACCGTGGCGCGATTGCTCAGCTTATGGGCGATGGGCGAGCGATTGGTCCATTGCTGGGATCGGCGGGGATCGAACCTACGAACCTACTTTTAAAGCTGATGTCACCATTCATTACTGCAAAACAATCTTGCGCTTCGAAGCTCATCTTGTGCTTTTGCATGCTTTGTGGGGTGCCGGCTTCGGAGGGCACCATGCTTTTTTCAAAATTTTCGAAAAAAATTTAGTATGCTCTCATGAGTCAACCTTTTGGGGCGACTGAGTCATGACTGAGTCACCAGTCACCATCGCCGATGACTGACTCGAGTCAGTCATCACTCATCAATTTTTTGACTCAGTCAAGTCTCAGTCACCACCTGTCGATTTTGACTCAGTCAACCCAACCCTGCAAAGATGCGGAATTGAGACGGGATGATTGCCGCTCGTGCAAATACCATTGCCGCCGCAGTATATACCACACTATATACCATCGGTGCCGCAGTACTATATACCACATATACCACAGTATATACCATAGCTGCTTTGCTGTTCTTTTCGTACTGGCCGGTTTCCCAATGTGATCCTCATTATCGGAATCATCGCCAAATATGTTGCTACCGCGAGGTTCATCCGGTTTCTTGCCCTTCCACTCTTCGAGAGCACCCATGAATGCCTCTACAGCCGGTGGCAATTGTGCTTCTAAGACTTTGGCATCTTTTTTGCACAGTATTGAGGTACTCTAAAAGGATGGGAGAAACAAACTAGTGATAAGATTTCTTGGCCAAGAAACGTTATCTACTCACATTTCTTCGCCAAGAAACGTCATCGGCCAGCGGGTCGGTGATCACATTTCTTCGTTGAGAAATTGTGAAACCGATAACGGATGTAAACAAATCAAAGGGGTGGCGATCAGGGGCTCCCTCTCATTGCGGATACAGATGATAGACCGAAAGTTGGATCGAGTGGCCAACGGGTCAGGGACACAATTTTGGGTTGTGTCATTCGCTGAACTCATGATTGTCCCATGAGTTTTGGTAGAAATGGCAAGCCATTGCCAATGCTGGCACCATGGACTTGAGGACTGACTTTGCATTTGGGGAGAACACATCTGGGTATCGGACAAATCTTCGTATCGTATGCTTTACTTGCATTGCTTTGGGAAGCAGAAACATTTTGACACTGAGGAGTGCTTCTTGGGTGGGGAAAATTGATTCATTCTATGCGAAGGAGGGCTCTGCGCATATAATGACAAGATATGCCATTATATGTGCGTGATGCATCAACACTATACAATAATTGTGCCTATGCCACGGATATCGGCCTGTATCCTCTGGTCGGTATCCATGCCTATGCCACGGGATACAGGCCGATATCCGTGGCATTAGGCACAATTCTTATATCCGTGGCATCCCCCCATGTGTGCGTTTGTCTGCGTTATGCATGCGACGTTTTTCTCTTACATTGGCGTTACGACTCGCATCACATGCGCAAACATGGGCAAACTTGGGCAAACATGCGCAAGCATACACAAACCTAGGTAAACTTGGGCAAACCTAGGCAAACGTGCTCAAACCTCGGCAAACACGGGCAAACATGTGCAAACCTGGGCAAACCTTGGTACAGATGGGCACACAAGGGCCCACATGCGCAAACAACCGCCAACATGCACAAACGAACATAGGCAAACCTCGGCCACATGCGCAAAAATGTAACCTATTACACAGACACAAGACAATTGTGATCCTTTTACTTGTCCTTTGCATCGACTAATGCCGTCCTCTTGGAAAAGATGTCCCTCAGTGAACCACAGCCCAAATGAGACACAAAAGGCACAAGTGAGATGAGGCATCCGAAATGGGGCCCAACCTCATCTGCTAGGATTTCTTTCATTCCACTGGTGTACAAGGCATGAAATAAGCCCACGCATGTAATCCGCTGGAATGAGGGCAAAAAGAGAGCATACGAAACATGCAAAACATAAACACCCACCGCGCCGCTGGTTTTCTTGTGCGTGCAGAGAAAGCGCCCAAGGCCCCGGCCAAGGATGGAGAGGCGGCTTCGAAGGCTTCCTGACCTCAACCTCAACCCAACCCAAAAAAAGGACAAAAAACATTCATTGGATGCTTTGAGTGATGGGATTGTGCCATATGACTTGCCAAGTTGGCCTCAAATGCTTGCGAGACGAAACTATCCCACATAAATAAACCAAAAATGTACTGTGAGAGGTTGTAAGTTGGGAAGCGGATGCTTGGCAAGTTGGGTGACTCCACCGCACGGCCACACTCCCGCTTTCATCCTTCGCCTTTGCCGAGATTGTCAGGATGTCATCCAGAAAGCTTTCCGCTTGGACGGACACTACGGTGGATGACGTCGGCTCCACGGTGTCTGCCAAGGAGCGCACACGCCTTGCACAGGGCTCGGTGTGGAAGATCTGGCTCAAGCTCTACGTCGCCGTCATCTTCCTGTTCATGGGTTTCGTCACGCTGGCCCTGTACCTGTTCTTGGACGTGCAGTCCGAGGCCAACGAAGTCCGCGCGATGGCCCTCAACCTCCGCATCGTCCGCCTGATCAAGACCTTCACCCACGAGGCGCAGGGGGAGCGGGGTGTCTCTGCCCTGTGGATCGCCACCCGCGGGGTCGACGAGGCCCCTATTGCCCACCGGGGCCGCGTGGACACCGCCGTCCGCGGCTTCACGGACTTCATCGACAGCAACCTCCACTACCTCGACCGGGACATCCTGGGGGACCTCGCCGGCATCCAGCACTTCATCGAGCGGCTGCCCGCGATCCGGGGAGCCGTCGACGCCATGCCGAGCTCCCCCGACGCCGTCGTGGCGGCGCTGACCCGCGGCATCGCCGACAGCCACGACGTCGTGGTCAAGCTCGCCACGCGGATCAGCCTCACCCGCCTGGCCTTCGCGGCGCTCGCGGTCGCCGACGTGCTGGACATGAAGGAGGCGCTGGACACGCAGGGCGGGGCCTTCTCCGTGGCGCTCTCTGCGGGGCCCCTGCCCCCACGGAGCGTCATGCTCCTGCACGCGTTCACCGAGGAATTCGACGGCCTCACCGAGAACCTGCTGGCCAAGGTGTTTTATTTGACCCTCCCCAAAATGAATTTTTCACCCGCTCATCCCCCACCCCCAACTATACGTTGCGCCAGAAGGACCGATGTCAGGACAAACGACAGTTCAAGTTCAGTTCAGTGTGGTTGCCATGCAGAGACGAGGCCAGGCTCAGGGGGCGTTTCTGCACAGCGCGGGCTTACTCTTTTCTGCATATCCGAATTCCACATGACACTCTGCCACACAGACCCAATCATGGGCTTTCGACAGAAGAGTTGGTGCTTGTGTGTGCCACCCATCACGAAGGAAGCATACGTCTGCAGGGGAAAAACAACAGATTTAGACAGCAATCCGACATTTTCAGTGTGAAGCATAGCTTCACCTGAGTTTTTGGACTGAGTCAGAAAAGAGACGTTTTTTTTGATTCAAATAATTTGTTTTAGTCGTTTTAAAAAATTATTATTTCATTTCATTTTAGAGCCTGAGTGAAAAGCCTTATTACATTCTCGGTCTTTTTTTGGAAGCTTTTCCTTTTACAAAAAATTAATTTTTTCTTGGAGAAATTATATCTTAAGGAATCCCATTGTTGAGGATTAGTGCGAAGAATGTTTTCTTCCAACAGGTCCCGGAGGCGCAGGCGACCACCATCACCGCCGCCCTCGCGAGCAACGTCTCCCAGGCGGCCATGGCCTTGAACGAGCACTACAAAGGCCAGGCGGGGTCCGCCGGGACGGCCGTGCGGGGCGTGGAGTACTTCGAGGCGATGACGGCGTGGGACCATGAGCTGTACAACCTGCTGGTGGCGCTCCTGGACGACCTGGATCGGGAGGTGCAGGCGCTGAAGTCCTCCGCCATCGAGAAGGAGATCGAGATCAGCGTCGCTGTGGCGGCGTCCGTCGTCCTGGCGCTCGTCATCGCAGCCTCTGCCACGCGGTCCATCACGCGGCCGTTCCTCCGGCTGCACAGCGCGTCGGAGCGGCTGCACCGCGAGAGCGAGAAGATGGAGTCCCACCGCCGAGCGACCGGCAAGTTCGTGCCCTACGAGACGCTGGACCTGATGGGGGTTCCGGACATCGTGGACATGACGCTGCGCAAGGGGGCGCTGAAGCGCATGACCATTATGTTCGGGGACCTTTGCGGGTTCACGACCCTGAGCACCAAGATGGTCCCCGACGACGTGTTCAAGCACATCAACTCGTGGCTCCACCTGCTGATCCCGCACATCGAGCAGTACAACGGCGTCGTGGACAAATTCCTGGGCGACGGCATCATGGCATTCTTCCACAGCGCGGACCACGCCGTGAGCGCCGGGATCGACATCGTCCAGGCGACGACCGAGTCCAACCGCAGCCGCAAGCTGGCGGGGGGGCAGCTGCTGAAGTTCGGCCTCGGCTGCAACAGTGGGGACGTGTATATGGGGGTGCTTGGCACGAGCGAGCGCATGAGCACCGTGACCGTGTCCCAGGCGGTTGGGGTGGCCAACACCATCGAGGTCCTTCCCCGAGCCCGGGCCCGCCCTCAGGACCAGGACCGCATGAGGGGTGTCGGGGATGCACGAGGAAATCTCTTTCTGCTGTTGTATTTGTCTTGAGGAGTAGTCCCAGGCCTTTCAATGGTTAGCCCAGGCGTTTAAATGGTGAGGCCAGGCCTTTAAATGGTGAGCCCAGGCGTTTGAATGGTAAGCCCAGGCTTTTAAATGGTGAGCCCAGGCCTTTGAATGGTGAGCCCAGGCGTTTAAATGGTAAGCCCAGGCCTTTAAATGGTGAGCCCAGGCCTTTAAATGGTGAGCCCAGGCGTTTAAATGGTAAGCCCAGGCTTTTAAATGGTGAGCCCAGGCCTTTGAATGGTGAGCCCAGGCGTTTAAATGGTAAGCCCAGGCCTTTGAATGGTGAGCCCAGGCCTTTAAATGGTGAGCCCAGGCCTTTAAATGGTAAGCCCAGGCCTTTAAATGGTGAGCCCAGGCCTTTGAATGGTGAGTCCAGGCGTTTGAATGGTGAGCCCAGGCCTTTGAATGGTGAGCCCAGGCGTTTAAATGGTGAGCCCAGGCGTTTGAATGGTAAGCCCAGGCCTTTAAATGGTGAGCCCAGGCCTTTGAATGGTGAGCCCAGGCGTTTGAATGGTAAGCCCGTGCCTTTCAATGGTTAGCCCGGGCGTTTAAATGGTGAGGCCAGGCCTTTAAATGGTGAGCCCAGGCGTTTGAATGGTAAGCCCAGGCTTTTAAATGGTGAGCCCAGGCCTTTAAATGGTGAGCCCAGGCGTTTGAATGGTAAGCCCAGACCTTTAAATGGTGAGCCCAGGCGTTTAAATGGTGAGCCCAGGCCTTTGAATGGTGAGCCCAGGCGTTTAAATGGTGAGCCCAGGCCTTTAAATGGTGAGCCCAGGCGTTTAAATGGTAAGCCCAGGCCTTTAAATGGTCAGCCCAGGCGTTTAAATGGTGAGCCCAGGCCTTTAAATGGTGAGCCCAGGCATTTGAATGGTGAGCCCAGGCGTTTAAATGGTGAGCCCAGGCCTTTAAATGGTGAGCCCAGGCGTTTGAATGGTAAGCCCAGACCTTTAAATGGTGAGCCCAGGCCTTTAAATGGTGAGCCCAGGCGTTTAAATGGTAAGCCCAGGCTTTTAAATGGTGAGCCCAGGCCTTTAAATGGTGAGCCCAGGCCTTTAAATGGTAAGCCCAGGCCTTTAAATGGTCAGCCCAGGCGTTCAAATGGTGAGCCCAGGCGTTCAAATGGTGAGCCCAGGCCTTTAAATGGTGAGCCCAGGCCTTTAAATGGTAAGCCCAGGCCTTTAAATGGTGAGCCCAGGCCTTTGAATGGTGAGTCCAGGCGTTTAAATGGTGAGCCCAGGCCTTTGAATGGTGAGCCCAGGCGTTTGAATGGTAAGCCCAGGCCTTTAAATGGTAAGCCCAGGCCTTTGAATGGTGAGTCCAGGCCTTTAAATGGTGAGCCCAGGCCTTTGAATGGTGAGCCCAGGCGTTTAAATGGTAAGCCCAGGCCTTTAAATGGTGAGCCCAGGCCTTTGAATGGTGAGCCCAGGCGTTTGAATGGTAAGCCCAGGCCTTTAAATGGTGAGCCCAGGCGTTTAAATGGTGAGCCCAGGCGTTTAAATGGTGAGCCCAGGCCTTTAAATGGTGAGCCCAGGCCTTTAAATGGTAAGCCCAGGCCTTTAAATGGTAAGCCCAGGCCTTTAAATGGTGAGCCCAGGCCTTTAAATGGTGAGGCCAGGCGTTTAAATGGTGAGCCCAGGCGTTTGAATGGTAAGCCCAGGCCTTTAAATGGTGAGCCCAGGCCTTTAAATGGTGAGCCCAGGCGTTTAAATGGTAAGCCCAGGCTTTTAAATGGTGAGCCCAGGCCTTTAAATGGTGAGCCCAGGCGTTTAAATGGTGAGCCCAGGCGTTTGAATGGTAAGCCCAGGCCTTTAAATGGTGAGCCCAGGCCTTTAAATGGTGAGCCCAGGCGTTTAAATGGTCAGCCCAGGCGTTCAAATGGTGAGCCCAGGCGTTTAAATGGTGAGCCCAGGCCTTTAAATGGTGAGCCCAGGCCTTTAAATGGTAAGCCCAGGCCTTTAAATGGTGAGCCCAGGCCTTTGAATGGTGAGCCCAGGCGTTTAAATGGTGAGCCCAGGCCTTTAAATGGTGAGCCCAGGCGTTTGAATGGTAAGCCCAGACCTTTAAATGGTGAGCCCAGGCCTTTAAATGGTGAGCCCAGGCGTTTAAATGGTAAGCCCAGGCTTTTAAATGGTGAGCCCAGGCCTTTAAATGGTGAGCCCAGGCGTTTAAATGGTGAGCCCAGGCCTTTAAATGGTCAGCCCAGGCGTTCAAATGGTGAGCCCAGGCGTTTAAATGGTGAGCCCAGGCCTTTAAATGGTGAGCCCAGGCCTTTAAATGGTAAGCCCAGGCGTTTAAATGGTGAGCCCAGGCCTTTGAATGGTGAGTCCAGGCGTTTAAATGGTGAGCCCAGGCCTTTGAATGGTGAGCCCAGGCGTTTGAATGGTAAGCCCAGGCCTTTAAATGGTGAGCCCAGGCGTTTAAATGGTGAGCCCAGGCGTTTGAATGGTGAGCCCAGGCCTTTAAATGGTGAGCCCAGGCCTTTAAATGGCGAGCCCAGGCGTTTAAATGGTGAGCCCAGGCCTTTAAATGGTGAGCCCAGGCCTTTAAATGGTGAGCCCAGGCCTTTAAATGGTAAGCCCAGGCCTTTAAATGGTGAGCCCAGGCCTTTAAATGGTGAGCCCAGGCGTTTAAATGGTGAGCCCAGGCCTTTGAATGGTGAGCCCAGGCGTTTGAATGGTGAGCCCAGGCCTTTGAATGGTGAGCCCAGGCCTTTAAATGGTGAGCCCAGGCGTTTAAATGGTAAGCCCAGGCCTTTGAATGGTGAGCCCAGGCGTTTAAATGGTAAGCCCAGGCCTTTGAATGGTGAGCCCAGGCGTTTAAATGGTAAGCCCAGGCCTTTAAATGGTGAGCCCAGGCCTTTAAATGGTGAGCCCAGGCCTTTGAATGGTGAGCCCAGGCGTTTAAATGGTGAGCCCAGGCCTTTAAATGGTGAGCCCAGGCCTTTGAATGGTGAGCCCAGGCGTTTAAATGGTGAGCCCAGGCGTTTAAATGGTGAGCCCAGGCGTTTGAATGGTAAGCCCAGACCTTTAAATGGTGAGCCCAGGCCTTTAAATGGTGAGCCCAGGCCTTTAAATGGTAAGCCCAGGCGTTTAAATGGTGAGCCCAGGCGTTCAAATGGTGAGCCCAGGCGTTTAAATGGTGAGCCCAGGCCTTTAAATGGTGAGCCCAGGCCTTTAAATGGTAAGCCCGGGCCTTTAAATGGTGAGCCCAGGCCTTTGAATGGTGAGCCCAGGCCTTTAAATGGTGAGCCCAGGCCTTTGAATGGTGAGCCCAGGCGTTTGAATGGTAAGCCCAGGCCTTTAAATGGTGAGCCCAGGCCTTTGAATGGTGAGCCCAGGCGTTTGAATGGTGAGCCCAGGCCTTTAAATGGTGAGCCCAGGCCTTTAAATGGTGAGCCCAGGCGTTTAAATGGTGAGTCCAGGCCTTTAAATGGTGAGCCCAGGCCTTTAAATGGTGAGCCCAGGCCTTTAAATGGTAAGCCCAGGCCTTTAAATGGTGAGCCCAGGCCTTTGAATGGTGAGCCCAGGCCTTTAGATGGTGAGCCCAGGCCTTTGAATGGTGAGCCCAGGCGTTTAAATGGTGAGCCTAGGCGTTTGAATGGTAAGCCCAGGCCTTTGAATGGTGAGCCCAGGCCTTTGAATGGTGAGCCCACGCGTTTAAATGGTGAGCCCAGGCCTTTGAATGGTGAGCCCAGGCGTTCAAATGGTGAGCCCAGGCGTTTGAATGGTAAGCCCAGGCCTTTAAATGTTGAGCCCAGGCCTTTAAATGGTGAGCCCAGGCGTTTAAATGGTGAGCCCAGGCCTTTGAATGGTGAGCCCAGGCGTTTGAATGGTGAGCCCAGGCCTTTGAATGGTGAGCCCAGGCCTTTAAATGGTGAGCCCAGGCGTTTAAATGGTAAGCCCAGGCCTTTGAATGGTGAGCCCAGGCGTTTAAATGGTAAGCCCAGGCCTTTGAATGGTGAGCCCAGGCGTTTAAATGGTAAGCCCAGGCCTTTAAATGGTGAGCCCAGGCCTTTGAATGGTGAGCCCAGGCGTTTAAATGGTGAGCCCAGGCGTTTAAATGGTGAGCCCAGGCGTTTGAATGGTAAGCCCAGACCTTTAAATGGTGAGCCCAGGCCTTTAAATGGTGAGCCCAGGCGTTTAAATGGTAAGCCCGGGCGTTTAAATGGTCAGCCCAGGCGTTCAAATGGTGAGCCCAGGCGTTTAAATGGTGAGCCCAGGCCTTTAAATGGTGAGCCCAGGCCTTTAAATGTTAAGCCCGGGCCTTTAAATGGTGAGCCCAGGCCTTTGAATGGTGAGCCCAGGCCTTTAAATGGTGAGCCCAGGCCTTTGAATGGTGAGCCCAGGCGTTTGAATGGTAAGCCCAGGCCTTTAAATGGTGAGCCCAGGCCTTTGAATGGTGAGCCCAGGCGTTTGAATGGTGAGCCCAGGCCTTTAAATGGTGAGCCCAGGCCTTTAAATGGTGAGCCCAGGCGTTTAAATGGTGAGCCCAGGCCTTTAAATGGTGAGCCCAGGCCTTTAAATGGTGAGCCCAGGCGTTTAAATGGTCAGCCCAGGCCTTTAAATGGTGAGCCCAGGCCTTTAAATGGTGAGCCCAGGCCTTTAGATGGTGAGCCCAGGCCTTTGAATGGTGAGCCCAGGCGTTTAAATGGTGAGCCTAGGCGTTTGAATGGTAAGCCCAGGCCTTTGAATGGTGAGCCCAGGCCTTTGAATGGTGAGCCCACGCGTTTAAATGGTGAGCCCAGGCCTTTGAATGGTGAGCCCAGGCGTTCAAATGGTGAGCCCAGGCGTTTGAATGGTAAGCCCAGGCCTTTAAATGGTGAGCCCAGGTGTTTAAATGGTAAGCCCAGGCGTTTAAATGGTGAGCCCAGGCCTTTAAATGGTGAGCCCAGGCCTTTGAATGGTGAGCCCAGGCGTTTAAATGGTAAGCCCAGGCCTTTAAATGGTGAGCCCAGGCCTTTGAATGGTGAGCCCAGGCCTTTGAATGGTGAGCCCAGGCCTTTGAATGGTGAGCCCAGGCGTTTAAATGGTAAGCCGAGGCCTTTAAATGGTAAGCCCAGGCCTTTAAATGGTGAGCCCAGGCCCTTTAGATGGTGAGCCCAGGCCTTTGAATGGTGAGCCCAGGCCTTTAAATGGTGAGCCCAGGCCTTTAAATGGTAAGCCCAGGCGTTTAAATGGTGAGCCCAGGCCTTTGAATGGTGAGCCCAGGCGTTCAAATGGTGAGCCCAGGCCTTTAAATGGTGAGCCTAGGCGTTTGAATGGTGAGCCCAGGCGTTTAAATGGTGAGCCCAGGCCTTTAAATGGTGAGCCCAGGCCTTTAAATGGTAAGCCCAGGCGTTTAAATGCTGAGCCCAGGCGTTTAAATGTTGAGCCCAGGCGTTTAAATGGTGAGCCCAGGCGTTTAAATGGTGAGCCCAGGCGTTTGAATTCAGTCTGTCGCGATCCGCAGTTCCTCTTTGCTTTTCTTTCGGGGATGTCCATTGCCGGGGTGGGGGGTGGGGTTACACATGAAATCCCGATAGGCTTGGATTTCCTCCGGAGATTCGTACGCACTTAGTGGCCACTCTTTAAGAAGTGTGCGAGTTTGACCGCATCAATTTGGAGGGGCTGCAGTAGGAAAAAACCAAACTTTTGGGTCTCAACCCCCCCCCCACTCCCCCCTTCTACTACTTCCCTCGGGGAGGGCGACATCCACATGTGGAGGATTCCCTCCTCAAAAGGCGAACAAGTGCATACTGCTGGAAGTATCAATTGGCACACTCACTGAGTTTTGATGGCACGTGTGCGGGCGCGCGCGCACACACACACACACAGACACAGACACACACACCCTCCCCACCCTGCGGGCCCATGTAGTACAAAGGGTGGGTTTGGCCCATGGTCATGGTGTCGCCGGGCATGTATGTTTGGGGCGCTCTGACCCAGCCTTGCGAGTGAACGGTCATTGTTCTGACCGTTTGCAGCCATGTGTATGTGTGGCAGCTGAGCTGTTGAGTGACGCCGCACATCAGAAAACATGCTCTCCTCCACCCTGTGGCAATCATTTTATGGTATATTTGCTGGGGTAAACCCCCCAGCCGAGGGCTCCCCCGTCCCCCTTCGGCCCACTTCTACTAAGAGGGGGGGGTCACGTATCAGCCTTCCCCCCCCCCCTTGCGTTGCATTTCAACAGATGGACAAAGATGCCACATGATTTTAGTTGGGATACACATGGCCAATGGAGAGGCGCCTCAACCCAACCCCCTTCCCCTGAGTTTGTGCGCCAAAGTGTGTCCCCGACCATTTGCCTCTCAGAGACAAAGGTGCATCCCCCCCTCCCCCCCCCCCAACCCACCCGCCCGATCCCCCGTCTCTTCCACAGTCACCATCACACCTTTGGCAGATGGCATTTAGGTATTCAACCACCCCAACCCTCCCCCCCGGCGCCTCAGGTCTCCGTCCCCCTTTCACAGTCGGAACAGCATCTGCCCCCCCTTCCCCCCATTTGGGCACAGCCGCAGCCACAGCCCCCCCCTCCCCCCCAAACCCTGGGAATGTCACCATCACGCTGGTACAATGTCTGCAGGCCCGGACTCGGGACCTCTCTGCCAACTTTCTGGTGTCAGAGAAGACTTTCGACATGCTCTCCACGACACACCTCAAGGACCTCTTCCGGTGCGTGGATTTCTTGCCCATGCAGGTGTGCCTCCGCCCCACTGCACCTCACCCAGAGCCCGGGGTCTGAATGTTTGGTGTTGCCGAGCTGGCTCTCGACGAAGAAGACACGTCCAGCGCTGATACGCTCGCCCATTTATCTTGTGGTGGTGCAGGGAGGAAGTGGGGCAGCGACCCCAGCAGGGGCACGCATTCTTCTAAACCCCCCCCCCCATTTAGAATGACCCGGTCGTTAAATTCGGGTAGCGCGGTGCAACATTTCCCGAGGGTCGTTGTAATTGGTGGGGGTCGTTCTATTTGTCATGCATGTGCCACGGTGAGCAGGGCAGAGGGCAGGCCTACAACTGTTGAGCACTGCAGTTTCAATAGGAAGTCCATTTCCTGTCCACCTGTCCATGTGTCTCACTCTTTGCCTGGGGTTTGGGTCTGAGAAGGGGTCGGTTTATTTGGTTGGCATGCTCTGGGAAACACGGGGGGTCGTTGCATACGGGGGGGTCGTTCTAGTGGGGCGGGTCGTTCTAAACGGGGAGGGGGTTTACGTCTTTTTGTGTGGGCCCTGCAGGGTGCAGCCCGGTCAACAGTGCTGACCTTCACTACCTACCGCGCAATGGCCCCCTGTAGACTCCCCCGCACTGGTGCTTCGTCACAGCCACTCACACTGACAGGACTCTCTCTTCCCACTGTCGTCTGCGTGAGTGACACCCGTGGTCACCCAACTAGTTGGTGTGGGCGCTCAGGACCTATATGGGAGCGCAAAGCGCAACATAAGGCATGCAGACAACAACAAACACGAACACAAAACAGCAAGGGTAGCGGCAAGGCCCACACGTCCCGACCGATCATCCCTCGTTTCAGCACAGCGCTGAACGCAACGCTATGGGCTGCTCGTTGCGCGCGATGTGCCAATGAGAATTGGGCATATATGGATACCCTCGCCCCCCCCCCCCCCCCGAGTCCAGCCCCCCCAAGGGGGGCCGTCACCGGCTGGTTCCCGAAAAAACCGCATCAGTGTCATATTGCACAGGACCGCAACTGTGAGACGTCGTTGTCAGAGCTCATGTGCACCTCCTTTGTTCTGACCCATTGCACTCCTCAGACCTCTGAAGATGTTCCCTCAGGGCACTGTTGTGTGCTACGTCCGTTCTACAAAGGAGCCTGTGCTGGCTGGTGTGCAAGGCCCTTAGTTTTACACTGTCCCTGTTCAGCAACAGGGGCAGGCAGAGAACTGATGAATGGATGCAGTGTATTCTGAAGTTCGCTTATTTGCATCATGTGCCAGACACCATCAGCATCTATGCATCTGAGCAGGTATCCCAGAGCATTGGGCGACCTACAGCAAGCAACTGACCGGCTATGAATTCTGCGCAGTATGCGCCGGTAAGGTCTGTAGCGGTGCACACCCCCTCCGCCCAAGGGGGGGGGGGGGCGTCACTTGGCGACAGTCGCCCCCCACGGGGTGGGGGGGCACCGTTGTATGTTGGGGGCAGGATGGACATGGGGCGGCAAGGGTACGTTAGGGGGACGTGCACCTCTTCACGCATGAAGCGAGACCAATTTCTGCAGATCCTGAAACAACACACAGAAATAGGATGGGGCTGTCATGAGGATTCCAAACGTGCTGGTTGCTGGCTCGGAGTCTGGTCCCATTATGCACTCTGCTTTCAACGCACGGGCGCTCAAAACGCCCATGTGCTGTGGTGTGCCTGTGTTCTAAGATAAGGTGCAAAGGAGGAAGGTGGGTGGGTGGATCGGTGCGTGGGCGGGCAGCGCGGGTGTATTCGAACAGTTGACAAACCATAGGATGAGCCCCCCCCCCCCCCCACCGGACCCAGGTTTCATAGTGGGAAAATGAGAAATTTTCTAGAGGCAAAACTGATTTGAGCCCTGTTTAGTGACGAATCGTTGGCTTACGGACACCCCTCCTCTCTTCTAATATAGCCTCGTGGGGCAGGATCGGGGAGCGGGGGTGGGCAGGCAGGCAGGTAGGTTAGCCCGCTTGCCACTTGCCACTTGCAACTCCCGTCCTGGACCTCTCTGCCAGGACACCACGCCACACTCCCGGCGACTAGTGACTAGATCCGCAACCCCATTTCCCTTTCCTGTCATGGCCCTGAAGCACCCCTTCGGCCTTTCGCCACATGGGAACGTTGGCTGGCAGTTACCCTGCTGCCCTGGTGATGGGCGCCAATCTAACGGTCGACGTATGTGCGGATTTGAAAGTGGTGCTTGTGGCTCTACCAAATGTGCCCTTCTGGATTGCCCCCCCCCCCCTCCCCGTCTCCATCCACAGGGGGAGCCCGGGCTCTGGATCTACGAGTGCCTCGCGGCCTGCGCCACGGACGAAGAGCGCACCAAGAAAATGGAGACGCAGCCGGAGTACGAGGCGGCCGTGAGGCAGTTCTTCCAGGACGACGCGGAGGCCGCCGAGGCCGCCTTCGACCGCGTGCTCGCCGCCCACCCCGAGGACGCCGCGGCCAAGGCCTTCCTGGACCGCCTCCGCCGCGACGACGGCGACGACGCGTGGCTGACCCCGCTCACGCCGCACCGCACGTCCGTCGTCTCCACCGTCCTGTCGACGGCCCCCTCGGACGTCGGGCCGGAGTTCCGCCGGCGGACCCAGAACGACGTCAACATCATCAGCGCCGTCAAGGCCTTCGGGGGCGGCAACCTGCAGGACGCGTCGCTGCTGCAGGACGTGGACCCGCCCACCGACGTGGCGCCGCCGACGCACGGCGCCGACAACGGCTTCCGCAAACGCGGCCCGAAGGCGGACGCGGACCCCCAGCCGCCGCACGTGCCGCTCCCGAAGCCGGAGCCCGTGCAGGACGAGCCCCAGCGGGCGACGATCTCGCCGGTGCCGTCCCTGTCGCTGGAGTCGCTGCCGGTGGCGAGTCCGAAGAGCCAGAAGAGCGCGCGCTCCGCGCGCTACAAAGAGACCTCCTTCCGGCTGCCGCGTGACAAAGTGCGGCCCCGCGCGGACGACCCCACGCACGACTTGGAGGTGGTGTCGCAGGACCCGAGCCTCACGCCGCGCCCGTTGGTGGTCCTCCCCGGACAGGACGACCCGGAGCCGGAGGCGGGGCAGGGCGGGTCGTTCCAGGCCAAGAAGCGCACGGCGCTGTGGAAGGTGAAGGCGAAGCTGTGGCTGAAGCTGGGGCTGGCCATGGCGCCGCCTTTTGTCGGGCTGACGGTGATGACCTGCCTCGTCTTCAGCGACCTAATTCAGGTCCGCTGTTGTGTGTTCTCTGGTGCAACGTTTTCAGGACTGCGCGAGCGGTGATCGGCGTGTTAGAGGTGAGCAATCCACTGATGTCTGTAATGTCGAGCAGATTTGTAGCATCCGAGATACATTTACGGATTCCAACTGATTCCAACTGATTCCAACTGATTCCAACTGACAGTACTGATTCCAATTGATTGCAACTGATTCCAACTGGTTCTAATCGGTTCCCACTAATTCGAACTGATTCCCAGTGATTTCAACTGACAGTACTAGTTCCAACGGTTGGTATGGCTGTAATGGTTGTAACAACGGCTGCGCCAAGCCCGACTCGCCCTACGTGCACAGTCCGGCCGCCCCGTGCTCTCAGCCAAGCCCACCCTGGCTTTCATGCCACAGTCCCCACGGTGCCCCCACCAACACCCACAGAGCACCCGTCACAACTCCCGCAGGGAATCGAGTACAAGAACAAGGGGAGTGGGCGGGGGGCAGGCGCGGGCCAGAGGATCCCCCCGACCCCCCCCCCCCAAAAGGATACAACGAGAAACCAGAAACGAGGTCGGCGGGCTCAACCGTCATAGCACATGATGCCTGACCAGCGGTGGCGATGTCGTGTCCCTGATGGGGGCATAAACGCTTACCCTGGCGCCGTCTTTGGCGCTTGGGTGTCCTCGGTGACCCCGCGAGCAAGAAGGGACTGATCCCGCTTCGCTGGTGCCTGGGGATCGTCCGGGTATTCGACTACTTCCTCTGCCTTGCAGCCCTGGGATGCGGTGCACATAAAGGATCGGGCCCCTGCCCCTGGGGAGCCCGTATAGAGTAGAATGCCAGAATGCATCCTCGTCACCGGCCCCCAGCCATTCCACGAATGAGGCCCACTCTCTCTGCGGTGGCATCATGGGACCCGACGGGGGGGGGGCACCCCCCCCCCCCCCCGTCGAAACTAGTTCAGGCCGAAACTAGTCCGACGAACCAAGTGAAAAAGGACACACCCCGTCTTGTTCTTGTGCTCCCGCCGTGCAACGTGTGGCAGTCCACAGATTCTGATTGAGGCCTGGTGTACAAGCAGCTCGGGATTTTTTGTGAGGGTCAAATCATCAAGTTTTACATCAAAAGAGAATGTCACACAGGGGGCACCTGCCCTCCCTTTTGTGGACCTCACGATGATGTGGTCAGTGTGTAAATGAAAGTTGTGATTTAGGCGCTGAAGGCGCCGGAAGATTTTTTTTTGGTAAAATCTGAAGCTGTGTGTCCACTCGAAATGCTTGGAGAATTCACGCAGGAGTGAAAAACACGAAAAAAAAATGCCCCCCGCCCCCCGCCGGACCCCTGACCCTGGCATCGGGCCCTTCATTTTGGCTTGACAAGCCCCCCCCCCCCCTGGGCTTGACAAAAGAGTGGGGGGGGACCCCCCCCCCCACACACACACACTACAAACCCCCCAAAAGTGCTCACGCCCCTTGGTCTCAGATCCCACACACGGGCAGCCCCCGTGCGTCATGCCGGCCAACAACACACTGCAGTTGGCAATTTCAAACGACCCCTGCCTGACAAACAAAGACCTGCCTCTGGGACCCGGGGACCCAATGTCCCCACCCCTGGCCCCTGTACCCCCCTGAGGAAGTCTCTGGTTGCCAATGTCGCCGACGGACATCTATGGCCATTTGCTTGTCCCAAAAGAACATCAGCCGGCAGTTGGTGGTTCAGCCTCGGTGATGGGGCACAATGACAACTGCTCTCCTCTCCGGCGGGATGAGGCCCCCTGCCGGAACCCCACCCCAGGCAGCCATGGGCAGCCGTGCCCGTACCCTTCCCCAGCCACCAATAGGGCCGAGCACCAACAGGGCCGAGCAGGGGGTAGGGGGGTGGGGGGCTAACCCAACGTAAACCGGCCATTTGAGGTGTATTCATGGGGTCAAAAATTTTCCAAAAGTTTCTTGCATTTCAGGCACTACTGGCCCTTATACAGCCCAGCATGGGACGCCTGACCGCTGACCGCCCAGACTGGGGGGTACTCGCAGAACCAGCACAGTGAAAAATGTAAGCCGTGTACAAAAAAACCGTATAGTCGTGTAATTTTTTTTTTTTGCTGTAAGTCGTGTGAATTATAAAAAAAAATTGAATTTTTTAATTTTTGCGGTAAGTTGTGTAATTATTTTTTTTTGCTGTAAGTCGTGTAAATTATAAAAAAAATTCAAAAATTGAAAGAAATCCAACCTTTGCAATACATGCGCAATATGTACAGCTGCTGGTTCCGTACGGCACCCCATAGCGACCTTAACGATGGGACGCCGAGTCCACAAAGCACATAGTACTCTGCGTGGCCACCAATTAGTTGGGACTCGGCCAATATAACATAGTTTCACATGTTGTCATTGGCACTACACTCAAAATCAGGCCCAAGAGAAGAGTCCTGACAGGGCCATGGCCAACATCCAGTGTGCCTGCACTGGGAACAAAATCAGGCTCAAGAAAAAGAGTCCCGACAGGGCCATGGCCAACGCTACTGCCACCATTATAGGCCACCAAGGCACTGGCATGGGGCCAATATTATAGCAATCTTATACGCTCCACCATTGGTACACCAAACGGCGGAGGAAAATACAGCCCACAAAACATGCACCCGCTACAAGTAGTTGCAGAATGCACGCTTGTAGATCAAGTCCGTTTTTGTGTCACCGGACTTGGGCTTTGCACCAGGATTGGCGTTAAGCTGACAAGCGGCGCGCAACTCTGGAACTACCTGCTTGCACAGGTCATCAATGAAAAGCTGGTCACGCTCCAGCTGGCCAGATGCATCTACTGGGTAGCCATCCGGCACCTTGCGCCACTCTCCACGGATGAGGACCTTGGGACGGGTGTCCTCCTCCTCGGTGGGAGTGTCCACGGAAGGTTGCGGCCTGGCCTCCGGGCTTTCCACGCTCTGCTCGGCGGAGGCCTCCTTGCCTTCGAGTGGGGTGGGGGTGGCCTGAACACTGTCCTCCTTAGCCGAAAGTGCACCTTCAACTTGGGTGCTGGGGGGGGACTCAGGAGGGCCAGCAAGCTCGATCACGCCCTCCACATCATCACCGGGCGCTTGAGCGACCCGCACAGCACGATCAGCGTTAACAATGCTGAGCACATAGTCCACAAAACCGGCACCCATTGGGACAAGGGGCACATTGGAAAAAGTACCCCGGTGCTCCACCACCTGCTTTGCGATGTTCAAGGTTTGAAAACCACAAGACCAACCGTCCGTTTGGAATCCCAAGGCGCGGTGCTTGGTGGTTCGCGAAAGCTTCTTCAAGGCCGACAAGAAAGGACGGATCAAATGAGTGGAGCTTAGGGGTTCCCAAACCCAAATAGTGAAAAGCTCCAACCGGACACGACAATCGAAGGCACACACAAACCAGTGCAACCCTTCCTTGTCATTGGAATTAACCACAAAAATGTGGCGGCGGCACCACCTCATGTTGGTCATTCTTTCGCCGGATTCAACTCTCTGCATGTACTTGGAGAGTCTCTTGATATATATAACCGCGAGAGTCCACGCACGTGGTTCATCGATTTCATTGTGGCAGACCTCTTGGTTCAACCAACACAGGATATCCTTGTCGGTCAACCAATCTCCCACCCCCAAAGGGGTTGTTTCGCTCGGAATGGTGCTCCGAGTACGCCTTTGGGGATTGGGAGGGTCGATAGGGGGTGCCTTGGGCAAGACCTTCTTTCCCTTCGCCTTCTTCTTTGGCACAGGGGCCGTAGGGGGAGGCGCAAAGAGGTCCACCTCTGAATCAGATGACTGGACCTCTTTTTTCTTCACCTCCTTACCTGGGGGAGAAGCGAATAGAGGATTAGAAAGGACGTCCAACTCCTCGTCACCGGACACAGGCTCGTTGGGGAGGGTGGCGGTCAAAACCTCCTCAACGTCTACCTCCTGACACCACTTTTGAAAAAGCCACTTGTCCGTGCTGGGGTGGGCCCTTCCACGAACTGGACACTCCAAAGTGTGTAGGCAAAAGCCACACCCCTCACAATGCATGCACCACAAGTACACGGTCTTGTGACATTGGCCACACACATAACGTGGCTGGAAGAGATTAAGGCAATGCCAAGTTCTCCGATGCACCTCCATGGGTGCAGCAACGGTAGTAGACGTAGACTCATCAGCACTGGGTGCGTTCAGAGCAAGCGCGGAGACATTAGCGTCGCTATCGGTATTGCTACCGGCCACCACCTTCCTGCGGCGGTTTGCAAGTGCCTTTTTCTTTTGGGATGCAAGTTTTTCGGACTGCCGGGTGCGAACCTTTGTTGATGGCTCCGCACGTGCAGTCACCTTGCGCTCAATGCGGCCCAACTTAAAAGGGCGTTGGGCAACAATCTCCCAAGAGTATTGAGAGGGTACCTTAAAATTCGGTTCTTTTACGAGGAGCCACAGCAACACACCCTCACACATCGCGAACGTGCAATAGTTTGCACAAGTACAACCATGTGCTGTCACGCGGTGGATGCGGATAAAGGCTACAAACACCTCCCACGTAATTGAGGTCCCTTCCTCTATCTTACGCAACGTGGCTTTCCATTCGGCCACGGCAGCACCATCAATGGGTCGATACTCCTTAATGGGTTGTCCGTTCAAGCCTCGTTTTTTTGAGGAATCTCCTTGGTCGAAAAAAAGGGCGTCGCCATCGTTGAAAAATGACCCTGACATCTGCAGTGCTCGGCTCTCTTGCCACATCCACGGCTCGGGTTGTGGGGCACGTCCAGAAAAGGCAAAAGGGCGGCTAGTCCATTGCTTGGCAATCTTTGGCAATGTGACTTGCAAGAATTCCACCAACGTGGACCTTCGATGGTCGGTGACCACCTTCAGCATATGTGCATGCGGCTCAGAAGGGGTGGCCGCAGGAATGCCGGCAGGAGAGTCACCAACTGCCCAGTTCGACCGCTGGTCCACATATTGCTCCTTGATATGTGCCAAGTGTTCTGGACGGGTAGAAGGACGGTTGGTCAAGGCATTCCACCCGGCATTCTTAACCTTGGGAGACCAACTACACCGTATTGTCTGGAGGCATTGATACAGTGCAAGACGCTCCTTCTTGAAAGCGGCCCCGGGTAGGCTCTGGGACAGAGCTCTTTTGAAGTTTCGGAAGACGTGGTACACACATTGCAACCATGCTACCAGGGTACGCCACACTTTGTGAGCAGAACCCCCCATTGCAGGTGCACCGTCACTTGTAACATATTGGACAAGCCGTTTCCAGCCAGGGAACAATGCCTCCACTTTTCTTCGCATGGTTTTACAAAAGTAGCGGACAGAGAACTTATTTTCTGACCCGGCTACTGCGATGCCCAATATAGCCACCTTGTGCGACGCCGTCAGGGTGCACATCAACAGAATGCGATTCTTCTCGCAAATGGTTTCGCATGTCCCATCAATTGCCAACCAAACAGCTGGGCCACAACGCTCTGCCTCAATTGCTTGCAACCGGGCATTGCGTAGCCATCGCAATGTGCTGAACACCATGCACATCTTTTTTGGTGTTTGGTATGTGTGACCAAGCAATATGAGTGTGTCATCATCACTCGACTCACGAGGCAAACTGGAAAGGATGCTGTGCAACTGCGCTCGTGTCACTTTCGAGCCAGTGCCATGCTGCTTGCGGCGCACGTTAGCAATGAAATTGGATATCATCCTGGATAAACGCTCCGGGTAATGTTCAATGCAGCAATTCTTGCCATGCACCCGCTGAACAATCTGGTGAACCTTCAAATTCGTTTTAAAGTATGCCTCCAGAATGATTTCCCTTACACCATCACCCAACCAGTTACCAAAACTTGGCACCTTGCCATCCCAGTTGTGGTAGCAACATGCATCACCATGTGTGTCCCCCTGCGTTGACTGCCAAAAAGGAACGTCATCAGGAGACGTGGACTCCACATACCGCACATGTACCGTGGCAGGGCACTTCGGCACATGGTCACTTCCCGGCTTTGCCGGGTTTGTGGCACACCACAACACGACATGCGTCTTGGACGACGCATGTCGGCGACGAAAGCCCTTTTCGCGCCAAGACGCCATGGCTTCCGAGAGTGTGGTGTGCCGACCTGCAAGGGTAGGCGTTGGGGTATCGGGCGCGTCTTCCTCCGCCGAGGACGTTTCTGCAGTCCCCTGCGGTGGCTTGAAAGTCAACCCATAGTAAACTTGGGCACCTCCCTCCGTACCCTTTTTGAAGCCTTGGCGTTCCAAAAAGAGACTAATGTCTCTTTTTGGGGCACGGAAGTGCTGCAAAGCATGGTCCAAGGTAGGCTTTTTTTTCACCCACTTCGTGGTTGACCCGTGACAATCAAAAAACTTGTCAAGCCAAGCCTCCATTTCTGCTCTTTTGTTGTTGCCCGTGTTATCCACGGGTTGTGCCTTCCACACGATTTCGCGATATATACCCACAGCACCTGTACCTGGGATATGCATTTGATCGCGAACAGCACCGATGGTGCGTAAATGGTTGCCATATTGTGCACTCTTCAGCCCGGGGACTGCATTGCGCATTGCATCCAGCAGTGGTTTTGATTGGACCACGTCGCAATGGTCCGCAGTGACATCGACATTGTCATTGATCCACTTTTGCAAGGCTTGCATGGCGAAATAAGAAGGCACGACAAAGACAGGACGGGACAGCGCACTGGACAATCTAAGGGTCGAAAAAAGATACGCCTGTAGGAAGACTACAAGCTCTATTGGGCTTTGCATCTGTCACATGCAAAAGGGCACGTTACCCCGATGTATATATAGACTTTCTGGAGTGGTATTTCGCTTAGCCCGCTTTACAAGGGGGTTGGGCATCGCGACTCCACACTGATGAGGAGCCCCAGGCGTCCCCGGTCATCAGTTTTTTCTTTTTCCCCCTCTCCGGCTGGAATATTGAAGTTGCACACAACTGCCGGTTGGGGGTGTTGGCAAGTGCGTACGTATGGCCATAGCAACTTGAGGTGGTGGCCTTGGACCACACAGCGCCAGGCTACAAGCACCGCTCCCCGCTTACACCACACATTCAACGCACAAGCTTAACCCCCGAACTGACATTGTTGGTTTGCAATGGAGACGTATTAGCCACAGCTCAGCCAAAAAGAATGTTCTGCTGTGTTATCGGGTGGCGGGTGGTGCGGCCTCACACTCGGACCCAAAATTTGTCTCGTTGCAAAAATTGCCACCCATACCCCCCCTGGGGGTATGATGCGGGGGGGCGGCCAACACCGTGTCACGGCCGCCCCCCACTAGCACGCATGCACAAGGGGTTGCCCAGGTGAGCTTCCGAACTACATACATGCAACAGAAAACAAAAGCAACGGTCCTTTCGGTTATCCAAGCCCCACGGTATGTGCACCAAAAGACGAAAAAAATAGAAACGGATCGGAAAGTGCACTTACATGAGGGGAATTCATGATGGAAACAGGACCTACGTACGTACAACACAAAACAAAAGGAACGGTCCTTGGGTTATCCACGTCCCACGATATTTGCACCAGAAAAACGAAAAAAAATAGAAACGGATCGTAAGGTGCACTTACATGAGGGAAATTCATGATGGAAACATGACGGGGCAGCCCATCGTGCACATGCACATATTACACACTAGCAAAGAGGAAATGTCACACACAAAAGAGGGGGGACAGCCAAGCCGGAGGCTGAAGGTAACCCAGAGAATGTCCAATTGGCATAGCAGCCGAAAATAGGAAATGCACTTTCATTGTCGGTCCCCCACATGCATTGCACCATATCATGGGTTTGTGGCTCCTCACCGTTGAATGACGAATAAGCTCCTTCGTCAGCTCAAGGGTAGAGAGTCCCAAACAGCCAAGCAATAGTACATTGCATGTGTATTCATAGGGTATCATCCGTGCCCACGGAACTCATTGTGGCCGATTTCTTCGTGTATGCCCCAGTGCCATTCGCAGAGCATTGCTTGAAGGACACTGCTGCATACACGAAGGGCAAAAACAAAAGGGGACAAAATTCAGAGCCAGGAGCAGAATCAGAAGTGGCCCACAAGTGGGCAAATTGGCTACCTCACCTCTGCCGTATTGGGGAGCCCCACCGTTGCAGAGCGGGGGGCAAAATCAGAAGTGGCCCGGAAGTGGGCAAATTGGCTACCTCACCCCTGCCGTATCCGGGAGCCCCACCGCTGCAGAGCGGGGGGCAAAATCAGAAGTGGCCCACAAGTGGGCAAATTGGCTACCTCACCCCTGCCGTATCGGGGAGCCCCACCGCTGCAAAGCGGGGGGCAAAATCAGAAGTGGCCCACAAGTGGGCAAATTGGCTACCTCACCCCTGCCGTATTGGGGAGCCCCACCGCTGCAGAGCGGGGGGCAAAATCAGAAGTGGCCCACAAGTGGGCAAATTGGCTACCTCACCCCTGCCGTATCGGGGAGCCCCACCGCTGCAGAGCGGGGGGCAAAATCAGAAGTGGCCCACAAGTGGGCAAATTGGCTACCTCACCCCTGCCGTATCGGGGAGCCCCACCGCTGCAGAGCGGGGGGGGGAAATCAGAAGTGGCCTACAAGTGGGCAAATTGGCTACCTCAGCCCTGCCGTATCGGGGAGCCCCACCGCTGCAGAGCGGGGGGCAAAATCAAAAGTGGCCCACAAGTGGGCAAATTGGCTACCTCACCCCTGCCGTATCGGGGAGCCCCACCGCTGCAGAGCGGGGGGCAGAATCAGAAGTGGCCCACAAGTGGGCAAATTGGCTACCTCACCTCTGCCGTATCGGGGAGCCCCACCGCTGCAGAGCGGGGGGCAAAATCAGAAGTGGCCCACAAGTGGGCAAATTGGCTACCTCACCCCTGCCGTATCGGGGATCCCCACCGCTGCAGAGCGGGGGGCAAAATCAGAAGTGGCCCACAAGTGGGCAAATTGGCTACCTCACCCCTGCCGTATCGGGGAGCCCCACCACTGCAGAGCGTGGGGCAGAATCAGAAGTGGCCCACAAATGGGCAAATTGGCTACCTCACCCCTGCCGTATCGGGGAGCCCAACCGCTGCAGAGCGGGGGGCAGAATCAGAAGTGGCCCACAAGTGGGCAAATTGGCTACCTCACCCTTGCCGTATCGGGGAGCCCCACCGCTGCAGAGCGGGGGGCAAAATCAGAAGTGGCCCACAAGTGGGCATATTGGCTACCTCACCCCTGCCGTATCGGGGAGCCCCACCGCTGCAGAGCGGGGGGGGGGAATCAGAAGTGGCCCACAAGTGGGCAAATTGGCTACCTCACCCCTGCCGTATCGGGGAGCCCCACCGCTGCAGAGCGGGGGGCAGAATCAGAAGTGGCCCACAAGTGGGCAAATTGGCTACCTCACCTCTGCCGTATCGGGGAGCCCCACCGTTGCAGAGCGGGGGGCAAAATCAGAAGTGGCCCACAAATGGGCAAATTGGCTACCTCACCCCTGCCGTATCGGGGAGCCCCACCGCTGCAAAGCGGGGGGCAAAATCAGAAGTGGCCCACAAGTGGGCAAATTGGCTACCTCACCCCTGCCGTATCGGGGAGCCCCACCGCTGCAGAGCGGGGGGCAGAATCAGAAGTGGCCCACAAGTGGGCAAATTGGCTACCTCACCCCTGCCGTATCGGGGAGCCCCACCGCTGCAGAGCGGGGGGCAAAATCAGAAGTGGCCCACAAGTGGGCAAATTGGCTACCTCACCCCTGCCGTATCGGGGAGCCCCACCGCTGCAGAGCGGGGGGCAAAATCAGAAGTGGCCCACAAATGGGCAAATTGGCTACCTCACCCCTGCCGTATCGGGGAGCCCCACCGCTGCAGAGCGGGGGGCAGAATCAGAAGTGGCCCACAAGTGGGCAAATTGGCTACCTCACCCCTGCCGTATCGGGGAGCCCCACCGCTGCAGAGCGGGGGGCAAAATCAAAAGTGGCCCACAAGTGGGCAAATTGGCTACCTCACCCCTGCCGTATCGGGGAGCCCCACCACTGCAGAGCGGGGGGCAGAATCAGAAGTGGCCCACAAATGGGCAAATTGGCTACCTCACCCCTGCCGTATCGGGGAGCCCAACCGCTGCAGAGCGGGGGGCAGAATCAGAAGTGGCCCACAAATAGGCAAATTGGCTACCTCACCCCTGCCGTATCGGGGAGCCCCACCGCTGCAGAGCGGGGGGCAAAATCAGAAGTGGCCCACTTGTGGGCAAATTGGCTACCTCACCCCTGCCGTATCGGGGAGCCCCACCGCTGCAGAGCGGGGGGCAAACTCAGAAGTGGCTCACAAGTGGGCAAATTGGCTACCTCACCCCTGCCGTATCGGGGAGCCCCACCACTGCAGAGCGGGGGGCAGAATCAGAAGTGGCCCACAAATGGGCAAATTGGCTACCTCACCCCTGCCGTATCGGGGAGCCCAACCGCTGCAGAGCGGGGGGCAGAATCAGAAGTGGCCCACAAGTGGGCAAATTGGCTACCTCACCCCTGCCGTATCGGGGAGCCCCACCGCTGCAGAGCGGGGGGCAGAATCAGAAGTGGCCCACAAGTGGGCAAGGTGGCTACATAACCCCTGACGCTTTTTTTTTCTGCTGTAAATGCGTGTAACAAAAAACCGCCAGGTCGTGTAATTTTTTTTTTTTTGCTGTAAGTCGTGTAATTTTTTTTTTTTCGCTGTAAATGCGTGTAACAAAAAAACCGTCAGGTCGTGTAATTTTTTTTTTTTTGCTGTAAGTCGTGTAATTTTTTTTTTTCGCTGTAAATGCGTGTAACAAAAAAACCGTCCGGTGGTGTAATTTTTTTTTTTTTCGCTGTAAGTCGTGTAAGCCGGCTTACACGACTTACAGCGAAAAAAAAAAATTACACGACTATACGGTTTTTTTGTTACGCGCATTTACAGCGAAAAGAAAAAAATTACACGAATTACAACATACACACCAGCACACGTGCATGCGACACCCACGCCCTTAAACGTGCACGCGACGCCCACGTCCACAATCGTGCGCGCGACACCCACGGCAACAGGCGGCCCCGCACACCCTTCATGGAGGAAGTGGACGGCACACAGGGTTGGCAGGTGGAAGACCAGCAGCGGAGTGGCGAACCCCACACCAAAGGGGTGCCTCACAGTGCGAGAATAGGGGACCCGGTGTACGGGCCCCACTTACAATGACAAAAACCCCCACCGCATCAACCACAGCCCCAGTGGTCCAACTATTGGGCCCCACTCCGGCGTTGAGGACGTGGAGTGTGTCCGGGACTGCGGTGGGGGCGTGTGGGGGGGTGGCGGGTCGGGGGTGGCGGGGGCGGTCTGGAGCGGGCGCGGCGGGGACATAGCGAAGTGGTGGGAGTTGGCGGGCATGAGCGCAAAGACCGGGGACGCGGGGGTGAGCGGGGTGAGCCCCAGCTTTCTGCAGACCTCCCCGCAGACGTGGTTGCTGAAGAAGGCCTTGATGCCGTTGGGGCCTCACACGCAAACACCGCAAAACGCACCAGCCCCATGCAAGCGGCGATGCCCCGGCACGCTTCGTGCGGGGGGAAGGCCGGGTGGCTGTTCAGGGCCCTGCGAGGCAAACAGTGCAGGTCAACCCCCGCAGCAGCAGCCACATCTGCAGCAGACCAAGTACTGGGCCCCGTGTGCACGCAAATGAAGCAACATGCGCCGGCCCCATCGCCAAGCAGGCGACGATGCCCTGACGCACTCTGCACAGGCGTGAGGCGTGACTGTCTGTGACTGTCCAGGGCCCCGTAAGGAAACCAACGAAGGATGAAATGCCCACATGGGGCAATTCTCCAAACACCTTCGCATCTCATGGACCATATTGAGGGCGTAACTGCCACGGACTGGACCTCGCTGTGCCTTTCCTCCTGCGGAAAGGCGCCTCGCCGTCGCCTGGTTCGTACGACTGTTGGATCGGCCTGACGAGATCCTGAACGAGCCAGTGCCCCGCCTGTGCACGTGTTTGCTCGCGGCGATTATTATTTTTTAAGGGCGCATTTCGCGGATAGTGCGCGATGTGCACAGTACGTGTGGTGTGCGTTGGTAGCATAGCCTCAAACAGAAGGTATGTGTACGTGATGTGACGTCTTCACAATGTTGTCCGATTCCCCACTGGGCCCATATCAGGCTTTTGCCTAGTGTTCGGTCTACGGGACGGGGGGGGGGATGGGTGAGTGGGTATGAGGGCCCAAAAAAGTTTGTATACCTAAATGGGCCTCTCATATCTCTATTCAAAATTTCTTTTTTCCCCAGACAAAATTTTTTTTTGGTGTTGGGTGGGTGGGTCCGCCAGAACCACCCCCCCGCCCCACGCCCCCCCCCCCCCGGGTGGATAAGCACATTCCTGGCCCACATGGTTAGGGCTGGTCCACAGCCTGCAACCTCCACCCCAGCTCAAGGCCCCTCCCTCGCTGCCGGCTGCAGCAGGCACCCTGACCGCCGCCCCAGCCGCGGCATTCCCTGAGGCACTGTGCCCCTGCCCTCCAGCGCCTGCCTTCTCGCTCTCCCGCCCGTCTCCCGCCCCCTGCCTCCCCTCCGCCCAGGAGTACACGCGGGACGACGTGCTGGTGGTCGTGTTTGACACTATCCACCACTTGACGAAGCTGACGGACCAGATGGCCGTGGAGCGGGCCGTGAGCATGAGGTACATGGACTCCTGGGGGGCTGGGACGAGGGGAGCCCTGCAGGAGCAACGGGCACTGCTGGATGCCGCCGCCGCCGACTTCTCGGGCTACTTGGTCGAAAAAACTTGGCATCTGCCAGCGCGGCTGTGGCTGCGGGCGTCGGTGTGCCGGAAGATCGTCGAGGAGCTCGAAGATGTCCGGGTGTGTGCTGCTGCTGCTGGCACCACCCCATCTGCTGGGCCCTTTTCAGTGGAACAGGGACTGCATTTTATTTGTTTACTATGTATTTGGCATAAGTTCGGCTGTATGCCCACCAGAGTATAGGGGCACTGGGTTGGCCTTGGGAGGCAAGGGGGTCACCCCTATTAGGAGGGCGGGGAACTCAAAAAAACATGTTTTTAGAAGGTTTTAGAGGGGCAGGGTTGGATATTGGGGCCCACCGAGGGGTAGGAAAGACTGAAATTACGATATGACATCACCGCTGACAGGATCCTAACAGAACTACCCAAAAGTGCGGCAATTTGGGCTGCATGCAACCGCAAGAGCTTATTGCATCCCCAATACGACATGTCTCACCATAATAGTCAGGGGCAATACACCAAATAATCACATGTTATCTTGTAAGGGTGTACACAGGGCTACCAATTGCCATCCTGAAGGAAAGACGGCTATTTTTGGTAGTTAAGGTCGGATCCTATCAGCAGTGATCTCTTACCCTTTGCTACCCCTTGGTGGGCCCCAATACCTAGCCCATCCCCCCCCCGTCCCCCTGCATTGGTGCCCTCGTGCATCAGCCCCCCCCCCCCCCTGTTCAGCCCCATGTGGAACCCCCCCCCCCAATTGCGGGAATCAGATGCACAAAGCACACAAACAGCTCATGCCGTGATCGGATTGCCCGTGACACGGGGGCAGCAGCGGAGTATCCGCTGCTGCATCGCCATTTGCGGGAATCAGTCCAGGCCGAGGGAGGGGTTGAGGGTTGCTGCCCCCAACCTGTGTCCACGGCCCATGTCCTCTTTGATCACACCACAGGCCATGAGCTCAGGCCTATCGACGGTTCACCTGCAGCGGTTTTTTGGCAGTTGTCCGACAGCGGTCGGTGGTGAACGTAGCGGTGTACACGATGAGGAGGGGGAGGGATCCTCAAGGGCAAAGGGAGCGAGCGAGAGCTCAGGGGAACGCGAGAGAGAGAGGGAGAGGGTGGGCCAGGGAGGGCGAGAGGGAGGCTGTGACACGGCATGGTCGAGTCCGCTCCGCATCAGGGCACTGTGGACGCCCCCCTCTCGAGCCCCAGCGCCGTGTTCGAGCACTACAGCAGCGGCATTTACGACTGCGAACGCTTCATCGCCGAGTCCACGGACTACACCGTGGACACAGACTCTGCCATCGGCATGAGCACGACCCTCCTGATGCTGAAGACGAAGGAGGTGCTGTTGTCCAAGGGCACGCACATCGCCCGCAGGCTGCACGCCGGGGTCTTCGACGAGGAGGCCCTCCAGCACCTGCTGACCCAGAGGCTCGTCACCGAGATGTACCTGCACCAGATATCTGTGCAAGGAGGGGCCCGCCTTGCGGTGCCCCTCGACAATTTACTAAAATCGGAGGTGGGCCTGCAGAAGGCGGCAGGTCCCTCCCTCCCTCCCTCCCTCCCTCCCTCCCTCCCTCCCTCCCTCCCTCCCTCCCTCCCTCGATTGGCAGCCGGTCTAATGACCACAAAAAGCGCCAGGCACAGCAGTTGCAGTGTTTTTGCGAGTTCTGATGCGGCCTGAGCTCATGGCCTGTGGTGTCATCAAATGAGACACGAGCCATTGCGGACAGCAACCGCCAACCCCTCCCTCGCCTCTCCCGCCTGCACACCTGCTGCGCTCCCCCCCACTGTTCCACTCAGCCCAGTGCTGGAGGCCTGCCTGTTTGGCATTTTGCTTGCCGTGTTGTGCATGCCCCTGAGGGGTGGGGGGAAGGAAGATAGGCCCAATCCGTGGCTGCGAACCCCCCTCCCCTTGCCCCCTCCTTTTTGAAGGATACTCCCAGTGTTCTGCGTCTGTGCACACGTCCTCATCTGAATCAGACATTGAAAATGACTGCAGCACTCGCCACACTCTTTTTCCTGTTTGGAAGGAACATGCAGTTCTCCTGTGTTCATGCTTCCTGTGACAAGGAGGTGGAGTCTTTTGCTTCACCCAATCCCACTCACCCCAATTGGTCCAAATTTCAAGCCAGCACAAAGTGAGGGTGCTGGTTCCCCCTTTCTGGGGGCAGCACATGACCCAGAGAATGCATGACCAGAGCAGTGACGATCTGTGCCATCATGGACCAGTGACGAAAAAGCACCCGATGACTCTAGTGCCCAAGCGGCAGGAACCTGTGTGCTGGGACAGTACGGTGCACAGAAAACCCCTGTTTTTGCAGAAGCAACCACAACAAACAAAGACCAACACGAAATGCACGAAAAAAAAACAAGATCACAACAATGGGACACCTCAGCAACAGATGGCAGATTTCGACTGACCCATGGACTGCAGTAATGACTGCACTAGGGAGACCAAAGACATTCCCTCGCATGCAGCAGTTCAGAGGACGATGTCATAGCGCCCAGTCCATGAAGAGTCTGGGTGGTGTCCTTCCCTGAGTCCATGACCATTTATCTCGTAGGGGCTCAGCATCAGAGGGCATAAGTGCAGACCTGGCATTAGAGGGACTGCAGGAGCAAACAAACCAAGAATAGAGCACGATGCGAACGCAAACTGGCAAAAGCACGTGTGGGGTGCAATATGGAGGAAAATGGGTGGTGGGGACTCAAAAGTAGGAAAACAGCACAACAGGATCCAGAGAACCTAGTAGTTGAAATCCAACGGGGGTTTACTTCTTAGGGGGGGACTTCCACACCAAAAGGCGCAGTCAAACGCAGGAGCATGGAGCGTCACACACAGAACAAAACCAAGTCCAAACCAAGTCAGTCACAACATCACTACCAATGATCCTGGTGGTTACATCTCCCAAAGTCCTGGCGGTGTGTCAGGGGACGACGTCCATAAGCGGATCTCTGAAAGGTTTGCATTGCACAGGTAATGGGTGTTACGAGGCAGGGTTTCGCTCTGCAAGGTGCAACACAAGCAAAGAAATAGCACCCTAGGCCTGCATGACCAGAGATACCGGAGAGTACTTGGCAGGGTAAGCCCCATAGGTGTATGTTGAGCCCCCTGTCATAGCCTCCTCTATCATGAGCATCTAGGGTGTGGGTGAGCAGGGTGCATCTACAAGCCTGCAATATCCCTCAGAAGTATGTGCGAGGGCGGACACAGAGGTTTAGCTGGGCTATGCCTCATGTGACCCATGCTTGGTCCGGTGAACAGTGTATGCTTGGTCATCGGCAAACATGCCACCAGTGTCCGGCAGGAGAACTGTGTTTCCTTCGGAATCAGTGCTGTCCCGTGTGCCACATGGGAATATCCGCTGCTGGCGCAACCATAAATCATTAGGAACAAGTTGCATCCCATGTCTGGCGTAGTAAGATCCAGCTCTTTCTGATCACGTGTGACCCGGCAGACAGACGCCAGTGCTCGGCTTGGTCACCAGTTCTCCTGCTCTTCCCGGGCCCCCTCCCATCCACGGAGCCTTTGCGGCAAACCTTCGTCGATTGCCTTCTTGGAGCACAGCCTCGCCATTGCACCTCCTGTCCTGGCGATGGCAGATGGCACATTGCGCATTGTACCCCCCTCTCCATCGCCCCCAGCCCCCTTTCGAGAGCACCAGACTACTGCTATCCCCTGGTCCTTTTCATGGCAGTGTGATTTTCTCATCGGAGAGAACCACAGACCTGTGATTCTCTCGTGGGCCTCTCATAGGTCTGTGTGTTCATCAGTCCGCTGTGACTCTCTCCAGTGAGAGAGTCATAAAGCCATGAGAGCATTGCCGTGTGGTGCTCGGTCTCTCTCTCTTTCCCCCATCCCTCTGTTTTGAACCCTTTCTGCCCCCCCCCCCCCCCCCGCTCTAGCTCTAGATCTCTTATTTTCTCTACATTTCTCTCCCGCTGTCGCTCTTGCTCTCTTTCTCTCTTTGTCTCTCCTGCTCTGTCGCTTTCTCTCTATCTCTCTCGCATGCGCTCGGCTCCCTCTTCCCTGTCAATCTCCTTCTACCCTTTTTCTTCTCGCCCCCCCACCCCCTTTCTCAGGAGAGCAACTGCTGCTTGATCTTCCGGTCCCCGCCAGCGTCAACACCAGCCTCGCCACCGCATTTTGGCAAGCTGAGGCAGCGTTCGTCGAAGGCGTGCACGTCATCCTGCTCCAGGAGCTCCAGCACGACATCAGCCACGCCGCCGACGCCCGCGCCATGCTCCTCACGACCATCACCATCCTGGGGGCAGTGGCCCTGCTGTCCTTCCTCTTCGGCACGGTGACCGCGTTGTACTCAGCCTGGGCCGTCACCCAGCCCTTCAACCAGCTCAACCTGGTCAAGGAGCAGCTCACGCAGGAGAAGCTTAAGCGCATCTCCCAGTCCAAGGCCGTGAGCTGCTTCGTGCCGTACGGCAGTCTGGACCTGCTTGGGTGCGACAGCATCACCAGCCTTGAGATGGGCACCAGCTGTCTGAGGCCCCTGACGGTCCTGTTCGTCTGCCTCCGGAGCTTTGAGGAGGTGAGGCCCATTCTCCCCGTGTGCTTTGCTGCTCGCCTTCATTAGGTCCGTCTTCAATGCACGGCACGCCCCAAAGGAGGGGCTGAATGCGTGTGTTGGGGGGGTGTTTGATGGGTGGATGGTGGTTCAAAACGAGCCCAGACACAGGCCCCGCCAGCACTAAGATGAGGGTTGTAGGGTGAAGGTGTTGTAAGGCTCGGCCTCAGAAGCCGATGTGTGCCTCATGCAGATTCACTACTGGGGGGCGGAACATTAGGATCGGGCGAAATTTGGAATGGCAAACCTTGGCACAATAGAAGTGTGCCACATTATGCTGCGGTATTTGAAGGTTCGAGGCCATTTCTCTTGTGGTCGCCTTTAGCTCTCTCGGCATGCACATGTCCAGTGTGCCCAACAGCCTCTAGGAAATAAGAGCAACCATCCAGAAGCAGTAAGAAATGACAGTCACCAACCACAGGCCCAAAGGAAATGACAACCACCATTCGCGGTCTCTGCTTCTCTTGTGCCACAATCTGGGAGTTTTGTCTCTGCACCAAATTTTGCCATTCCAGTTTTTACCATAGTTTGGCCGAGACTGCGCGCCTCGTTTAACGAGGCGCGCAGGGGGGGGGGGGGGTTTGCCGCTAACGAGGCGCAAGGGGGGGGGTTGGCGCTAACGAGGCGCACGGGGGGGGGGGGGAGTTTGGCGCTAACGAGGCGAACGGGGGGGGGGGTTTTGGCGCGAACGAGGCGCACGGGGGGGGGGGTTGCGAACGAGGGGCGCGGGGGGGGTTTGGCGCGCTGACGAGGCACGCGCGGGGGGGGGGGTCCACATATAAGTCTGTGCATACACAAGGCGGTGCACATACAAGCCGGTGCACACACAAGGCGGTGCACACAAAAGGCGGTTTGTAGCCACCGCGGGAGTCTTGTTATTTAAGGGGCCACAGGCAAGGCGGTACACACAGAAGGCGGTGCACACACAAGTGGCGCACACAAAAGGCGGTATGTAGCCACCGCGGGAGTCTTGTTATCTAAGGGGCCACAGGCAAGGCGGTACACACAGAAGGCGGTACACACACAAGGCGGTGCACACAAAAGGCGGTCTGTAGCCACCGCAGGAGTCTTGTTATTTGAGGGGCCACAGGCAAGGCGGTACACAAAGAAAGCGGTGCACACAAAAGGCGGTGCACACAAAAGGCGTTCTGTAGCCACCGCAGGAGTCTTGTTATTTAAGGGGCCACGGGCAAGGCGGTACACACAGAAGGCGGTGCACACAAAAGGCGGTGCACACAAAAGGCGGTCTGTAGCCACCGCAGGAGTCTTGTTATTTAAGGGGGGTGCGGGGGTGTCCCCTACATCGAGCGGAGCGAGCTGTAGTCCACATACAAGGCGGTGTATACACAAGGCGGTGCAGATTCGAGGCGGTGCACACACAAGGCGGTCTGTAGCCACCGCAGGAGTTTTGTTATTTAAGGGGGGTGCGGGGGTGTCCCCCGCATCGAGCGAAGCGAGCCGAAGTTGAGGGAGGTCCACATACAAGGCGGTGCATAGGGGGAGGGGGGATTGGCGCTAATGAGGCGCACGGGGGGGGGGGGGGGGGGTTTGGCGCGCTAGTGATGCGCACGGGGGGGGTCTTGGCGCTATCGAGGCGCATGGGGGGGGGTTGGCGCCGGGGGCTTTGGCGCTAACGAGGCGCACAGGGGGGGGAGGTTTGGCGCTAACGAGGCGCACGGGGGGGGGGGGGGGCTTGGTGCTAATGAGGCGCGCGTCGAGCCCGATTTGCGCCTCGTATAACGAGGTGTGCAGTTTCAGCCAAACACTCGTTTTCGCGCGTTCCTAATTTTCCCCTCCTCAGTACAAACTCATGTGGCGCTGGATCATAAAAGCAACCACCAGCTCACACATGATCAGGTATGGGTGGCTCCCACTGAGCCATGCACCAGACGGACCCGATTCCTGCCGGGTTCAGGGCATGGCAGGAGCGGGCGGTGCTAAGTGGCACGTGGGATGCAGCCGATGCCTCACCATCCTCAGTCGCTGTACCGTGTATGTGTGGCACGTCTGGTCCGGAACTGCCCCAGATTTGCTGAGCAGGAGAGCGGTGGGGGAGCGGTTTGGGGCGATTGCAACAGCGGACTGCAGAAGTTTGGGGTGAGGAATGTGCTTGGTGCTTGGCTACGGGGCGGGGCATCCAACCCTCACCAACCCTCACCAACCCTCACCAACCCTCACCAACCCTCACCAACCCTCACCAACCCTCACCAACCCTCACGACCCTCACCCATCCACCATCCAACCCTCATCAATCCTCACCCAAGCCAACCCTCACTCAACCCACAGCAGCCCTTACCACCCCTCGCCCAAACAAGGGTGGGTCGGAGGGAAGTATGGGGGCTGTCGCTTTTTTCAGTGGTCTGAACGTTTGCTATGTTGTATGTCGGTTGCCAGAATTGATGCAGAAGGTCCGGTGGTGCGCGCTTTTGCTTACCGCCGCGCGGCTGCCGCTCGTTTGTTGGTGTCCCCCCCATGGCCATCCCCTTGTCTCACACCGTGTGACAGAACGGTACCTCTGGTCTTTTGGTCCACTGATGAGCCGATTTTCTTCCGGCGCATTGCGCTCATCGCCTCTTGTGCATGCGTGCAATAGCTCCGGCGGGGGGTTCGAGGGCAAAGAAGAGTTTGCGTGGGCCTCTGATTTTTGGCCCCCTACTCAGAATTTCATTTTTGCCTCGGGGAGTATTGTTTTGGTTTCCTTCGGGTGAGTGGGCGGTTCGGCCAGCGTGGGTGGGTCCTCCATTACCGCCCCCCTCCCCCTCCCCAAGGCGTGGTAAAGCCAGCCGCTGCGGGTTTGGGGGTCAACGACGGCACAGCCAAAAGGTGGGCGTCCCCGCCCCACCAGCACCCCTTCCTCCCGCCTCCAACTCGATCCCCAAAACGCCTCTTTGGCAGGTGTCCTCGTACCTGAGCCCGCAAGAGAGCGTCGTCTATCTCAATGCCTGGCTGGCGGGGGTCGTTCCGGAGGTGACGTCCCACGGCGGGATCATCGACAAGCTGCTGGGCGACACGGTCCTCGTGTTCTTCGAGAAACCGCACCAAGCGATGGAGGCGGCGCTGGGCATGTTCAAGCACGTGCAGGTCGCGTGCCGTGGCGGTGCCCTGCTCTGGCCTGACTGTGCCGGTGGTGTTGCAGGGGGTCGGCGACGAAGGGAGGTGGGGGCGGGGACGGACCCCATAACAGAGCGCACGCCACCCCGCGACCGGCAAGGAGCGCGCCATGCGCACGCGCAACCCATGGGACGGTGGAGCGCAGGGTGTGGACGGCCGGTACAACGCGCTGAGAAGTGGGGCACCTGGGCCCGCGCACACGGAAACGCGGTGACGCAGGTGGTGGACGACCGCAGAGCGGAGGTGCGTGGGGCCGGGGAAACCGTCAAACGACCCCCGCAGCAACCAGCGCGACCCCGGCACGCCAACTGACCTTTTGGGACCGTGGAATATGGCGATTGCTTTTCTTGGTGGTCCATTAAGATCACCTTTTTTCTGTGATTTGGGATATTGGTGCCGCCCTGCCACCCAGTGTCACCCCCTTCTTGTCCTTTGGACTTTGGAGGTGGAGATTGGGGAATCCCCTGACGACTTCATGACGCAATAGTCACCTCTTGTGGCTTCTCAGGGCGCGCGTACACAACGCCCTTGGGCATGGGGAAAGTTGGCTTGCCCGGGGGGGTCATTCGAGCCCCCCAAAGGAGGAGGGGGGGGGGGGGGTCTGGGAACGGGGCTCTCGGGGCAGGCCAGTCCCAAGAGGCGGGTCTGAAACCTCTAATGATAATGATAAATGACTCCTCTAATGATAAAACCTCTAATGATGACTCACCAACTGCGCCGCAAAGCGGCCTCGAAGTTTTTTTTTTCAGAAAAATTTTCCCCATGACACAAACCTCAAGATGATCAGTGCGTCGTGGGGATCATTTTGAGCCGCGTATGTTGGGGTACCTTAGGACCCCCCCCCTCCAACCTCCCCTTGTCAGCCCGTCGGGGGTCGCCGTCAGCCCCGTTGGGGGTCCCCGTCACAGGAGCCCAGAAGGGGGGGGGTCCGGGAAAGGGGTCCCCTTCCCGCCCCCCCCCCCCCCCCCCGCGCAAGCCAATTTTCCCCTGCCCTTGTCAGAGCAGGAGGTGTCGTTTCCGTCAAATTTTGGAACTTTGGTGTTGCTCTCGCAAGGGGGCGGGGGGGGGGGGGGTACAACATTCACGCTGCTCCCGGTGGGCCAGGGCCCTGCCGCCGTCCAGGCGGACCGGGGTCCGGGCCGGTCTTTTCCCTCTTTTTCTGGACCACGTGAAGACCAGCCCTGGCCTTGCCCCCCCCCCGCCCACCTGCGCTTCGGTGGGGTCTGGCGGCTGTCGACAGTCCGCTCGGCCTTGGAACCGGACAGTCAGGCAGTTCAGCCTCGTGGTGGGGCAGGGAAGGAAGCCCACCCCCGAGGGCCTGCTCCTGCATGAGGCCGCCAGCCCGACCCAACCCAACCCCCCCCCCCCCCCCCCTCGTGCCGCCCGCAGCTGCACAACAACACGGACGACGCCGAGCCCATGCGGCTGCACATCGGCATGAACACCGGCGACGTCGTCCTGGGCACCATCGGCACGGAGTCCCGCATGGAGACCACCACCGTGGGGGACGCCGTCAACGTCGCGAGCCGCATGGCCAGCCTCTCGCACATGTACCAGACCCCCTTCCTGTGCAGCCACAGCACCCGCACCCAACTGAAGAAGAAGTCGGGCGTGCGGTTCCGCGCCCTCGGGCCGGCGCGCGTGAAGGGCCGCCCCCACCCCGTGAACGTGTGCGAGGTCCTGGACGTGCAGAGCGAGGAGCAGCAGACGCTGAAGAGTGCCTCCGATGATATTTTTCAGGTGTTTTTTTTGGGGGGGGGGAGTGAAGTGCGGCGAGGGGGGGCAGGCTGCTTGAGGAGGATGGGGGGCACTCCGAGCCTCCGGGGGCGGGGGCGGAACTAGAGCCCCCGGGTTGGAGCGCCCCCCCGCCAGCGATGCATTGGAAGGGGGGGGCGTACCCCCCCACCCCCCCAGGGCGCCCAGCCTATGCCCAGCCACTGTCCCCCTGGCGGCAAGTGCCAGCCTCGATGGCATTTGTAACCGACAGTAACCGCCCCCAACTGCTTTGGCAACCTCCTCCAACCGCCTGCCTGACCGCCTCTGGGGCCGCCTCTGAGGTGCCTTCCCTTCCAATGCATCCCTGCCCCAGCAGCGGTCTGGCGGAGCCAGGGTGGTGCGTACTGTTCGGCCTATGGGACAGGGGGGGGTGGGCGAGGGGGGGGGGGGGAGGGCTGGGCCTCACGCACACGGAAATGCAGCGAGGCAGGTTATGGATGGCCTGAGGACGGTGGTGTGGAGAGGGCAAAACCAGTCAAGCGCAACAACCCCCGCAACAACCAGCACAACCCCAGTACGCCAACTACTGGGCACCGCTGACGCACAACGGCACATCCCGCCACATTCAGCACAGCCCCAACACACCAACCACGGGGCTCCGCGAACGCGAAAACGACACCAGCAAGAGCACCGGCCGCAGCGGCCGACAGAAAGCAGCGACCTGACGCAACATGCGAAGGGCAGAACGGGTGACTGTCCAGGGCCCTGTAAAGAAACAGCAACCCGACGGAATGTCACACGGAGGGTCCGCCAGATCACCCTCCCCGTTTTGAATTAGCACATCCCTGGGCCTAGCGCACGGCTTAGACAAGGCACGTGCCTGCCCCAAAAGCGGGGAGGGGGAGGGGGGGGGGGGTGCAGCAGCATTCGGACCCCCGTCCCCTTTACCATCCCCTCGCCCCCCCCCTCTCCTGTGCCCCCAGCCGCGTCAGGGGACGGTTGCCCAGCTGTACACGACAGCACACGACAAGCACAATCATGGCCAAGGGGACGAGTCATCCAAACTGCCTGCCCTCGGGTGCATGGCCCGGGCGTTGTCTATTGGACAAGCCCCCCCCCCCCTTTTTTGAGTTATAAATGTCGACCTCCTACCGCCGTCGGTTACCAAACCACCGCCGTCGGCTGGGGGGTTTGGACTCGTGCGGGGGGGGGGGGGGGGGGGCGACCGTCCTCCATGCGGACTGAAGTCCTACAATTTTGGGCACCGAAAGTTTTTTTTTCCAAAATGGTCCACGAAACACCCAAAACAGTGGTGCCGACGGCGCTGGAGGGAAAATGTTTTCAGACGACTTGGAAGGGGGGGAGGGGGGAGGGGGGAGGGTTGCGGGTCTGGACCCCCGGGGGGGGGGGGGGGGGATGGCTCCTTAAAAACAAATCATTCTACGGTGATGTATGGGTCACAGAGGCAAGGGCGCATTGGAATGATTTTTTTAAAGGAGCAGCCCCCCGCGCCCCCCCCCCCGGGGTCCACACCCGCAACCCCCCCTCCCCCCTCCCCCCCTTCCAAGTTGCCTGAAAAAGGTTTTCTCCAGCGCCTTCGGCACCACTGTTTTGGGTGTTTCGTGGACCATTTTAGCAAAACAAACCTTCCTTGGCAAAGGATGACGGTCATCCCCCACCCCCCCCCCCCCCACCCCTGCGAGTCCAAACCCCCCCAGCCCAAGCCCCCCTCACCCACACACAGAGGGCGTGATATGGCCCAACAAGACCTCCTCCCCAACCGAGCACGTAGGCCCATCCCCCCCCCCCCAAAAAAAACCGCTCAGCAGCCGTGCCGGGGCCCTTGCCCAGCCACCGAGAGCCTGCGCCCCCTTTGCACTGCTGGTGGCTGCCTTCGCCGGTTTTGCCTTCGTGCCGCCGTTCCCGCGTCGTGCTCTGTGTTTCGTTTCTCAATTCCAAAAGTCAGTTGGTCTCAGAAATACCCTCAGACCCAGCAAGTCAGCGTGCAGCAAGACTCAAACCAGTGTCCGGATTCGGCGCAGTGTGACGAGTGTCCAAACAACAGTACGCGTTTCGGGACGAGTAGTCCCCTTATCAACTTCTGAGCTTCGTGCCGCCGTTCCCGCGTCGTGCTCCGTGTTTCGTTCCGCGGGGCCGGGCTGCCGCACACACGCTGCCCTTCAGGAGGCGGCGACGGCCTTCGCGGACGAGGAGTTCGGGGAGGCGCAGCGACTCCTGAAGCTTGTCCTGAGGCACAACCCGGACGATGGTCCGGCCCTGTTCATGAAGCAATGGGTCGAGAAAGGCCCCATCAAGTTTGTAAAGTGAGGCGCCCGAGGCCGCGCAGCCACACAGAAGACGGGGGGATGGGGCGGTGCGGGCCCTGCCGCCGCCCCCACGCAGCCCTGCCCCCCCCCCCCAAAACTACGCGGGAGGCGATGACCTTTCACGGCTTGGGAGGCCCGAGGGCCACCAACGCATCGGCGGAGGATCAGGGACTCGCAATGCGGTGCACGCTGCTGGTCGCGTGTACCCGGTTTGCGTGTTGTGACCACGTCTCCAAACGGTACTGCACGATGCACGGCAGCCTTTGTTTAAAAGGAATTAATACATAAAGGGGGGGGGGTCTGGGGGGGTCCCGCAAAGGGCCCCCAATACATTGCCCTGGGCCCCCAATACATTGCCCTGGGCCCCCAATACATTGCCCTGGGCCCCCAATACATTGCCCTGGGCCCCCAATACATTGCCCTGGGCCCCCAATACATTGCCCTGGGCCCCCAATACATTGCCCTGGGCCCCCAATACATTGCCCTGGGCCCCCAATACATTGCCCTGGGTCGCTTATTCAAATATAATTTCCCCTCAGCCAAATTTTGGGTCAAGAGTTTTTTTGGGCGGGTGGATCTCAGAGTCAACACCCCCCCCTTCCCCTCCAACCCACAAACAAAGTTTGATGCGTGGTCCCAACCCGTGCTTCGGACCCACGTGGTGTGCCTTGGTGGCTTGGTGCCTTGGTGCGCTGATAGGGCGCTTCCACCCCCTTTGCGGAGCAACTACCCTTGTCTTTCCCTCGTGGGGGTGAGGGACCCATCGCTTTGATTTGTTTACACCTCAACACCGGGGGTCCTCCGTGTTTTGGGTGTTTGGACGGGGCCATAGCATTGGGCCAGTGCTGTGCAGATGCATTTCGTTTGCGTCCGAGGCAATGCACCGACCCCTGGACCGTGCGGGACGCTGGGTGACGGAACGGCAGTTCTGCGTCCCAACGTTCCGCGGGTTCGGAGTCCGGCATGGCCTCGGGCGATGACACGGAGTCGGATGCGCCTTCTTTAACACGTGCTGGCGGTGGCATGCCAAGTGGGTGTGGAAGAGGAAGTGCATCGCCCTGGCAGAGTCATCGGCGCGCAACACGCCCCTCACCCCCCCCCCCCTCCCTGGGGAACCATGGCCAAAGTGACGGTCCCCTCAAACACCCGGAGGCGAAGAGAGCAAGGGGCGCGTAGCACAGAGCGAGACACACACACGGCAAAGGGGATGCACTGCACGAGAGAAAAAAAACACGAAATCGTGTGTTGCGACCTGTGCTCGGGTCCACTGAGGGACAGGCACGGCGCATCCCCTTTTCTGGCGGAAACGCTTGACTTCGAAGAATTCCTGTGGCCAGCAGTTTGCCTCAGGGACATCTCGTGTGCAGTACAACTTCCCGCTGGCAACACGTCGTTGAAAACCCCCAAACCCCACGTGGCGGCACTGCGTGCCGTCACGACCTCAATTTCGGGGGGGGGGGGGGGGCGTGGGGCCGGGGGTCCAGCACTGCCCCGTTGTCCTCAACGCTTCTGAACGTGGGGTTGCATGCTTCAGCATGGCGCCAGCCAGTGCGCGTACCGCTCAGCTGTGCTCGCCAGACATGCCACTGGCGTCCGGCAAGGCCTGCAGGTCTCGTCAGGAAACACCCCTGTACTATGCGCCACCGGGTAATGCCGGCCGCACTCAAAACCAGAACTCGGTAGGAATCTGCTGCATCCAGTGCCTGGCTCAGTAGGGACGAGCCCCGCCTGATTGTGTCTGGCTCTGATACCAGGCACCCAACCGTCGCCATCTTGTTGGCAGAAACGTACCTATGGTCTTTTGTTGGCCACTGACGAGCATCTGTTTAATGTGCTGCCAGCGCCGCGCCCTCGCAATGCCATAACACAGCTGTCCACTCGAAGCGCTGTGAGGGTGCGTTTGCTCTCCTTCCCACTTTCTGTGTTTGCAAGTGGGTGCCGCAGATCTCATCCGAACTGCGGGTCATCCCTGCGACCGTGGGCCCTGGTCCATCGAGCCCAGTTCCGCTCAGCATGCCACGGGGGCCAGTGCGATGGTCCACTGGGGCCAGCTCGTGCCACCAGACCGTCGTGCACACCCGAGGCATCGCATGTGGCGACGACCGTTGACAGGGAGACAGGGACACGGGCAAGGGCCCGGGTTTCGTCTTGGTGACTGCCCACGTAGTTGCCCCCCCGATAGTGCCTTCGCCATAGCATTTCTCATGTTTGCAGCATTGCACTTCAAACCGGACGCGAGGTGCCGGACAATCCCAAAAGGCGGCCTGGCGTTTGATGTCTGTCCAGGGGAGAGAGAGAGAGAGAGAGAGAGAGAGAGAGAGAGAGAGAGAGAGAGAGAGAGAGAGAGAGAGAGAGAGAGAGCGAGACTGAGACAGGGAGGGAGGAAGGGAGGGAGGGAGGAAGAGGGAGGGAGGGAGGGAGGGAGGGAGGGAGGGAGGGAGAATCCTCCTTTCTTGACCTTTCCAATCTGTACTTCGCTTGAACCTTGCGCCTGCGGCACTTGGCACTGAGAGTTTGACCGATTTGATAAAAAAAACCCTCCTTTCTTGACACACCCAACTGGGAATTGGTCACATTGCGAATTGGCCTGATGATCCGCGCCACCCGTGCACATGGGCAAACAAAAGAGGGTACATGGAATGGTCGGCCCTCACGGGCAGCACCAATGATTTCCTTGCTGTCTGCTTCCGCATGTTGGTTCGGCGGTTGTGGAACTGCATTGGGGACCCTCCACGTTCTCCGCGGGAGGGGGGCCGGGGGCTTGGGGGCCCAGTGTGCGACCCTCCCCTGCCCGCCCCGTTACAAAACACAGCGCCGCAGGGTTGTGCATGACTTGCCTCAAGGATGGCCCCTGCGCAACGGAATCGAGCGCCTTTGGCGACACTGTGCACCGTTTTCTGTGGCACGAATGAATGGTGGGTTGAAGAGCAATGTGGCCATTCCTTGCGTCCCTGCCCTTCTGGACTTGTTGTGGCCAGGCCATTGCTGAGTGGACAAAAAGTCAGAGGCCAAAAAAAAGGTTGTGCACCTAAAATTGGCCTCCAATTTCCGGCTCCTTGAATAAATTTCATTTTTTTCTTTGAGGAAAAAGTAAAAAAAAGTTTGACGTGGTGGGCAAGTGGGCCGGCCGGGGCTGACCAGGGCCCCAGACCCGCCCCCGCCCGCAAGGCATTCAGCCACCGGTTCTCCCAGCCCCATGCCGGGTCTCCCAACCCCTGCCCCCTCTTCAACCCTTGACCACAGCATCTCGATGCAGATTCTTGACCGGGCCCAAGATGTGGACCTCGCGTGATCGTTTCTGCTCCGCTGCCCCCCTCATATCGCCGCAGCCCAGTTATCAGTGTTTCAAACACCCAATGAATTTCTCATCCGGGATGCTTTTGAAAGCGTGGCAGCATCCGCTGCACGACCGCATGTCGATTCTCATGAAGTTGGCCACCGCAGTTGCCCACACGGGCAGCACAAGCAGTCGTGGAGTCACGGCTGGGGGACTAGCTTTTCGAGCCGCTGTCTGTGCCCCAAGAGCCCATGGACCGCTTTTGGGCGGCGTGTACGCCAGAACCAAATTAGGTTTAGGTATGAGGGCCACTGAACAGGACCACCTGCATCTTTCTGGGAATGCCGGAAAGTGCCACAGTCTGCCGCAGTGACTGATGTGGATCAGCCGTCCACACTGCACAGTGCGAATTGGCCCGATCCGCGCTACCCGTGCACATGGGCAAACAACAGAGGGTTCAGGTAATGGTCAGCCCTCACGGGCAGCACCATTGATTTCTTTGCTGTCTGCTTCCGCATGTTGGTCCGGCGGTTGTGGTGTATCAGCATTTGAGATGCTTTTGCCGAAACGTGTCCGTGCTTTGCATGTGTATACTTATTCCTTGTGCTGAATGGTATGTTATCTTTGAGGCATGGCGGTCACCCGCCCAAGATTGCAATAAAGTCAAACCGGATTTCACTGATGGGCAGCCGCACTATTTACAGGACTAAGGAGAGAATGACACAAAAAGTGAACGTTGTGTTATCTGCGGTGCCGCCGCTGGAGCAAAAGGATTCTACTGTGGATTTCTTTTTCCCTTCGTTGCAATTTTTGGGTTGCATTCCCCATGAATTCGAACCAAATCAGTGCAAATCAGTGAAACCAGCCCTGTATGTACATGTATGTTCGCTGTGGGTGCCAACCTTTGGCCCTTTGTGCAAATGGGAGACTATTCTGGCTTTCCTTAGTTGCCGAGGCTTTTGGGTTGCTGCCACTGCAGTGGATGTTCCATGACTTGCTCTAGTTGCAAATGGAAAGCAGTTTAATCATTCAAGGCTTCGACGTTAGAGGGACAGGGGGGGGGGGTGGCAGGTTGAAATTCTGCCCCTACCCTCCCATGCCCCCTTTCTCCACCTGCCGCCCCCTGCACAACAATGGGTACGCTGCGCTCTAACCATGCACACATCCAAGTGCTTTGCACACACTTGCCTCCCTCACATGCCCAGCAAGCATGGGCTCTGCAACTGGACACCCTCCTTGTGCCATTGGTGGCATTCTAGAGCTGTACACTCGAAAGCAACCCCACACACAAGATTCATCCAAGGCTCCCTAACTATCCCGCCTTCCAGAGGCTTAGCCGCTTTTGCTGCTAAGGCATGTTGGCTGTGTGCACTTACTTTTTTATTGCCTTCTGTACCCCCTCTCCCCCTTGTGCAAGCACGGCCTTGTCTAAGCACAGGGTGGGTGAACTGCTGTTTTTAGGAATTTTTGGGACCACTGTTTTTGGGGTCCCAGATGTAACATGGGGTTTAAAAACATTCTACCCCACGTTGCCACCCAATGATGTTTGTTTTGATGTGATTCTTAGCCACTCCTGATGTTCCCCTTCCACAGCGTATCACCATCTGCATCTGAGTGCTCTCCTGGATGTGGGCAGTCATGTGTGTTTGCCGTGGGCGTGGGACCAGAACATCGAGGTGAGACCTCTTTGGGTGCCGTCGGATCAGAATCCAGCGGACCGAATTTCGAGGCGCGGGTTCGACGCGAAGGAAGCTCGCTTGTCCCGCGTAGTGTTTCTAACCATTGTGCATCGCTTTCGCATCAAGCCAGTGGTAGACGTTTTTGCCTCTCACGGAAACTCCCAGTGCCATCTTTATGTCAGCCGGGATTTCGACCCGGACGCTTTGGCTTGCGACGCCCTCAAAACCAATCTTTTAGGGATGCCCCTTCTTTATGCTTGCCCCCCGTGGAACCTCATAGGTCCCTTTCTGAACCATCTTTCTCGGTTCCCCAAGACCCGGTGTCTATTGGTGTGCCCCATGTGGACTGGGTGCCCTTGGTGGCCCCAACTACTTTGGCTCTCAGATCTGTCGTACCGTCCTCAGGTCGTAAAGCCCCATCGGGGCCTGTTTCAAGACTTTTGGAACAAGCCGCTTCCGGCTCCAAGAGTATCCCTCCTTTGCGTGATGTTATCTGTTCCGTCTTTAGCAAAAAGAATTATTCTGAGGCATCAATCCAAGCGATTTTGGAAAAACTTGCGCCCTCTTTGAAGAGATATGATTCTGCTTTTCGTTTGTTTTGCTCTCTAGGCATGGAGATGGGATATTCATTCCCCGATGTCACGTTACCCCAAGTGGTCAACGTACTTTCGACCATGCATCAAGTGTCCCCTTCTCAGGCCTCCTCAGCTTATTCTGCTTTGCTCAAGTTTCCTGATCTTACATCGTTGTCTTTTGACCCGGCCGTTCGTGCGCTACGACGGCGATGGACGACTAGTGTACCTAAGTACGTTGTTTTTTGGAAAGGCGAGCAATTGGTCGCATTTTTGGCGGCGCAAAAGCTTGACCGTTCCTCGAAGGTTCACGTCCGTGCACGTTTGATCATTGTTTTTCGTTTGTTTCAATTGTATCGCTCCTTTGATTTGTCCAATATGCTTAGAGTGCTAGCGACTTATGATGGCAAGTGGTTTGTGCCCACCCGCCGAAAGGGGTGGGCGAATTTGCGGTGGGATCGAGTTATGTCTATCCCTTCTTTGCCCGATTTTTGTCCGCTAACCTTACTGAGATTATATTTGCGTTTAACACCGGAGGGTGCTTCGCCGGAGGGCGTTGAGCCCAAACGTGTGTTTTTGGCGGTTGTGCGGCCCTTTGGCGCTTTGTCGTCCGATAGAACTGCTGCAGTAACCAAGGAGTTGTTGGTGGCTGCAGGCATAGACATGGAGCTATTTGGCGCCCACACCACGAGGGCCGTGGGCCTCGCCCTACTTCGTGCGTTGGGTTTGTCGGCCGAACAGGTTGCTGAAATTGGCAGTTGGGCCAATTTGCAGGCTTTTTCCCTTGCCTATTCTCAGGTAGGGGCAGCCGATGTGTTGTCGGATGCCTTGCAGCGCGTTAGTTATGTGCACACTCGTCCAAGCACTTGTTGCGGAGCCGCCGACTCTCCTCTTACTCCCTCTAGTAAGCATGCAGAGGGAGGAGGGGGAGAGGAGGTGGCGGAGCAACAAGGGGTTGGACCCACCACACCCGACCCTGATGTTGCTCCCGCGCTGCCCGTGCATCCGCCCAAGTCGCAGACCAGGTCCAAGGTTCCTACAATCAAAGGGTGGCGCTCGTCCCCTCGTTTTGTAAATCACTTAGGCAAGAGGCGTGCGCCTTCGCCAGCATTGTTGGAGGAGCGTCCACGGAAGGAGGCGCGCTCAACCTCCGGAAGAAAGTGTACTCAATTCCGGTTGGATGACTTACAGTGATTTGTTCCTTGGCTACCTGAACTGCCGTCTCCAAAAAACTTAACAAGCCGGCAATAAGAAGCTGTTGTCCAACCCCTTGTTGCTCCGCCACCTCCTCTCCCCCTCCTCCCTCTGCATGCTTACTAGAGGGAGTAAGATTGCCCTCGCGGAAAGCCGAAAATATCTGAAATCAGTGGCCTTTCAGGATCCATAAATGCCGAATTACTGGTTTTAAATGTCGAACTTTTTATCCATCCCTTTATTTTCCGTTGGATCCCATTAAATCCTTCATTTCGAGATTCAAAATGGTAGTGCCACCTTATGTCCACCCATTTCTTCTGAAGCTGTGCGATGTGTGGCCTTCGGGTAGGCCTTCGATAAGGTCGAGTGGGCCGGACGTACGCCGGCTTCCGCATTTCTTTTTGGAGCAAATAAGGGAGAACGTGGGCAGTGGTGGGGACAAATGGGGATATGATGAGGACAATGAGGAAGGAAGGTGGGGTCTTTGCAATTTCTGAGCTCTATGGTGGTGTGCTATGAGGCATGTACCACACCTTAGGGGCTAGGTGCCTTCTAATTGCAACCACCCTAATTGTGCCCCATTCTATAGGTGCCATCTTGCTGGCCTAATGCTGCCCCATGGCCACCATGGGCCCACCACTGCCCAACCGACAACAACAGCCACCGTGGCCACACTTTATACAGGAAACGTGACATGATAACATTTCTTGGCCAAGAAATGTGAGGGGTAGGGGCCCCCACATTTCTTGGCCAAGAAATGTTATCATGTCACGTTTCTTTATATCCGTTATCGAAGTGTCACAATTTCTCGACGAAGAAATGTTATCACCGACCCCACATGGCAAGACCCAAATTTCCAAGACATCAACATCAAGAGGGATCAACAATTCAATTGAGCTGCGAAACGTCATTGTTTGATGTGGCACCCCGCACAACTGGAGGCGGAATGGCTACCACGTGGCAACTACACATAGCCATAAATAAGGAAGGACTACGGGTTCACGGTGCAACTTTCGCAAATCCGTGAGCCATGCCGAGGCACGCGAGTCAACTTGGCACACCGAAGGTGGTAGGTTGCACGGCATGCATCACATGACACCGGCTGAAGAGCAATGGTGTCGCGTTTTCGGGGGATCACCTCATCACACATGTAGCATACACTTGGTTCCACCTTAGGTCTACATGGGGCCTTCTTAGGCTTCTGTGCACCTGTGAAGGGGTTAGGCATATCTTCAAACACTTGATTGTTCGCTGCACCCTCCTCACTTGGTGGGGCTGCAAAAGCTGCTTCACGATATGCATCATGACCTTCTGCAAGTGAGGAAAAGACATCCCCCTTTTCAAACAACTGGGTTGGGGGGAACTCTTCATATTCATTTGCGTCATCTACCGATGAGGAAACAATAGAAATATTCAACAAATCGCAAGAATGTGAGCTTAGCAAATCATCATCCGAGATAGTATATGTACTAAGTTGACGATTGTCCATTCTGGGTGGTGACTCGGGTTCCACTTTGATGGGTGAGTCTTGCTTTTGTGGATTTGGGCAAGGTTCCGCTTTGACTTCCGGTTTGGGACATGGTTCTGCTTTGATTTCTTCCTCCTCTTTGGATTGGGGCACATCATGTTTGCTCAAGAGCTTTGCTGCTTTTGATTTCACCTGCTTACCCTTTCGGTGATATACACCAAGTGTTCTCGCAACCACACCAACATGCTTTGCTGCATCATGCAAAGAGATGTCATTGGCATTCGCGAGTTTTGTCATGACCACCCGTCGGGCAATAGATTTAAAGGTCAACTTCCGATCAACCACTTTAGAAACCCAATTAGCTACACCACGATAGGTGTTGGCGGACGTAGGCTTCTTGAGCAACACCTTACTGGTGACACTTGTTATGCTTCGAAATAGGTAGTCCTCCGTGTCTGGGTTAGGCTCACGGTCCAATGAACATTGACGCTCATATGCTGCAATGGGACAAAACCTCTCATCCTCAATGCACGGTCGCACTTCTTGATCAAACAAATCCCTCTCCGATTGGAACCCGGCTGGTCGATTTTTCATTGTCCCAATCTTTGGTTTTAGGTATTTGCCATGTTCATCGGTCCCCCGCTCAAATGTCTTGGTCAGCATGTGTTGCAAGGTGTCACCTCGAAACCCGGTGCGATAGGCGAAAATCATGATGTTGTACCGTTGGACTTCAAATACACTTTGGAAGTTCGTGTCTTCCCATAATTTTTCCAATTCAGCATCTTGTAGTATTTCCTCCTCTGGGTTTTCGGCTTCTTTTATCGCATCTATGACCTTGAACAATTTGTCCACATGGGCGTAGTAAGAATTGAAACCGGGGAACCTCATATTTGATGATGGAACAAATTGGTTCTCTTGCCTTCGGGTGTTGTAAATGCCAGCAAGTGCATTGATGTATGTTTTGATTGTGCTCGGGGAAAGACTCCGCACCTTGTATTCCTCACCGCACAATTGTTTCCGAGTCTCGAGGTACTTCTTTTGCTTGTCTTTTTCTGAGTTCATTGCGCGTACATCGACCGTGAACTTCACAAACCCAACTAGCCAGTCATCAAGGCTTTTGTATACTTGGTTGTTGGCCTCTGACACACGTTGGAATTGCATGGCTACATTGACGGCAACAGCCTCCGCTTTTTTCGTATTTGCCGGTTTCCCAATTTGATCCTCATTATCGGAATCATCCCCAAACATGTTGCTACCGCGAGGTTCATCCGGCTTCTTGCCCTTCCACTCTTCGAGAGCACCAATGAATGCCTCTACAGCCGGTGGCATTGGCAATTGTGCCTCTGAGACTTTGGCATCTTTTTTGGACATTATTGAGGTACTCTAAAAAGGATGGGAGAAACAAACTAGTGATAACATTTCTTGGCCAAGAAACGTTATCTACTCACATTTCTTGGCCAAGAAATGTTATCATGTCACATTTCTTGGCCAAGAAACGTTATCAGCCAGTGGGGTCGGTGATCACATTTCTTCGTCGAGAAATTGTGACACCGATAACGGATATAAAGTGGGTGAGAGGACCGGGTTTGCACCCCTAGTTCAAAGCTTTGCCAAGGTGAGGTACCTTAACTAGGTTGTTGCAAGAACTGTGGTGGCCCTTGCCTCCCCCTATTAGATGAATCTCGCGGTCCATCTAACATTTATCGGCCTGAAAATTGCTAAAACTGTTAGATGGGGGAAATTATCTCTCAAATTCAAAAAAGCACGCAACACCACCCACAATGTTGTTGAACCATTTGGGCCACCTTTGCAATTTCATTTTCAGTATTCACAAAACTTGCGAACTCGGAGGTTAGTTTGGCCGATGCAGCCAAATATTTGGGTGTTGCCCAAAAAACGTTGGCGGTGTACCATCGTGCTGCCCTTGATATTCTTATCAAGGCTGCAAACTCAATGAAGATGAGACTATGTCATCTAACGCCAAGGGCCCTGGCCTCTTGGACGGAGACTTCCTTTTGGAAGGAACTTCCAAAAGGACAAACAATGCCGAGGTTGTGGCTGCAATTGCTCCTTTTGCTGAAGAAGTTCGTAATTCACAGTCCTCGTTGTGTGAATCGTTGGGATCTTTGCGTGAGTATGTGCTTGTGGGGGTGGAATCGCCGAGCAAAGATGTGCATGCTTGACCTGCTTCTATTCACTCATCCTTGGGATTTTTGAGTGGTGTGTCTGTAGATCTCCTTGGGAGGAGAACTCCGCAGAGTCTTTGAATGAGGATGATAGTGAGTGGGATTATGACAAACGGCCTCTCACGCAGCCCTCCCTCAAGCGTTCCCTCCAGGATGCCCGTGAAATTTATAGGACCGCGACTTGGGAGGCCCCACCGGCACCCGAGGGAGCCGCAGTCAATCAGGATTTCTCCAATGTACCACAACCATTCAAGCGAATGCGTCACCCACGGTATCCTCCAAGGCATGTGCCACGGGAGAATACGTGCTCCAAGTGTTCGTGCGAGATTTTTGTTTGGCGACCCTTGCGTGGTGGTGCCCGCATTCAGTGCAAAGTGTGCAATGCACCTTACCATGAGTCTTGCTTTTATGCTACCTCGTCCACTTCTACCATGAAAGTGGACGATGGTGTGGGTCCTTGTTGTCGCGAGGAATTTGACTATTGACCATCCATTTTGCTTGGCAACCATGTCATTATGGGAACGCCACACATTCCATTTCAGCTGAAAGACACCGGTACCCATCACCACAAGTACAGTGATCACGCAGTTCATACTCAAAGCCAGTAACGCATTTGCCCATGTCTTGTTGCCCGTGCTTGCTCCCTGCCGTTTCCTCCCCTTGTTTGCAACCTTACACTCAGGGCTTGCCACAATGAGCTAGGCGCTAGATGCCGCTGATATTCATCTAACGATTATCGTCCTGAAAACTCGCCTCTCTATCTAACACTTTTAAATAATCGTACCCATCTAACATTTATCGGCCTGAAAACTCGGCCCGTTCGCTTCGCTCCTGGGGGGCCGAGTTTTCAGGCCGATAAATGTTAGATGGGAACGATTATGTAATAGAAAGGGAGAGTTTGGCAACACTGAAAGCAAACACATAATGCAAAGCAACAATTGCGTGGGAAAGAGTTGAAATTGCAATCATAACAGGTCTCTGTGCCGTGAGTCATGTACGTGACAACAAAGGTTGAATTCACCATCATGGCACTTTCCATGGCGATCCCAGCACTGCGCAACTCGCTATAGAAAAGCCATGCCATTCTATGAAAAAGTATAATATAGTGGGATGTGGCTGCATGCCATCGTGTACTTCCTGCATGTATTCAACAAAATTGTCACTTTCAAAAGACACTTTACAAGACCCACCTGGAAAAATTTTGCGGAGCACAAGGAAATGAAGGAAACGTGACCTCAACCTCAACCCAACCCAAAAAAAGGACAAAAAACATTCATTGGATGCTTTGAGTGATGGGATTGTGCCATATGACTTGCCAAGTTGGCCTCAAATGCTTGCGAGACGAAACTATCACACATAAATAAACCAAAAATGTACTGTGAGAGGTTGTAAGTTGGGAAGCGGATGCTTGGCAAGTTGGGTGACTCCACCGCACGGCCACACTCCCGCTTTCATCCTTCGCCTTTGCCCAGATTGTCAGGATGTCATCCAGAAAGCTTTCCGCTTGGACGGACACTACGGTGGATGACGTCGGCTCCACGGTGTCTGCCAAGGAGCGCACACGCCTTGCACAGGGCTCGGTGTGGAAGATCTGGCTCAAGCTCTACGTCGCCGTCATCTTCCTGTTCATGGGTTTCGTCACGCTGGCCCTGTACCTGTTCTTGGACGTGCAGTCCGAGGCCAACGAAGTCCGCGCGATGGCCCTCAACCTCCGCATCGTCCGCCTGATCAAGACCTTCACCCACGAGGCGCAGGGGGAGCGGGGTGTCTCTGCCCTGTGGATCGCCACCCGCGGGGTCGACGAGGCCCCTATTGCCCACCGGGGCCGCGTGGACACCGCCGTCCGCGGCTTCACGGACTTCATCGACAGCAACCTCCACTACCTCGACCGGGACATCCTGGGGGACCTCGCCGGCATCCAGCACTTCATCGAGCGGCTGCCCGCGATCCGGGGAGCCGTCGACGCCATGCCGAGCTCCCCCGACGCCGTCGTGGCGGCGCTGACCCGCGGCATCGCCGACAGCCACGACGTCGTGGTCAAGCTCGCCACGCGGATCAGCCTCACCCGCCTGGCCTTCGCGGCGCTCGCGGTCGCCGACGTGCTGGACATGAAGGAGGCGCTGGACACGCAGGGCGGGGCCTTCTCCGTGGCGCTCTCTGCGGGGCCCCTGCCCCCACGGAGCGTCATGCTCCTGCACGCGTTCACCGAGGAATTCGACGGCCTCACCGAGAACCTGCTGGCCAAGGTGTTTTATTTGACCCTCCCCAAAATGAATTTTTCACCCGCTCATCCCCCACCCCCAACTATACGTTGCGCCAGAAGGACCGATGTCAGGACAAACGACAGTTCAAGTTCAGTTCAGTGTGGTTGCCATGCAGAGACGAGGCCAGGCTCAGGGGGCGTTTCTGCACAGCGCGGGCTTACTCTTTTCTGCATATCCGAATTCCACATGACACTCTGCCACACAGACCCAATCATGGGCTTTCGACAGAAGAGTTGGTGCTTGTGTGTGCCACCCATCACGAAGGAAGCATACGTCTGCAGGGGAAAAACAACAGATTTAGACAGCAATCCGACATTTTCAGTGTGAAGCATAGCTTCACCTGAGTTTTTGGACTGAGTCAGAAAAGAGACGTTTTTTTTGATTCAAATAATTTGTTTTAGTCGTTTTAAAAAATTATTATTTCATTTCATTTTAGAGCCTGAGTGAAAAGCCTTATTACATTCTCGGTCTTTTTTTGGAAGCTTTTCCTTTTACAAAAAATTAATTTTTTCTTGGAGAAATTATATCTTAAGGAATCCCATTGTTGAGAATTAGTGCGAAGAATGTTTTCTTCCAACAGGTCCCGGAGGCGCAGGCGACCACCATCACCGCCGCCCTCGCGAGCAACGTCTCCCAGGCGGCCATGGCCTTGAACCAGCACTACAAAGGCCAGGCGGGGTCCGCCGGGACGGCCGTGCGGGGCGTGGAGTACTTCGAGGCGATGACGGCGTGGGACCATGAGCTGTACGACCTGCTGGTGGCGCTCCTGGACGACCTGGATCGGGAGGTGCAGGCGCTGAAGTCCTCCGCCATCGAGAAGGAGATCGAGATCAGCGTCGCTGTGGCGGCGTCCGTCGTCCTGGCGCTCGTCATCGCAGCCTCTGCCACGCGGTCCATCACGCGGCCGTTCCTCCGGCTGCACAGCGCGTCGGAGCGGCTGCACCGCGAGAGCGAGAAGATGGAGTCCCACCGCCGAGCGACCGGCAAGTTCGTGCCCTACGCGACGCTGGACCTGATGGGGGTCCCGGACATCGTGGACATGACGCTGCGCAAGGGGGCGCTGAAGCGCATGACCATTATGTTCGGGGACCTTTGCGGGTTCACGACCCTGAGCACCAAGATGGCCCCCGACGACGTGTTCAAGCACATCAACTCGTGGCTCCACCTGCTGATCCCGCACATCGAGCAGTACAACGGCGTCGTGGACAAATTCCTGGGCGACGGCATCATGGCATTCTTCCACAGCGCGGACCACGCCGTGAGCGCCGGGATCGACATCGTCCAGGCGACGACCGAGTCCAACCGCAGCCGCAAGCTGGCGGGGGGGCAGCTGCTGAAGTTCGGCCTCGGCTGCAACAGTGGGGACGTGTATATGGGGGTGCTTGGCACGAGCGAGCGCATGAGCACCGTGACCGTGTCCCAGGCGGTTGGGGTGGCCAACACCATCGAGGTCCTTCCCCGAGCCCGGGCCCGCCCTCAGGACCAGGACCGCATGAGGGGTGTCAGGGGTGCACGAGGAAATCTCTTTCTGCTGTTGTATTTGTCTTGAGGAGTAGTCCCAGGCCTTTCAATGGTTAGCCCAGGCGTTTAAATGGTGAGCCCAGGCCTTTAAATGGTGAGCCCAGGCGTTTGAATGGTAAGCCCAGGCTTTTAAATGGTGAGCCCAGGCCTTTGAATGGTGAGCCCAGGCGTTTGAATGGTGAGCCCAGGCGTTTAAATGGTAAGCCCAGGCGTTTAAATGGTGAGCCCAGGCCTTTGAATGGTGAGCCCAGGCCTTTGAATGGTGAGCCCAGGCGTTTAAGTGGTAAGCCCAGGCTTTTAAATGGTAAGCCCAGGCGTTTAAATGGTGAGCCCAGGCGTTTGAATGGTGAGCCCAGGCGTTTAAATGGTGAGCCCAGGCGTTTGAATTCAGTCTGTCGCGATCCGCAGTTCCTCTTTGCTTTTCTTTCGGGGATGTCCATTGCCGGGGTGGGGGGTGGGGTTACACATGAAATCCCGATAGGCTTGGATTTCCTCCGGAGATTCGTACGCACTTAGTGGCCACTCTTTAAGAAGTGTGCGAGTTTGACCGCATCAATTTGGAGGGGCTGCAGTAGGAAAAAACCAAACTTTTGGGTCTCAACCCCCCCCCCACTCCCCCCTTCTACTACTTCCCTCGGGGAGGGCGACATCCACATGTGGAGGATTCCCTCCTCAAAAGGCGAACAAGTGCATACTGCTGGAAGTATCAATTGGCACAATCACTGAGTTTTGATGGCACGTGTGCGGGCGCGCGCGCGCACACACACACAGACACAGACACACACACGCTCCCCACCCGGCGGGCCCATGTAGTACAAAGGGTGGGTTTGGCCCATGGTCATGGTGTCGCCGGGCATGTATGTTTGGGGCGCTCTGACCCAGCCTTGCGAGTGAACGGTCATTGTTCTGACCGTTTGCAGCCATGTGTATGTGTGGCAGCTGAGCTGTTGAGTGACGCCGCACATCAGAAAACATGCTCTCCTCCACCCTGTGGCAATCATTTTATGGTATATTTGCTGGGGTAAACCCCCCAGCCGAGGGCTCCCCCGTCCCCCTTCGGCCCACTTCTACTAAGAGGGGGGGGTCACGTATCAGCCTTCCCCCCCCCCTTGCGTTGCATTTCAACAGATGGACAAAGATGCCACATGATTTTAGTTGGGATACACATGGCCAATGGAGAGGCGCCTCAACCCAACCCCCTTCCCCTGAGTTTGTGCGCCAAAGTGTGTCCCCGACCATTTGCCTCTCAGAGACAAAGGTGCATCCCCCCCTCCCCCCCCCCCCAACCCACCCGCCCGATCCCCCGTCTCTTCCACAGTCACCAACATGCGGGTTACATCACCCCTTTGGCAGATGGCATTTAGGTATTCAACCACCCCAACCCTCCCCCCCGGCGCCTCAGGTCTCCGTCCCCCTTTCACAGTCGGAACAGCATCTGCCCCCCCTTCCCCCCATTTGGGCACAGCCGCAGCCACAGCCCCCCCCTCCCCCCCAAACCCTGGGAATGTCACCATCACGCTGGTACAATGTCTGCAGGCCCGGACTCGGGACCTCTCTGCCAACTTTCTGGTGTCAGAGAAGACTTTCGACATGCTCTCCACGACACACCTCAAGGACCTCTTCCGGTGCGTGGATTTCTTGCCCATGCAGGTGTGCCCCCGCCCCACTGCACCTCACCCAGAGCCCGGGGTCTGAATGTTTGGTGTTGCCGAGCTGGCTCTCGACGAAGAAGACACGTCCAGCGCTGATGCGCTCGCCCATTTATCTTGTGGTGGTGCAGGGAGGAAGTGGGGCAGCGACCCCAGCAGGGGCACGCATTCTTCTAACCCCCCCCCCCCATTTAGAATGACCCGGTCGTTAAATTCGGGTAGCGCGGTGCAACATTTCCCGAGGGTCGTTGTAATTGGTGGGGGTCGTTCTATTTGTCATGCATGTGCCACAGTGAGCAGGGCAGAGGGCAGGCCTACAACTGTTGAGCACTGCAGTTTCAATAGGAAGTCCATTTCCTGTCCACCTGTCCATGTGTCTCACTCTTTGCCTGGGGTTTGGGTCTGAGAAGGGGTCGGTTTATTTGGTTGGCATGCTCCGGGAAACACGGGGGGTCGTTGTATACGGGGGGGTCGTTCTAGTGGGGCGGGTCGTTCTAAACGGGGAGGGGGTTTACGTCTTTTTGTGTGGGCCCTGCAGGGTGCAGCCCGGTCAACAGTGCTGACCTTCACTACCTACCGCGCAATGGCCCCCTGTAGACTCCCCCGCACTGGTGCTTCGTCACAGCCACTCACACTGACAGGACTCTCTCTTCCCACTGTCGTCTGCGTGAGTGACACCCGTGGTCACCCAACTAGTTGGTGTGGGCGCTCAGGACCTATATGGGAGCGCAAAGCGCAACATAAGGCATGCAGACAACAACAAACACGAACACAAAACAGCAAGGGTAGCGGCAAGGCCCACACGTCCCAACCGATCATCCCTCGTTTCAGCACAGCGCTGAACGCAACGCTATGGGCTGCTCGTTGCGCGCGATGTGCCAATGAGAATTGGGCATATATGGATACCCTCGCCCCCCCCCCCGAGTCCAGCCCCCCCAAGGGGGGCCGTCACCGGCTGGTTCCCGAAAAAACCGCATCAGTGTCATATTGCACAGGACCGCAACTGTGAGACGTCGTTGTCAGAGCTCATGTGCACCTCCTTTGTTCTGACCCATTGCACTCCTCAGACCTCTGAAGATGTTCCCTCAGGGCACTGTTGTGTGCTACGTCCGTTCTACAAAGGAGCCTGTGCTGGCTGGTGTGCAAGGCCCTTAGTTTTACACTGTCCCTGTCCAGCAACAGGGGCAGGCAGAGAACTGATGAATGGATGCAGTGTATTCTGAAGTTCGCTTATTTGCATCATGTGCCAGACACCATCAGCATCTATGCATCTGAGCAGGTATCCCAGAGCATTGGGCGACCTACAGCAAGCAACTGACCGGCTATGAATTCTGCGTAGTATGCGCCGGTAAGGTCTGTAGCGGTGCACACCCCCTCCGCCCAAGGGGGGGGGGGGCGTCACTTGGCGACAGTCGCCCCCCACGGGGTGGGGGGGCACCGTTGTATGTTGGGGGCAGGATGGACATGGGGCGGCAAGGGTACGTTAGGGGGACGTGCACCTCTTCACGCATGAAGCGAGACCAATTTCTGCAGATCCTGAAACAACACACAGAAATAGGATGGGGCTGTCATGAGGATTCCAAACGTGCTGGTTGCTGGCTCGGAGTCTGGTCCCATTATGCACTCTGCTTTCAACGCACGGGCGCTCAAAACGCCCATGTGCTGTGGTGTGCCTGTGTTCTAAGATAAGGTGCAAAGGAGGAAGGTGGGTGGGTGGATCGGTGCGTGGGCGGGCAGCGCGGGTGTATTCGAACAGTTGACAAACCATAGGATGAGCCCCCCCCCCCCCCCACCGGACCCAGGTTTCATAGTGGGAAAATGAGAAATTTTCTAGAGGCAAAACTGATTTGAGCCCTGTTTGGTGACGAATCGTTGGCTTACGGACACCCCTCCTCTCTTCTAATATAGCCTCGTGGGGCAGGATCGGGGAGCGGGGGTGGGCAGGCAGGCAGGTAGGTTAGCCCGCTTGCCACTTGCCACTTGCAACTCCCGTCCTGGACCTCTCTGCCAGGACACCACGCCACACTCCCGGCGACTAGTGACTAGATCCGGAACCCCATTTCGCTTTCCTGTCATGGCCCTGAAGCACCCCTTCGGCCTTTCGCCACATGGGAACGTTGGCTGGCAGTTACCCTGCTGCCCTGGTGATGGGCGCCAATCTAACGGTCGACGTATGTGCGGATTTGAAAGTGGTGCTTGTGGCTCTACCAAATGTGCCCTTCTGGATTGCCCCCCCCCCCCCCGTCTCCATCCACAGGGGGAGCCCGGGCTCTGGATCTACGAGTGCCTCGCGGCCTGCGCCACGGACGAAGAGCGCACCAAGAAAATGGAGACGCGGCCGGAGTACGAGGCGGCCGTGAGGCAGTTCTTCCAGGACGACGCGGAGGCCGCCGAGGCCGCCTTCGACCGCGTGCTCGCCGCCCACCCCGAGGACGCCGCGGCCAAGGCCTTCCTGGACCGCCTCCACCGCGACGACGGCGACGACGCGTGGCTGACCCCGCTCACGCCGCACCGCACGTCCGTCGTCTCCACCGTCCTGTCGACGGCCCCCTCGGACGTCGGGCCGGAGTTCCGCCGGCGGACCCAGAACGCCGTCAACATCATCAGCGCCTTCAAGGCCTTCGGGGGCGGCAACCTGCAGGACGCGTCGCTGCTGCAGGACGTGGACCCGCCCACCGACGTGGCGCCGCCGACGCACGGCACCGACAACGGCTTCCGCAAACGCGGCTCGAAGGTGGACGCGGACCCCCAGCCGCCGCACGTGCCGCTCCCGAAGCCGGAGCCCGTGCAGGACGAGCCCCAGCGGGCGACGATCTCGCCGGTGCCGTCCCTGTCGCTGGAGTCGCTGCCGGTGGCGAGTCCGAAGAGCCAGAAGAGCGCGCGCTCCGCGCGCTACAAAGAGACCTCCTTCCGGCTGCCGCGTGACAAAGTGCGGCCCCGCGCGGACGACCCCACGCACGACTTGGAGGTGGTGTCGCAGGACCCGAGCCTCACGCCGCGCCCGTTGGTGGTCCTCCCCGGACAGGACGACCCGGAGCCGGAGGCGGGGCAGGGCGGGTCGTTCCAGGCCAAGAAGCGCACGGCGCTGTGGAAGGTGAAGGCGAAGCTGTGGCTGAAGCTGGGGCTGGCCATGGCGCCGCCTTTTGTCGGGCTGACGGTGATGACCTGCCTCGTCTTCAGCGACCTAATTCAGGTCCGCTGTTGTGTGTTCTCTGGTGCAACGTTTTCAGGACTGCGCGAGCGGTGATCGGCGTGTTAGAGGTGAGCAATCCACTGATGTCTGTAATGTCGAGCAGATTTGTAGCATCCGAGATACATTTACGGATTCCAACTGATTCCAACTGATTCCAACTGATTCCAACTGACAGTACTGATTCCAATTGATTGCAACTGATTCCAACTGGTTCTAATCGGTTCCCACTAATTCGAACTGATTCCCAGTGATTTCAACTGACAGTACTAGTTCCAACGGTTGGTATGGCTGTAATGGTTGTAACAACGGCTGCGCCAAGCCCGACTCGCCCTACGTGCACAGTCCGGCCGCCCCGTGCTCTCAGCCAAGCCCACCCTGGCTTTCATGCCACAGTCCCCACGGTGCCCCCACCAACACCCACAGAGCACCCGTCACAACTCCCGCAGGGAATCGAGTACAAGAACAAGGGGAGTGGGCGGGGGGCAGGCGCGGGCCAGAGGATCCCCCCGACCCCCCCCCCCCAAAAGGATACAACGAGAAACCAGAAACGAGGTCGGCGGGCTCAACCGTCATAGCACATGATGCCTGACCAGCGGTGGCGATGTCGTGTCCCTGATGGGGGCATAAACGCTTACCCTGGCGCCGTCCTTGGCGCTTGGGTGTCCTCGGTGACCCCGCGAGCAAGAAGGGACTGATCCCGCTTCGCTGGTGCCTGGGGATCGTCCGGGTATTCGACTACTTCCTCTGCCTTGCAGCCCTGGGATGCGGTGCACATAAAGGATCGGGCCCCTGCCCCTGGGGAGCCCGTATAGAGTAGAATGCCAGAATGCATCCTCGTCACCGGCCCCCAGCCATTCCACGAATGAGGCCCACTCTCTCTGCGGTGGCATCATGGGACCCGACGGGGGGGGGGCACCCCCCCCCCCCCGTCGAAACTAGTTCAGGCCGAAACTAGTCTGACGAACCAAGTGAAAAAGGACACACCCCGTCTTGTTCTTGTGCTCCCGCCGTGCAACGTGTGGCAGTCCACAGATTCTGATTGAGGCCTGGTGTACAAGCAGCTCGGGATTTTTTGTGAGGGTCAAATCATCAAGTTTTACATCAAAAGAGAATGTCACACAGGGGGCACCTGCCCTCCCTTTTGTGGACCTCACGATGATGTGGTCAGTGTGTAAATGAAAGTTGTGATTTAGGCGCTGAAGGCGCCGGAAGATTTTTTTTTGGTAAAATCTGAAGCTGTGTGTCCACTCGAAATGCTTGGAGAATTCACGCAGGAGTGAAAAACACGAAAAAAAAATGCCCCCCCCCCCCCCCGCCGGACCCCTGACCCTGGCATTGGGCCCTTCATTTTGGCTTGACAAGCCCCCCCCCCCGGGCTTGACAAAAGGGTGGGTGGGGAACCCCCCCACACACACACACTACAAACCCCCCAAAAGTGCTCACGCCCCTTGGTCTCAGATCCCGCACACGGGCAGCCCCCGTGCGTCATGCCGGCCAACAACACACTGCAGTTGGCAATTTCAAACGACCCCTGCCTGACAAACAAAGACCTGCCTCTGGGACCCGGGGACCCAATGTCCCCACCACTGGCCCCTGTACCCCCCTGAGGAAGTCTCTGGTTGCCAATGTCGCAGACGGACATCTATGGCCATTTGCTTGTCCCAAAAGAACATCAGCCGGCAGTTGGTGGTTCAGCCTCGGTGATGGGGCACAATGACAACTGCTCTCCTCTCCGGCGGGATGAGGCCCCCTGCCGGAACCCCACCCCAGGCAGCCATGGGCAGCCGTGCCCGTACCCTTCCCCAGCCACCAACAGGGCCGAGCAGGGGGTCGGGGGGTGGGGGGCTAACCCAACGTAAACCGGCCATTTGAGGTGTATTCATGGGGTCAAAAATTTTCCAAAAGTTTCCTGCATTTCAGGCACTACTGGCCCTTATACAGCCCAGCATGGGACGCCTGACCGCTGACCGCCCAGACTGGGGGGTACTCGCAGAACCAGCACACGTGCATGCGACACCCACGCCCTTAAACGTGCACGCGACGCCCACATCCACAATCGTGCGCGCGACACCCACGGCAACAGGCGGCCCCGCACACCCTTCATGGAGGAAGTGGACGGCACACAGGGTTGGCAGGTGGAAGACCAGCAGCGGAGTGGCGAACCCCACACCAAAGGGGTGCCTCACAGTGCGAGAATAGGGGACCCGGTGTACGGGCCCCACTTACAATGACAAAAACCCCCACCGCATCAACCACAGCCCCAGTGGTCCAACTATTGGGCCCCACTCCGGCGTTGAGGACGTGGAGTGTGTCCGGGACTGCGGTGGGGGCGTGTGGGGGGGTGGCGGGTCGGGGGTGGCGGGGGCGGTCTGGAGCGGGCGCGGCGGGGACATAGCGAAGTGGTGGGAGTTGGCGGGCATGAGCGCAAAGACCGGGGACGCGGGGGTGAGCGGGGTGAGCCCCAGCTTTCTGCAGACCTCCCCGCAGACGTGGTTGCTGAAGAAGGCCTTGATGCCGTTGGGGCCTCACACGCAAACACCGCAAAACGCACCAGCCCCATGCAAGCGGCGATGCCCCGGCACGCTTCGTGCGGGGGGAAGGCCGGGTGGCTGTTCAGGGCCCTGCGAGGCAAACAGTGCAGGTCAACCCCCGCCGCAGCAGCCACATCTGCAGCAGACCAAGTACTGGGCCCCGTGTGCACGCAAATGAAGCAACATGCGCCGGCCCCATCGCCGAGCAGGCAACGATGCCCCGACGCACTCTGCACAGGCGTGAGGCGTGACTGTCTGTGACTGTCCAGGGCCCTGTAAGGATGAAATGCCCACATGGGGCAATTCTCCGAACACCTTCGCATCTCATGGACCATATTGAGGGCGTAACTGCCACGGACTGGACCTCGCTGTGCCTTTCCTCCTGCGGAAAGGCGCCTCGCTGTCGCCTGGTTCGTACGACTGTTGGATCGGCCTGACGAGATCCTGAACGAGCCAGTGCCCCGCCTGTGCACGTGTTTGCTCGCGGCGATTATTATTTTTTAAGGGCGCATTTCGCGGATAGTGCGCGATGTGCACAGTGCATGTGGTGTGCGTTGGTAGCATAGCCTCAAACAGAAGGTATGTGTACGTGATGTGACGTCTGCACAATGTTGTCCGATTCCCCACTGGGCCCATATCAGGCTTTTGCCTAGTGTTCGGTCTACGGGACGAGGGGGGGGGATGGGTGAGTGGGTATGAGGGCCCAAAAAAGTTTGTATCCCTAAATGGGCCTCTCATATCTCTATTCAAAATTTCTTTTTTCCCCAGACAAAAACTTTTTTTGGTGTTGGGTGGGTGGGTCCGCCAGAACCCCCCCCCCCGCCCCACGCCCCCCCCCCCGGGTGGATAAGCACATTCCTGGCCCACATGGTTAGGGCTGGTCCACAGCCTGCAACCTCCACCCCAGCTCAAGGCCCCTCCCTCGCTGCCGGCTGCAGCAGGCACCCTGACCGCCGCCCCAGCCGCGGCATTCCCTGAGGCACTGTCCCCCTGCCCTCCAGCGCCTGCCTTCTCGCTCTCCCGCCCGTCTCCCGCCCCCTGCCTCCCCTCCGCCCAGGAGTACACGCGGGACGACGTGCTGGTGGTCGTGTTTGACACTATCCACCACTTGACGAAGCTGACGGACCAGATGGCCGTGGAGCGGGCCGTGAGCATGAGGTACATGGACTCCTGGGGGGCTGGGACGAGGGGAGCCCTGCAGGAGCAACGGGCACTGCTGGATGTCGCCGCCGCCGACTTCTCGGGCTACTTGGTCAAAAAAGCTTGGCATCTGCCAGCGCGGCTGTGGCTGCGGGCGTCGGTGTGCCGGAAGATCGTCGAGGAGCTCGAAGATGTCCGGGTGTGTGCTGCTGCTGCTGGCACCACCCCATCTGCTGGGCCCTTTTCAGTGGAACAGGGACTGCATTTTATTTGTTTATTATGTATTTGGCATAAGTTCGGCTGTGTGCCCACCAGAGTATAGGGGCACTTGGTGGGCCTTGGGAGGCAAGGGGGTCACCCCTATTAGGAGGGCGGGGAACTCAAAAAAAAACTGTTTTTAGAAGGTTTTAGAGGGGCAGGGTTGGGTATTGGGGCCCACCGAGGGGTAGGAAAGACTGAACTTACGGTATGACATCACCGCTGACAGGATCCTACCAGAACTACCCAAAAGTGCGGCAATTTGGGCTGCATGCAACCGCAAGAGCTTATTGCATCCCCAATACGACATGTCTCACCATAATAGTCAGGGGCAATACACCAAATAATCACATGTTATCTTGTAAGGGTGTACACAGGGCTACCAATTGCCATCTCGAAGGAAAGACGGCTATTTTTGGTAGTTAAGGTCGGATCCTATCAGCAGTGATCTCTTACCCTTTGCTACCCCTTGGTGGGCCCCAATACCTAGCCCATCCCCCCCCCCGGTCCCCCTGCATTGGTGCCCTCGTGTATCAGCCCCCCCCCCCCCCCTCCCTCCTGTTCAGCCCCATGTGGAACCGCCCCATTGCGGGAATCAGATGCACAAAGCACACGAACAGTTCATGCCGTGATCGGATTGCCCGTGACACGTACTCCGCTGCTGCATCGCCATTTGCGGGAATCAGTCCAGGCCGAGGGAGGGGTTGAGGGTTGCTGGCCCCAACCTGTGTCCACGGCCCATGTCCTGCTTGATCACACCACAGGCCATGAGCTCAGGCCTATCGACGGTTCACCTGCAGCGGTTTTTTGGCAGTTGTCCGACAGCGGTCGGTGGTGAACGTAGCGGTGTACACGATGAGGAGGGGGAGGGATCCTCAAGGGCAAAGGGAGCGAGCGAGAGCTCAGGGGAACGCGAGAGAGAGAGGGAGAGGGAGGGCCAGGGAGGGCGAGAGGGAGGCTGTGACACGGCATGGTCGAGTCCGCTCCGCATCAGGGCACTGTGGAATCCCCCCTCTCGAGCCCCAGCGCCGTGTTCGAGCACTACAGCAGCGGCATTTACGACTGCGAACGCTTCATCGCCGAGTCCACGGACTACACCGTGGACACAGACTCTGCCATCGGCATGAGCACGACCCTCCTGATGCTGAAGACGAAGGAGGTGCTGTCGTCCAAGGGCACGCACATCGCCCGAAGGCTGCACGCCGGGGTCTTCGACGAGGAGGCCCTCCAGCACCTGCTGACCCAGAGGCTCGTCACCGAGATGTACCTGCACCAGATATCTGTGCAAGGAGGGGCCCGCCTTGCGGTGCCCCTCGACAATTTACTAAAATCGGAGGTGGGCCTGCAGAAGGCGGCAGGTCCCTCCCTCCCTCCCTCCCTCCCTCCCTCCCTCCCTCCCTCCCTCCCTCCCTCCCTCCCTCCCTCCCTCCCTCCCTCCCTCCCTCCCTCCCTCCCTCCCTCCCTCCCTCCCTCCCTCGATTGGCAGCCGGTCTAATGACCACAAAAAGCGCCAGGCACAGCAGTTGCAGTGTTTTTGCGAGTTCTGATGCGGCCTGAGCTCATGGCCTGTGGTGTCATCAAATGAGACACGAGCCATTGCGGACAGCAACCGCCAACCCCTCCCTCGCCTCTCCCGCCTGCACACCTGCTGCGCTCCCCCCCACTGTTCCACTCAGCCCAGTGCTGGAGGCCTGCCTGTTTGGCATTTTGCTTGCCGTGTTGTGCATGCCCCTGAGGGGTGGGGGGAAGGAAGATAGGCCCAATCCGTGGCTGCGAACCCCCCTCCCCTTGCCCCCTCCTTTTTGAAGGATACTCCCAGTGTTCTGCGTCTGTGCACACGTCCTCATCTGAATCAGACATTGAAAATGACTGCAGCACTCGCCACACTCTTTTTCCTGTTTGGAAGGAACATGCAGTTCTCCTGTGTTCATGCTTCCTGTGACAAGGAGGTGGAGTCTTTTGCTTCACCCAATCCCACTCACCCCAATTGGTCCAAATTTCAAGCCAGCACAAAGTGAGGGTGCTGGTTCCCCCTTTCTGGGGGCAGCACATGACCCAGAGAATGCATGACCAGAGCAGTGACGATCTGTGCCATCATGGACCAGTGACGAAAAAGCACCCGATGACTCTATTGCCCAAGCGGCAGGAACCTGTGTGCTGGGACAGTACGGTGCACAGAAAACCCCTGTTTTTGCAGAAGCAACCACAACAAACAAAGACCAACACGAAATGCACGAAAAAAAAACAAGATCACAACAATGGGACACCTCAGCAACAGATGGCAGATTTCGACTGACCCATGGACTGCAGTAATGACTGCACTAGGGAGACCAAAGACATTCCCTCGCATGCAGCAGTTCAGAGGACGATGTCATAGCGCCCAGTCCATGAAGAGTCTGGGTGGTGTCCTTCCCTGAGTCCATGACCATTTATCTCGTAGGGGCTCAGCATCAGAGGGCATAAGTGCAGACCTGGCATTAGAGGGACTGCAGGAGCAAACAAACCAAGAATAGAGCACGATGCGAACGCAAACTGGCAAAAGCACGTGTGGGGTGCAATATGGAGGAAAATGGGTGGTGGGGGACTCAAAAGTAGGAAAACAGCACAACAGGATCCAGAGAACCTAGTAGTTGAAATCCAACGGGGGTTTACTTCTTAGGGGGGGACTTCCACACCAAAAGGCGCAGTCAAACGCAGGAGCATGGAGCGTCACACACAGAACAAAACCAAGTCCAAACCAAGTCAGTCACAACATCACTACCAATGATCCTGGTGGTTACATCTCCCAAAGTCCTGGCGGTGTGTCAGGGGACGACGTCCATAAGCGGATCTCTGAAAGGTTTGCATTGCACAGGTAATGGGTGTTACGAGGCAGGGTTTCGCTCTGCAAGGTGCAACACAAGCAAAGAAATAGCACCCTAGGCCTGCATGACCAGAGATACCGGAGAGTACTTGGCAGGGTAAGCCCCATAGGTGTATGTTGAGCCCCCTGTCATAGCCTCCTCTATCATGAGCATCTAGGGTGTGGGTGAGCAGGGTGCATCTACAAGCCTGCAATATCCCTCAGAAGTATGTGCGAGGGCGGACACAGAGGTTTAGCTGGGCTATGCCTCATGTGACCCATGCTTGGTCCGGTGAACAGTGTATGCTTGGTCATCGGCAAACATGCCACCAGTGTCCGGCAGGAGAACTGTGTTTCCTTCGGAATCAGTGCTGTCCCGTGTGCCACATGGGAATATCCGCTGCTGGCGCAACCATAAATCATTAGGAACAAGTTGCATCCCATGTCTGGCGTAGTAAGATCCAGCTCTTTCTGATCACGTGTGACCCGGCAGACAGACGCCAGTGCTCGGCTTGGTCACCAGTTCTCCTGCTCTTCCCGGGCCCCCTCCCATCCACGGAGCCTTTGCGGCAAAACTTCGTCAATTGCCTTCTTGGAGCACAGCCTCGCCATTGCACCTCCTGTCCTGGCGATGGCAGATGGCACATTGCGCATTGTACCCCCCTCTCCATCGCCCCCAGCCCCCTTTCGAGAGCACCAGACTACTGCTATCCCCTGGTCCTTTTCATGGCAGTGTGATTTTCTCATCGGAGAGAACCACAGACCTGTGATTCTCTCGTGGGCCTCTCATAGGTCTGTGTGTTCATCAGTCCGCTGTGACTCTCTCCAGTGAGAGAGTCATAAAGCCATGAGAGCATTGCCGTGTGGTGCTCGGTCTCTCTCTCTTTCCCCCATCCCTCTGTTTTGAACCCTTTCTGCCCCCCCCCCCCCCCGCTCTAGCTCTAGATCTCTTACTTTCTCTACATTTCTCTCCCGCTGTCGCTCTTGCTCTCTTTCTCTCTTTGTCTCTCCTGCTCTGTCGCTTTCTCTCTATCTCTCTCGCGTGCGCTCAGCTCCCTCTTCCCTGTCAATCTCCTTCTACCCTTTTTCTTCTCGCCCCCCCACCCCCTTTCTCAGGAGAGCAACTGCTGCTTGATCTTCCGGTCCCCGCCAGCGTCAACACCAGCCTCGCCACCGCATTTTGGCAAGCTGAGGCAGCGTTCGTCGAAGGCGTGCACGTCATCCTGCTCCAGGAGCTCCAGCACGACATCAGCCACGCCGCCGACGCCCGCGCCATGCTCCTCACGACCATCACCATCCTGGGGGCAGTGGCCCTGCTGTCCTTCCTCTTCGGCACGGTGACCGCGTTGTACTCAGCCTGGGCCGTCACCCAGCCCTTCAACCAGCTCAATCTGGTCAAGGAGCAGCTCACGCAGGAGAAGCTTAAGCGCATCTCCCAGTCCAAGGCCGTGAGCTGCTTCGTGCCGTACGGCAGTCTGGACCTGCTTGGGTGCGACAGCATCACCAGCCTTGAGATGGGCACCAGCTGTCTGAGGCCCCTGACGGTCCTGTTCGTCTGCCTCCGGAGCTTTGAGGAGGTGAGGCCCATTCTCCCCGTGTGCTTTGCTGCTCGCCTTCATTAGGTCCGTCTTCAATGCACGGCACGCCCCAAAGGAGGGGCTGAATGCGTGTGTTGGGGGGGTGTTTGATGGGTGGATGGTGGTTCAAAACGAGCCCAGACACAGGCCCCGCCAGCACTAAGGTGAGGGTTGTAGGGTGAAGGTGTTGTAAGGCTCGGCCTCAGAAGCCGATGTGTGCCTCATGCAGATTCACTACTGGGGGGCGGAACATTAGGATCGGGCGAAATTTGGAATGGCAAACCTTGGCACAATAGAAGTGTGCCACATTATGCTGCGGTATTTGAAGGTTCGAGGCCATTTCTCTCGTGGTCGCCTTTAGCTCTCTCGGCATGCACATTTCCAGTGTGCCCAACAGCCTCCAGGAAATAAGAGCAACCATCCAGAAGCAGTAAGAAATGACAGTCACCAACCACAGGCCCAAAGGAAATGACAACCACCATTCGCGGTCTCTGCTTCTCTTGTGCCACAATCTGGGAGTTTTGTCTCTGCACCAAATTTTGCCATTCCAGTTTTTACCATAGTTTGGCCGAGACTGCGCGCCTGGTTTAACGAGGCGCGCAGGGGGGGGGGGGGGGGGGGTTGGCGCTAACGAGGCGCAAGGGGGGGGGTTGGCGCTAACGAGGCGCACGGGGGGGGGGGGGGGTTTGGCGCTAACGAGGCGAACGGGGGGGGGTTTTGGCGCGAACGAGGCGCACGGGGGGGGGGGTTGCGAACGAGGGGCGCGGGGGGGGTTTGGCGCGCTGACGAGGCACGCGCGGGGGGGGGGGGTTGGCGCGCTAACGAGGCGCATGGGGGGGGGGGGGTTGGCACTGACGAGGCGGTGCACAAGGCGGTGCACATACAAGCCGGTGCACACACAAGGCGGTGCACACAAAAGGCGGTCTGTAGCCACCGCGGGAGTCTTGTTATTTAAGGGGCCACAGGCAAGGCGGTACACCCAGAAGGCGGTGCACACACAAGTGGCGCACACAAAAGGCGGTATGTAGCCACCGCGGGAGTCTTGTTATCTAAGGGGCCACAGGCAAGGCGGTACACACAGAAGGCGGTACACACACAAGGCGGTGCACACAAAAGGCGGTCTGTAGCCACCGCAGGAGTCTTGTTATTTGAGGGGCCACAGGCAAGGCGGTACACAAAGAAAGCGGTGCACACAAAAGGCGGTGCACACAAAAGGCGTTCTGTAGCCACCGCAGGAGTCTTGTTATTTAAGGGGCCACAGGCAAGGCGGTACACACAGAAGGCGGTGCACACAAAAGGCGGTGCACACAAAAGGCGGTCTGTAGCCACCGCAGGAGTCTTGTTATTTAAGGGGGGTGCGGGGGTGTCCCCTGCATCGAGCGGAGCGAGCTGTAGTCCACATACAAGGCGGTGTATACACAAGGCGGTGCAGATTCGAGGCGGTGCACACACAAGGCGGTCTGTAGCCATCGCAGGAGTTTTGTTATTTAAGGGGGGTGCGGGGGTGTCCCCCGCATCGAGCGAAGCGAGCCGAAGTTGAGGGAGGTCCACATACAAGGCGGTGCATAGGGGGAGGGGGGATTGGCGCTAATGAGGCGCACGGGGGGGGGGGGGGGGGCTTGGTGCTAATGAGGCGCGCGCCGAGCCCGATTTGCGCCTCGTATAACGAGGTGTGCAGTTTCAGCCAAACACTCCTTTTGCGCGTTCCTAATTTTCCCTCCTCAGTACAAACTCATGTGGCGCTGGATCATAAAAGCAACCACCAGCTCACACATGATCAGGTATGGGTGGCTCCCACTGAGCCATGCACCAGACGGACCCGATTCCTGCCGGGTTCAGGGCATGGCAGGAGCGGGCGGTGCTAAGTGGCACGTGGGATGCAGCCGATGCCTCACCATCCTCAGTCGCTGTACCGTGTATGTGTGGCACGTCTGGTCCGGAACTGCCCCAGATTTGCTGAGCAGGAGAGCGGTGGGGGAGCGGTTTGGGGCGATTGCAACAGCGGACTGCAGAAGTTTGGGGTGAGGAATGTGCTTGGTGCTTGGCTACGGGGCGGGGCATCCAACCCTCACCAACCCTCACCAACCCTCACCAACCCTCACCAACCCTCACCAACCCTCACCAACCCTCACCAACCCTCACCAACCCTCACGACCCTCACCCATCCACCATCCAACCCTCATCAATCCTCACCCAAGCCAACCCTCACTCAACCCACAGCAGCCCTTACCACACCTCGCCCAAACAAGGGTGGGTCGGAGGGAAGTATGGGGGCTGTCGCTTTTTTCAGTGGTCTGAACGTTTGCTATGTTGTATGTCGGTTGCCAGAATTGATGCAGAAGGTCCGGTGGTGCGCGCTTTTGCTTACCGCCGCGCGGCTGCCGCTCGTTTGTTGGTGTCCCCCCCATGGCCATCCCCTTGTCTCACACCGTGTGACAGAACGGTACCTCTGGTCTTTTGGTCCACTGATGAGCCGATTTTCTTCCGGCGCATTGCGCTCATCGCCTCTTGTGCACGCGTGCAATAGCTCCGGCGGGGGGTTCGAGGGCAAAGAAGAGTTTGCGTGGGCCTCTGATTTTTGGCCCCCTACTCAGAATTTCATTTTTGCCTCGGGGAGTACTGTTTTGGTTTCCTTCGGGTGAGTGGGCGGTTCGGCCAGCGTGGGTGGGTCCTCCATTACCGCCCCCCTCCCCCTCCCCAAGGCGTGGTAAAGCCAGCCGCTGCGGGTTTGGGGGTCAACGACGGCACAGCCAAAAGGTGGGCGTCCCCGCCCCACCAGCACCCCTTCCTCCCGCCTCCAACTCGATCCCCAAAACGCCTCTTTGGCAGGTGTCCTCGTACCTGAGCCCGCAAGAGAGCGTCGTCTATCTCAATGCCTGGCTGGCGGGGGTCGTTCCGGAGGTGACGTCCCACGGCGGGATCATCGACAAGCTGCTGGGCGACACGGTCCTCGTGTTCTTCGAGAAACCGCACCAAGCGATGGAGGCGGCGCTGGGCATGTTCAAGCACGTGCAGGTCGCGTGCCGTGGCGGTGCCCTGCTCTGGCCTGACTGTGCCGGTGGTGTTGCAGGGGGTCGGCGACGAAGGGAGGTGGGGGCGGGGACGGACCCCATAACAGAGCGCACGCCACCCGCGACCGGCAAGGAGCGCGCCATGCGCACGCGCAACCCATGGGGTGGTGGAGCGCAGGGTGTGGACGGCCGGTACAACGCGCGGAGAAGTGGGGCACCTGGGCCTCGCGCACACGGAAACGCGGTGACGCAGGTGGTGGACGACCGCAGAGCGGAGGTGCGTGGGGCCGGGGAAACCGTCAAACGACCCCCGCAGCAACCAGCGCAACCCCGGCACGCCAACTGACCTTTTGGAACCGTGGAATTTGGCGATTGCTTATGTTGGGGTACCTTAGGACCCCCCCCCTCCAACCTCCCCTTGTCAGCCCGTCGGGGGTCGCCGTCAGCCCGTTGGGGGTCCCCGTCACAGGAGCCCAGAAGGGGGGGGGGTCCGGGAAAGTCCCCTTCCCGCCCCCCCCCCCCCCGCGCAAGCCAATTTTCCCCTGCCCTTGTCAGAGCAGGAGGTGTCGTTTCCGTCAAATTTTGGAACTTTGGTGTTGCTCTCGCAAGGGGGCGGGGGGGGGGGGGGGGTACAACATTCACGCTGCTCCCGGCGGGCCAGGGCCCTGCCGCCGTCCAGACGGACCGGGGTCCGGCCGGTCTTTTCCCTCTTTTTCTGGACCACGTGAAGACCAGCCCTGCCCTTGCCCCCCCCCCGCCCACCTGCGCTTCGGTGGGGTCTGGCGGCTGTCGACAGTCCGCTCGGCCTTGGAACCGGACAGTCAGGCAGTTCAGCCTCGTGGTGGGGCAGGGAAGGAAGCCCACACCCGAGGGCCTGCTCCTGCATGAGGCCGCCAGCCCAACCCAACCCAACCCCCCCCCCCCCCCCCCCTCGTGCCGCCCGCAGCTGCACAACAACACGGACGACGCCGAGCCCATGCGGCTGTACATCGGCATGAACACCGGCGACGTCGTCCTGGGCACCATCGGCACGGAGTCCCGCATGGAGACCACCACCGTGGGGGACGCCGTCAACGTCGCGAGCCGCATGGCCAGCCTCTCGCACATGTACCAGACCCCCTTCCTGTGCAGCCACAGCACCCGCACCCACCTGAAGAAGAAGTCGGGCGTGCGGTTCCGCGCCCTCGGGCCGGCGCGCGTGAAGGGCCGCCCCCACCCCGTGAACGTGTGCGAGGTCCTGGACGTGCAGAGCGAGGAGCAGCAGACGCTGAAGAGTGCCTCCGATGATATTTTTCAGGTGTTTTTTTTGGGGGGGGGGAGTGAAGTGCGGCGAGGGGGGGCAGGCTGCTTGAGGAGGATGGGGGGCACTCCGAGCCTCCGGGGGCGGGGGCGGAACTAGAGCCCCCGGGTTGGAGCGCCCCCCCGCCAGCGATGCATTGGAAGGGGGGGGCGTACCCCCCCACCCCCCCAGGGCGCCCAGCCTATGCCCAGCCACTGTCCCCCTGGCGGCAAGTGCCAGCCTCAATGGCATTTGTAACCGACAGTAACCGCCCCCAACTGCTTTGGCAACCTCCTCCAACCGCCTGCCTGACCGCCTCTGGGGCCGCCTCTGAGGTGCCTTCCCTTCCAATGCATCCCTGCCCCAGCAGCGGTCTGGCGGAGCCAGGGTGGTGCGTACTGTTCGGCCTATGGGACAGGGGGGGGTGGGCAAGGGGGGGGGGGGGAGGGCTGGGCCTCACGCACACGGAAATGCAGCGAGGCAGGTTATGGATGGCCTGAGGACGGTGGTGTGGAGAGAGCAAAACCAGTCAAGCGCAACAACCCCCGCAACAACCAGCACAACCTCAGTACGCCAACTATTGGGCACCGCTGACACGCAAACGGCACACCATGCCACATTCAGCACAGCCCCAACACACCAACCACGGGGCTCCGCAAACGCGAAAACGACACCAGCAGGAGCACCGGCCGCAGCGGCCGACAGAAAGCAGCGACCCGACGCAACATGCGAAGGGCAGAACGGGTGACTGTCCAGGGCCCTGTAAAGGAACAACAACCCGACGGAATGTCACACGGAGGGTCCGCCAGATCACCCTCCCCGTTTTGAATTAGCACATCCCTGGGCCTAGCGCACGGCTTAGACAAGGCACGTGCCTGCCCCAAAAGCGGGGAGGGGGGGGGGTGCAGCAGCATTCGCACCCCCGTCCCCTTTACCATCCCCTCGCCCCCCCCCTCTCCTGTGCCCCCAGCCGCGTCAGGGGACGGTTGCCCAGCTGTACACGACAGCACACGACAAGCACGATCATGGCCAAGGGGACGAGTCATCCAAACTGCCTGCCCTCGGGTGCATGGAACAGGGCGTTGTCTATTGGACAAGCCCCCCCCCCCTTTTTTGACAGTTATAAATGTCGACCTCCTACCGCCGTCGGTTACCAAACCACCGCCGTCGGCTGGGGGGTTTGGACTCGTGCGGGGGGGGGGGGGGGGGCGACCGTCCTCCGTGCGGACTGACGTCCTACAATTTTGGGCACCGAAAGTTTTTTTTTCCAAAATGGTCCACGAAACACCCAAAACAGTGGTGCCGACGGCGCTGGAGGGAAAATGTTTTCAGACGACTTGGAAGGGGGGGAGGGGGGAGGGGGGAGGGTTGCGGGTCTGGACCCCCGGGGGGGGGGGGGGGATGGCTCCTTAAAAACAAATCATTCTACGGTGATGTATGGGACACAGAGGCAAGGGTGCATTGGAATGATTTTTTTTCTGAGCAGCCCCCCGCGCCCCCCCCCCCCCGGGGTCCACACCCGCAACCCCCTCCCCCCTCCCCCCCTTTCCAAGTTGCCTGAAAAGGGTTTTCTCCAGCGCCTTCGGCACCACTGTTTTGGGTGTTTCGTGGACCATTTTAGCAAAACAAACCTTCCTTGGCAAAGGATGACGGTCATCCCCCCCACCCCACCCCCACCCCCGCGAGTCCAAACCCCCCAGCCCAAGCCCCCCTCACCCACACACAGAGGGGGGGTGATATGGCCCAACAAGACCTCCTCCCCAACGGAGCACGTAGGCCCATCCCCCCCCCCCCAAAAAAAAACCGCTCAGCAGCCGTGCCGGGGGGGAGAACAGTTGGCTGAATGCCTTGCGGGCGGGGGCGGGTCTGGGGCCCTGGTCAGCCCCGGCCGACCCACTTGCCCACCACGTCAGAAAACTTTTTTTTACTTTTTCCTCAAAGAAAAAAATGAAATTTATTCAAGGAGCCGGAAATTGGAGGCCAATTTTAGGTGCACAACCTTTTTTTGCCCTTGCCCAGCCACCGAGAGCCTGTGCCTCCTTTGCACTGCTGGTGGCTGCCTTCGTGCCGCCGTTCCCGCGTCGTGCTCCGTGTTTCGTTCCGCGGGGCCGGGCTGCCGCACACACGCTGCCCTTCAGGAGGCGGCGACGGCCTTCGCGGACGAGGAGTTCGGGGAGGCGCAGCGACTCCTGAAGCTTGTCCTGAGGCACAACCCGGACGATGGTCCGGCCCTGTTCATGAAGCAATGGGTCGAGAAAGGCCCCATCAAGTTTGTAAAGTGAGGCGCCCGAGGCCGCGCAGCCGCACAGAAGACGGGGGGATGGGGCGGTGCGGGCCCTGCCGCCGCCCCCACGCAGCCCTGCCCCCCCCCCCCAAAACTACGCGGGAGGCGATGACCTTTCACGGCTTGGGAGGCCCGAGGGCCACCAACGCATCGGCGGAGGATCAGGGACTCGCAATGCGGTGCACGCTGCTGGTCGCGTGTACCCGGTTTGCGTGTTGTGACCACGTCTCCAAACGGTACTGCACGATGCACGGCAGCCTTTGTTTAAAAGGAATTAATACATAAAGGGGGGGGGGGTCTGGGGGGGTCCCGCAAAGGGCCCCCAATACATTGCCCTGGGCCCCCAATACATTGCCCTGGGCCCCCAATACATTGCCCTGGGCCCCCAATACATTGCCCTGGGCCCCCAATACATTGCCCTGGGCCCCCAATACATTGCCCTGGGCCCCCAATACATTGCCCTGGGCCCCCAATACATTGCCCTTGGCCCCCAATACATTGCCCTGGGCCCCCAATACATTGCCCTGGGCCCCCAATACATTGCCCTGGGTCGCTTATTCAAATATAATTTCCCCTCAGCCAAATTTTGGGTCAAGAGTTTTTTTGGGCGGGTGGATCTCAGAGTCAACACCCCCCCCTTCCCCTCCAATCCACAAACAAAGTTTGATGCGTGGTCCCAACCCGTGCTTCGGACCCACGTGGTGTGCCTTGGTGGCTTGGTGCCTTGGTGCGCTGATAGGGCGCTTCCACCCCCTTTGCGGAGCAACTACCCTTGTCTTTCCCTCGTGGGGGTGAGGGACCCATCGCTTTGATTTGTTTACACCTCAACACCGGGGGTCCTCCGTGTTTTGGGTGTTTGGACGGGGCCATAGCATTGGGCCAGTGCTGTGCAGATGCATTTCGTTTGCGTCCGAGGCAATGCACCGACCCCTGGACCGTGCGGGACGCTGGGTGACGGAACGGCAGTTCTGCGTCCCAACGTTCCGCGGGTTCGGAGTCCGGCATGGCCTCGGGCGATGACACGGAGTCGGATGCGCCTTCTTTAACACGTGCTGGCGGTGGCATGCCAAGTGGGTGTGGAAGAGGAAGTGCATCGCCCTGGCAGAGTCATCGGCGCGCAACACGCCCCTCACCCCCCCCCCCCCTCCCTGGGGAACCATGGCCAAAGTGACGGTCCCCTCAAACACCCGGAGGCGAAGAGAGCAAGGGGCGCGTAGCACAGAGCGAGACACACACACGGCAAAGGGGATGCACTGCACGAGAAAAAAAAAACACGAAATCGTGTGTTGCGACCTGTGCTCGGGTCCACTGAGGGACAGGCACGGCGCATCCCCTTTTCTGGCGGAAACGCTTGACTTCGAAGAATTCCTGTGGCCAGCAGTTTGCCTCAGGGACATCTCGTGTGCAGTACAACTTCCCGCTGGCAACACGTCGTTGAAAACCCCCAAACCCCACGTGGCGGCACTGCGTGCCGTCACGACCTCAATTTCCGGGGGGGGGGGGGGGCGTGGGGCCGGGGGTCCAGCACTGCCCCGTTGTCCTCAACGCTTCTGAACGTGGGGTTGCATGCTTCAGCATGGCGCCAGCCAGTGCGCGTACCGCTCAGCTGTGCTCGCCAGACATGCCACTGGCGTCCGGCAAGGCCTGCAGGTCTCGTCAGGAAACACCCCTGTACTATGCGCCACCGGGTAATGCCGGCCGCACTCAAAACCAGAACTCGGTAGGAATCTGCTGCATCCAGTGCCTGGCTCAGTAGGGACGAGCCCCGCCTGATTGTGTCTGGCTCTGATACCAGGCACCCAACCGTCGCCATCTTGTTGGCAGAAACGTACCTATGGTCTTTTGTTGGCCACTGACGAGCATCTGTTTAATGTGCTGCCAGCGCTGCGCCCTCGCAATGCCATAACACAGCTGTCCACTCGAAGCGCTGTGAGGGTGCGTTTGCTCTCCTTCCCACTTTCTGTGTTTGCAAGTGGGTGCCGCAGATCTCATCCGAACTGCGGGTCATCCCTGCGACCGTGGGCCCTGGTCCATCGAGCCCAGTTCCGCTCAGCATGCCACGGGGGCCAGTGCGATGGTCCACTGGGGCCAGCTCGTGCCACCAGACCGTCGTGCACACCCGAGGCATCGCATGTGGCGACGACCGTTGACAGGGAGACAGGGACACGGGCAAGGGCCCGGGTTTCGTCTTGGTGACTGCCCACGTAGTTGCCCCCCCGATAGTACCTTCGCCATAGCATTTCTCATGTTTGCAGCATTGCACTTCAAACCGGACGCGAGGTGCCGGACAATCCCAAAAGGCGGCCTGGCGTTTGATGTCTGTCCAGGGGAGAGAGAGAGAGAGAGAGAGAGAGAGAGAGAGAGAGAGAGAGAGAGAGAGAGAGAGAGAGAGAGAGAGAGAGAGAGAGAGAGAGAGAGAGAGAGAGAGAGCGAGACTGAGACAGGGAGGGAGGAAGGGAGGGAGGGAGGAAGAGGGAGGAAGGAAGGGAGGGAGGGAGGGAGGGAGGGAGGGAGGGAGAATCCTCCTTTCTTGACCTTTCCAATCTGTACTTCGCTTGAACCTTGCGCCTGCGGCACTTGGCACTGAGAGTTTGACCGATTTGATAAAAAAAACCCTCCTTTCTTGACACACCCAACTGGGAATTGGTCACATTGCGAATTGGCCTGATGATCCGCGCCACCCGTGCACATGGGCAAACAAAAGAGGGTACATGGAATGGTCGGCCCTCACGGGCAGCACCAATGATTTCCTTGCTGTCTGCTTCCGCATGTTGGTTCGGCGGTTGTGGAACTGCATTGGGGACCCTCCATGTTCTCCGCGGGAGGGGGGCCGGGGGCTTGGGGGCCCAGTGTGCGACCCTCCCCTGCCCGCCCCGTTACAAAACACAGCGCCGCAGGGTTGTGCATGACTTGCCTCAAGGATGGCCCCTGCGCAACGGAATCGAGCGCCTTTGGCGACACTGTGCACCGTTTTCTGTGGCACGAATGAATGGTGGGTTGAAGAGCAATGTGGCCATTCCTTGCGTCCCTGCCCTTCTGGACTTGTTGTGGCCAGGCCATTGCTGAGTAGACAAAAAGTCAGAGGCCAAAAAAAAGGTTGTGCACCTAAAATTGGCCTCCAATTTCCGGCTCCTTGAATGAATTTCATTTTTTTCTTTGAGGAAAAAGTAAAAAAAAGTTTTCCGACGTGGTGGGCAAGTGGGCCGGCCGGGGCTGACCAGGGCCCCAGACCCGCCCCCGCCCGCAAGGCATTCAGCCACCGGTTCTCCCAGCCCCATGCCGGGTCTCCCAGCCCCTGCCCCCTCTTCAACCCTTGACCACAGCATCTCGATGCAGATTCTTGACCGGGCCCAAGATGTGGACCTCGCGTGATCGTTTCTGCTCCGCTGCCCCCCTCATATCGCCGCAGCCCAGTTATCAGTGTTTCAAACACCCAATGAATTTCTCATCCGGGATGCTTTTGAAAGCGTGGCAGCATCCGCTGCACGACCGCATGTCGATTCTCATGAAGTTGGCCACCGCAGTTGCCCACACGGGCAGCACAAGCAGTCGTGGAGTCACGGCTGGGGGACTAGCTTTTCGAGCCGCTGTCTGTGCCCCAAGAGCCCATGGACCGCTTTTGGGCGGCGTGTACGCCAGAACCAAATTAGGTTTAGGTATGAGGGCCACTGAACAGGACCACCTGCATCTTTCTGGGAATGCCGGAAAGTGCCACAGTCTGCCGCAGTGACTGATGTGGATCAGCCGTCCACACTGCACAGTGCGAATTGGCCCGATCCGCGCTACCCGTGCACATGGGCAAACAACAGAGGGTTCAGGTAATGGTCAGCCCTCACGGGCAGCACCATTGATTTCTTTGCTGTCTGCTTCCGCATGTTGGTCCGGCGGTTGTGGTGTATCAGCATTTGAGATGCTTTTGCCGAAACGTGTCCGTGCTTTGCATGTGTATACTTATTCCTTGTGCTGAATGGTATGTTATCTTTGAGGCATGGCGGTCACCCGCCCAAGATTGCAATAAAGTCAAACCGGATTTCACTGATGGGCAGCCGCACTATTTACAGGACTAAGGAGAGAATGACACAAAAAGTGAACGTTGTGTTATCTGCGGTGCCGCCGCTGGAGCAAAAGGATTCTACTGTGGATTTCTTTTTCCCTTCGTTGCAATTTTTGGGTTGCATTCCCCATGAATTCGAACCAAATCAGTGCAAATCAGTGAAACCAGCCCTGTATGTACATGTATGTTCGCTGTGGGTGCCAACCTTTGGCCCTTTGTGCAAATGGGAGACTATTCTGGCTTTCCCTAGTTGCCGAGGCTTTTGGGTTGCTGCCACTGCAGTGGATGTTCCATGACTCGCTCTAGTTGCAAATGGAAAGCAGTTTAATCATTCAAGGCTTCGACGTTAGAGGGACAGGGGGGGGGGGGTGGCAGGTTGAAATTCTGCCCCTACCCTCCCATGCCCCCTTTCTCCACCTGCCGCCCCCTGCACAACAATGGGTACGCTGCGCTCTAACCATGCACACATCCAAGTGCTTTGCACACACTTGCCTCCCTCACATGCCCAGCAAGCATGGGCTCTGCAACTGGACACCCTCCTTGTGCCATTGGTGGCATTCTAGAGCTGTACACTCGAAAGCAACCCCACACACAAGATTCATCCAAGGCTCCCTAACTATCCCGCCTTCCAGAGGCTTAGCCGCTTTTGCTGCTAAGGCATGTTGGCTGTGTGCACTTACTTTTTCATTGCCTTCTGTACCCCCTCTCCCCCTTGTGCAAGCACGGCCTTGTCTAAGCACAGGGTGGGTGAACTGCTGTTTTTAGGAATTTTTGGGACCACTGTTTTTGGGGTCCCAGATGTAACATGGGGTTTAAAAACATTCTACCCCACGTTGCCACCCAATGATGTTTGTTTTGATGTGATTCTTAGCCACTCCTGATGTTCCCCTTCCACAGCGTATCACCATCTGCATCTGAGGGCTCTCCTGGATGTGGGCAGTCATGTGTGTTTGCCGTGGGCGTGGGACCAGAACATCGAGGTGAGACCTCTTTGGGTGCCGTCGGATCAGAATCCAGCGGACCGAATTTCGAGGCGCGGGTTCGACGCGAAGGAAGCTCGCTTGTCCCGCGTAGTGTTTCTAACCATTGTGCATCGCTTTCGCATCAAGCCAGTGGTAGACGTTTTTGCCTCTCACGGCAACTCCCAGTGCCATCTTTATGTCAGCCGGGATTTCGACCCGGACGCTTTGGCTTGCGACGCCCTCAAAACCAATCTTTTAGGGATGCCCCTTCTTTATGCTTGCCCCCCGTGGAACCTCATAGGTCCCTTTCTGAACCATCTTTCTCGGTTCCCCAAGACCCGGTGTCTATTGGTGTGCCCCATGTGGACGGGGTGCCCTTGGTGGCCCCAACTACTTTGGCTCTCAGATCTGTCGTACCGTCCTCAGGTCGTAAAGCCCCATCGGGGCCTGTTTCAAGACTTTTGGAACAAGCCGCTTCCGGCTCCAAGAGTATCCCTCCTTTGCGTGATGTTATCTGTTCCGTCTTTAGCAAAAAGAATTATTCTGAGGCATCAATCCAAGCGATTTTGGAAAAACTTGCGCCCTCTTTGAAGAGATATGATTCTGCTTTTCGTTTGTTTTGCTCTCTAGGCATGGAGATGGGATATTCATTCCCCGATGTCACGTTACCCCAAGTGGTCAACGTACTTTCGACCATGCATCAAGTGTCCCCTTCTCAGGCCTCCTCAGCTTATTCTGCTTTGCTCAAGTTTCCTGATCTTACATCGTTGTCTTTTGACCCGGCCGTTCGTGCGCTACGACGGCGATGGACGACTAGTGTACCTAAGTACGTTGTTTTTTGGAAAGGCGAGCAATTGGTCGCATTTTTGGCGGCGCAAAAGCTTGACCGTTCCTCGAAGGTTCACGTCCGTGCACGTTTGATCATTGTTTTTCGCTTGTTTCAATTGTATCGCTCCTTTGATTTGTCCAATATGCTTAGAGTGCTAGCGACTTATGATGGCAAGTGGTTTGTGCCCACCCGCCGAAAGGGGTGGGCGAATTTGCGTTGGGATCGAGTTATGTCTATCCCTTCTTTGCCCGATTTTTGTCCGCTAACCTTACTGAGATTATATTTGCGTTTAACACCGGAGGGTGCTTCGCCGGAGGGCGTTGAGCCCAAACGTGTGTTTTTGGTGGTTGTGCGGCCCTTTGGCGCTTTGTCGTCCGATAGAATTGCTGCAGTAACCAAGGAGTTGTTGGTGGCTGCAGGCATAGACATGGAGCTATTTGGCGCCCACACCACGAGGGCCGTGGGCCTCGCCCTACTTCGTGCGTTGGGTTTGTCGGCCGAACAGGCTGCTGAAATTGGCAGTTGGGCCAATTTGCAGGCTTTTTCCCTTGCCTATTCTCAGGTAGGGGCAGCCGATGTGTTGTCGGATGCCTTGCAGCGCGTTAGTTATGTGCACACTCGTCCAAGCACTTGTTGCGGAGCCGCCGACTCTCCTCTTACTCCCTCTAGTAAGCATGCAGAGGGAGGAGGGGGAGAGGAGGTGGCGGAGCAACAAGGGGTTGGACCCACCACACCCGACCCTGATGTTGCTCCCGCGCTGCCCGTGCATCCGCCCAAGTCGCAGACCAGGTCCAAGGTTCCTACAATCAAAGGGTGGCGCTCGTCCCCTCGTTTTGTAAATCACTTAGGCAAGAGGCGTGCGCCTTCGCCAGCATTGTTGGAGGAGCGTCCACGGAAGGAGGCGCGCTCAACCTCCGGAAGAAAGTGTACTCAATTCCGGTTGGATGACTTACAGTGATTTGTTCCTTGGCTACCTGAACTGCCGTCTCCAAAAAACTTAACAAGCCGGCAATAAGAAGCTGTTGTCCAACCCCTTGTTGCTCCGCCACCTCCTCTCCCCCTCCTCCCTCTGCATGCTTACTAGAGGGAGTAAGATTGCCCTCGCGGAAAGCCGAAAATATCTGAAATCAGTGGCCTTTCAGGATCCATAAATGCCGAATTACTGGTTTTAAATGTCGAACTTTTTATCCATCCCTTTATTTTCCGTTCGATCCCATTAAATCCTTCATTTCGAGATTCAAAATGGTAGTGCCACCTTATGTCCACCCATTTCTTCTGAAGCTGTGCGATGTGTGGCCTTCGGGTAGGCCTTCGATAAGGTCGAGTGGGCCGGACGTACGCCGGCTTCCGCATTTCTTTTTGGAGCAAATAAGGGAGAACGTGGGCAGTGGTGGGGACAAATGGGGATATGATGAGGACAATGAGGAAGGAAGGTGGGGTCTTTGCAATTTCTGAGCTCTATGGTGGTGTGCTATGAGGCATGTACCACACCTTAGGGGCTAGGTGCCTTCTAATTGCAACCACCCTAATTGTGCCCCATTCTATAGGTGCCATCTTGCTGGCCTAATGCTGCCCCATGGCCACCATGGGCCCACCACTGCCCAACCGACAACAACAGCCACCGTGGCCACACTTTATACAGGAAACGTGACATGATAACATTTCTTGGCCAAGAAATGTGAGGGGTAGGGGCCCCCACATTTCTTGGCCAAGAAATGTTATCATGTCACGTTTCTTTATATCCGTTATCGAAGTGTCACAATTTCTCGACGAAGAAATGTTATCACCGACCCCACATGGCAAGACCCAAATTTCCAAGACATCAACATCAAGAGGGATCAACAATTCAATTGAGCTGCGAAACGTCATTGTTTGATGTGGCACCCCGCACAACTGGAGGCGGAATGGCTACCACGTGGCAACTACACATAGCCATGAATAAGGAAGGACTACGGGTTCACGGTGCAACTTTCGCAAATCCATGAGCCATGCCGAGGCACGCGAGTCAACTTCGCACACCGAAGGTGGTAGGTTGCACGGCATGCATCACATGACACCGGCTGAAGAGCAATGGTGTCGCGTTTTCGGGGGATCACCTCATCACACATGTAGCATACACTTGGTTCCACCTTAGGTCTACATGGGGCCTTCTTAGGCTTCTGTGCACCTGTGAAGGGGTTAGGCATATCTTCAAACACTTGATTGTTCGCTGCACCCTCCTCACTTGGTGGGGCTGCAAAAGCTGCTTCACGATATGCATCATGACCTTCTGCAAGTGAGGAAAAGACATCCCCCTTTTCAGACAACTGGGTTGGGGGGAACTCTTCATATTCATTTGCGTCATCTACCGATGAGGAAACAATAGAAGTATTCAACAAATCGCAAGAATGTGAGCTTAGCAAATCATCATCCGAGATAGTATACGTACTAAGTTGACGATTGTCCATTCTGGGTGGTGACTCGGGTTCCACTTTGATGGGTGAGTCTTGCTTTTGTGGATTTGGGCAAGGTTCCGCTTTGACTTCCGGTTTGGGACATGGTTCTGCTTTGATTTCTTCCTCCTCTTTGGATTGGGGCACATCATGTTTGCTCAAGAGCTTTGCTGCTTTTGATTTCACCTGCTTACCCTTTCGGTGATATACACCAAGTGTTCTCGCAACCACACCAACATGCTTTGCTGCATCATGCAAAGAGATGTCATTGGCATTCGCGAGTTTTGTCATGACCACCCGTCGGGCAATAGATTTAAAGGTCAACTTCCGATCAACCACTTTAGAAACCCAATTAGCTACACCACGATAGGTGTTGGCGGACGTAGGCTTCTTGAGCAACACCTTACTGGTGACACTTGTTATGCTTCGAAATAGGTAGTCCTCCGTGTCTGGGTTAGGCTCACGGTCCAATGAACATTGACGCTCATATGCTGCAATGGGACAAAACCTCTCATCCTCAATGCACGGTCGCACTTCTTGATCAAACAAATCCCTCTCCGATTGGCACCCGGCTGGTCGATTTTTCATTGTCCCAATCTTTGGTTTTAGGTATTTGCCATGTTCATCGGTCCCCCGCTCAAATGTCTTGGTCAGCATGTGTTGCAAGGTGTCACCTCGAAACCCGGTGCGATAGGCGAAAATCATGATGTTGTACCGTTGGACTTCAAATACACTTTGGAAGTTCGTGTCTTCCCATAATTTTTCCAATTCAGCATCTTGTAGTATTTCCTCCTCTGGGTTTTCGGCTTCTTTTATCGCATCTATGACCTTGAACAATTTGTCCACATGGGCGTAGTAAGAATTGAAACCGGGGAACCTCATATTTGATGATGGAACAAATTGGTTCTCTTGCCTTCGGGTGTTGTAAATGCCAGCAAGTGCATTGATGTATGTTTTGATTGTGCTCGGGGAAAGACTCCGCACCTTGTATTCCTCACCGCACAATTGTTTCCGAGTCTCGAGGTACTTCTTTTGCTTGTCTTTTTCTGAGTTCATTGCGCGTACATCGACCGTGAACTTCACAAACCCAACTAGGCAGTCATCAAGGCTTTTGTATACTTGGTTGTTGGCCTCTGACACACGTTGGAATTGCATGGCTACATTGACGGCAACAGCCTCCGCTTTTTTCGTATTTGCCGGTTTCCCAATTTGATCCTCATTATCGGAATCATCCCCAAACATGTTGCTACCGCGAGGTTCATCCGGCTTCTTGCCCTTCCACTCTTCGAGAGCACCAATGAATGCCTCTACAGCCGGTGGCATTGGCAATTGTGCCTCTGAGACTTTGGCATCTTTTTTGGACATTATTGAGGTACTCTAAAAAGGATGGGAGAAACAAACTAGTGATAACATTTCTTGGCCAAGAAACGTTATCTACTCACATTTCTTGGCCAAGAAATGTTATCATGTCACATTTCTTGGCCAAGAAACGTTATCAGCCAGTGGGGTCGGTGATCACATTTCTTCGTCGAGAAATTGTGACACCGATAACGGATATAAAGTGGGTGAGAGGACCGGGTTTGCACCCCTAGTTCAAAGCTTTGCCAAGGTGAGGTACCTTAACTAGGTTGTTGCAAGAACTGTGGTGGCCCTTGCCTCCCCCTATTAGATGAATCTCGCGGTCCATCTAACATTTATCGGCCTGAAAATTGCTAAAACTGTTAGATGGGGGAAATTATCTCTCAAATTCAAAAAAGCACGCAACACCACCCACAATGTTGTTGAACCATTTGGGCCACCTTTGCAATTTCATTTTCAGTATTCACAAAACTTGCGAACTCGGAGGTTAGTTTGGCCGATGCAGCCAAATATTTGGGTGTTGCCCAAAAAACGTTGGCGGTGTACCATCGTGCTGCCCTTGATATTCTTATCAAGGCTGCAAACTCAATGAAGATGAGACTATGTCATCTAACGCCAAGGGCCCTGGCCTCTTGGACGGAGACTTCCTTTTGGAAGGAACTTCCAAAAGGACAAACAATGCCGAGGTTGTGGCTGCAATTGCTCCTTTTGCTGAAGAAGTTCGTAATTCACAGTCCTCGTTGTGTGAATCGTTGGGATCTTTGCGTGAGTATGTGCTTGTGGGGGTGGAATCGCCGAGCAAAGATGTGCATGCTTGACCTGCTTCTATTCACTCATCCTTGGGATTTTTGAGTGGTGTGTCTGTAGATCTCCTTGGGAGGAGAACTCCGCAGAGTCTTTGAATGAGGATGATAGTGAGTGGGATTATGACAAACGGCCTCTCACGCAGCCCTCCCTCAAGCGTTCCCTCCAGGATGCCCGTGAAATTTATAGGACCGCGACTTGGGAGGCCCCACCGGCACCCGAGGGAGCCGCAGTCAATCAGGATTTCTCCAATGTACCACAACCATTCAAGCGAATGCGTCACCCACGGTATCCTCCAAGGCATGTGCCACGGGAGAATACGTGCTCCAAGTGTTCGTGCGAGATTTTTGTTTGGCGACCCTTGCGTGGTGGTGCCCGCATTCAGTGCAAAGTGTGCAATGCACCTTACCATGAGTCTTGCTTTTATGCTACCTCGTCCACTTCTACCATGAAAGTGGACGATGGTGTGGGTCCTTGTTGTCGCGAGGAATTTGACTATTGACCATCCATTTTGCTTGGCAACCATGTCATTATGGGAACGCCACACATTCCATTTCAGCTGAAAGACACCGGTACCCATCACCACAAGTACAGTGATCACGCAGTTCATACTCAAAGCCAGTAACGCATTTGCCCATGTCTTGTTGCCCGTGCTTGCTCCCTGCCGTTTCCTCCCCTTGTTTGCAACCTTACACTCAGGGCTTGCCACAATGAGCTAGGCGCTAGATGCCGCTGATATTCATCTAACGATTATCGTCCTGAAAACTCGCCTCTCTATCTAACACTTTTAAATAATCGTACCCATCTAACATTTATCGGCCTGAAAACTCGGCCCGTTCGCTTCGCTCCTGGGGGGCCGAGTTTTCAGGCCGATAAATGTTAGATGGGAACGATTATGTAATAGAAAGGGAGAGTTTGGCAACACTGAAAGCAAACACATAATGCAAAGCAACAATTGCGTGGGAAAGAGTTGAAATTGCAATCATAACAGGTCTCTGTGCCGTGAGTCATGTACGTGACAACAAAGGTTGAATTCACCATCATGGCACTTTCCATGGCGATCCCAGCACTGCGCAACTCGCTATAGAAAAGCCATGCCATTCTATGAAAAAGTATAATATAGTGGGATGTGGCTGCATGCCATCGTGTACTTCCTGCATGTATTCAACAAAATTGTCACTTTCAAAAGACACTTTACAAGACCCACCTGGAAAAATTTTGCGGAGCACAAGGAAATGAAGGAAACGTGACCTCAACCTCAACCCAACCCAAAAAAAGGACAAAAAACATTCATTGGATGCTTTGAGTGATGGGATTGTGCCATATGACTTGCCAAGTTGGCCTCAAATGCTTGCGAGACGAAACTATCACACATAAATAAACCAAAAATGTACTGTGAGAGGTTGTAAGTTGGGAAGCGGATGCTTGGCAAGTTGGGTGACTCCACCGCACGGCCACACTCCCGCTTTCATCCTTCGCCTTTGCCCAGATTGTCAGGATGTCATCCAGAAAGCTTTCCGCTTGGACGGACACTACGGTGGATGACGTCGGCTCCACGGTGTCTGCCAAGGAGCGCACACGCCTTGCACAGGGCTCGGTGTGGAAGATCTGGCTCAAGCTCTACGTCGCCGTCATCTTCCTGTTCATGGGTTTCGTCACGCTGGCCCTGTACCTGTTCTTGGACGTGCAGTCCGAGGCCAACGAAGTCCGCGCGATGGCCCTCAACCTCCGCATCGTCCGCCTGATCAAGACCTTCACCCATGAGGCGCAGGGGGAGCGGGGTGTCTCTGCCCTGTGGATCGCCACCCGCGGGGTCGACGAGGCCCCTATTGCCCACCGGGGCCGCGTGGACACCGCCGTCCGCGGCTTCACGGACTTCATCGACAGCAACCTCCACTACCTCGACCGGGACATCCTGGGGGACCTCGCCGGCATCCAGCACTTCATCGAGCGGCTGCCCGCGATCCGGGGAGCCGTCGACGCCATGCCGAGCTCCCCCGACGCCGTCGTGGCGGCGCTGACCCGCGGCATCGCCGACAGCCACGACGTCGTGGTCAAGCTCGCCACGCGGATCAGCCTCACCCGCCTGGCCTTCGCGGCGCTCGCAGTCGCCGACGTGCTGGACATGAAGGAGGCGCTGGACACGCAGGGCGGGGCCTTCTCCGTGGCGCTCTCTGCGGGGCCCCTGCCCCCACGGAGCGTCATGCTCCTGCACGCGTTCACCGAGGAATTCGACGGCCTCACCGAGAACCTGCTGGCCAAGGTGTTTTATTTGACCCTCCCCAAAATGAATTTTTCACCCGCTCATCCCCCACCCCCAACTATACGTTGCGCCAGAAGGACCGATGTCAGGACAAACGACAGTTCAAGTTCAGTTCAGTGTGGTTGCCATGCAGAGACGAGGCCAGGCTCAGGGGGCGTTTCTGCACAGCGCGGGCTTACTCTTTTCTGCATATCCGAATTCCACATGACACTCTGCTACACAGACCCAATCATGGGCTTTCGACAGAAGAGTTGGTGCTTGTGTGTGCCACCCATCACGAAGGAAGCATACGTCTGCAGGGGAAAAACAACAGATTTAGACAGCAATCCGACATTTTCAGTGTGAAGCATAGCTTCACCTGAGTTTTTGGACTGAGTCAGAAAAGAGACGTTTTTTTTGATTCAAATAATTTGTTTTAGTCGTTTTAAAAAATTATTATTTCATTTCATTTTAGAGCCTGAGTGAAAAGCCTTATTACATTCTCGGTCTTTTTTTGGAAGCTTTTCCTTTTACAAAAAATTAATTTTTTCTTGGAGAAATTATATCTTAAGGAATCCCATTGTTGAGAATTAGTGCGAAGAATGTTTTCTTCCAACAGGTCCCGGAGGCGCAGGCGACCACCATCACCGCCGCCCTCGCGAGCAACGTCTCCCAGGCGGCCATGGCCTTGAACCAGCACTACAAAGGCCAGGCGGGGTCCGCCGGGACGGCCGTGCGGGGCGTGGAGTACTTCGAGGCGATGACGGCGTGGGACCATGAGCTGTACGACCTGCTGGTGGCGCTCCTGGACGACCTGGATCGGGAGGTGCAGGCGCTGAAGTCCTCCGCCATCGAGAAGGAGATCGAGATCAGCGTCGCTGTGGCGGCGTCCGTCGTCCTGGCGCTCGTCATCGCAGCCTCTGCCACGCGGTCCATCATGCGGCCGTTCCTCCGGCTGCACAGCGCGTCGGAGCGGCTGCACCGCGAGAGCGAGAAGATGGAGTCCCACCGCCGAGCGACCGGCAAGTTCGTGCCCTACGCGACGCTGGACCTGATGGGGGTTCCGGACATCGTGGACATGACGCTGCGCAAGGGGGCGCTGAAGCGCATGACCATTATGTTCGGGGACCTTTGCGGGTTCACGACCCTGAGCACCAAGATGGCCCCCGACGACGTGTTCAAGCACATCAACTCGTGGCTCCACCTGCTGATCCCGCACATCGAGCAGTACAACGGCGTCGTGGACAAATTCCTGGGCGACGGCATCATGGCATTCTTCCACAGCGCGGACCACGCCGTGAGCGCCGGGATCGACATCGTCCAGGCGACGACCGAGTCCAACCGCAGCCGCAAGCTGGCGGGGGGGCAGCTGCTGAAGTTCGGCCTCGGCTGCAACAGTGGGGACGTGTATATGGGGGTGCTTGGCACGAGCGAGCGCATGAGCACCGTGACCGTGTCCCAGGCGGTTGGGGTGGCCAACACCATCGAGGTCCTTCCCCGAGCCCGGGCCCGCCCTCAGGACCAGGACCGCATGAGGGGTGTCGGGGGTGCACGAGGAAATCTCTTTCTGCTGTTGTATTTGTCTTGAGGAGTAGTCCCAGGCCTTTCAATGGTTAGCCCAGGCGTTTAAATGGTGAGCCCAGGCCTTTGAATGGTGAGCCCAGGCGTTTGAATGGTGAGCCCAGGCGTTTAAATGGTAAGCCCAGGCGTTTAAATGGTGAGCCCAGGCCTTTAAATGGTGAGCCCAGGCGTTTAAATGGTGAGCCCAGGCTTTTGAATGGTGAGCCCAGGCGTTTGAATGGTGAGCCCAGGCGTTTAAATGGTAAGCCCAGGCGTTTAAATGGTGAGCCCAGGCGTTTAAATGGTGAGCCCAGGCCTTTAAATGGTGAGCCCAGGCTTTTAAATGGTGAGCCCAGGCGTTTGAATGGTGAGCCCAGGCGTTTAAATGGTGAGCCCAGGCCTTTAAATGGTGAGCCCAGGCCTTTAAATGGTGAGCCCAGGCCTTTAAATGGTTAGCCCAGGCGTTTAAATGGTAAGCCCAGGCCTTTAAATGGTGAGCCCAGGCCTTTAAATGGTGAGCCCAGGCGTTTGAATGGTGAGCCCAGGCGTTTGAATGGTGAGCCCAGGCGTTTAAATGGTGAGCCCAGGCCTTTCAATGGTTAGCCCAGGCGTTTAAATGGTAAGCCCAGGCCTTTAAATGGTGAGCCCAGGCCTTTAAATGGTAAGCCCAGGCGTTTAAATGGTGAGCCCAGGCCTTTGAATGGTAAGCCCAGGCGTTTAAATGGTGAGCCCAGGCGTTTAAATGGTGAGCCCAGGCGTTTAAATGGTGAGCCCAGGCCTTTAAATGGTGAGCCCAGGCGTTTAAATGGTGAGCCCAGGCGTTTGAATTCAGTCTGTCGCGATCCGCAGTTCCTCTTTGCTTTTCTTTCGGGGATGTCCATTGCCGGGGTGGGGGGTGGGGTTACACATGAAATCCCGATAGGCTTGGATTTCCTCCGGAGATTCGTACGCACTTAGTGGCCACTCTTTAAGAAGTGTGCGAGTTTGACCGCATCAATTTGGAGGGGCTGCAGTAGGAAAAAACCAAACTTTTGGGTCTCAACCCCCCCCCCACTCCCCCCTTCTACTACTTCCCTCGGGGAGGGCGACATCCACATGTGGAGGATTCCCTCCTCAAAAGGCGAACAAGTGCATACTGCTGGAAGTATCAATTGGCACACTCACTGAGTTTTGATGGCACGTGTGCGGGCGCGCGCGCGCACACACACACACAGACACAGACACACACACGCTCCCCACCCGGCGGGCCCATGTAGTACAAAGGGTGGGTTTGGCCCATGGTCATGGTGTCGCCAGGCATGTATGTTTGGGGCGCTCTGACCCAGCCTTGCGAGTGAACGGTCATTGTTCTGACCGTTTGCAGCCATGTGTATGTGTGGCAGCTGAGCTGTTGAGTGACGCCGCACATCAGAAAACATGCTCTCCTCCACCCTGTGGCAATCATTTTATGGTATATTTGCTGGGGTAAACCCCCCAGCCGAGGGCTCCCCCGTCCCCCTTCGGCCCACTTCTACTAAGAGGGGGGGGTCACGTATCAGCCTTCCCCCCCCCCTTGCGTTGCATTTCAACAGATGGACAAAGATGCCACATGATTTTAGTTGGGATACACATGGCCAATGGAGAGGCGCCTCAACCCAACCCCCTTCCCCTGAGTTTGTGCGCCAAAGTGTGTCCCCGACCATTTGCCTCTCAGAGACAAAGGTGCATCCCCCCCTCCCCCCCCCCAACCCACCCGCCCGATCCCCCGTCTCTTCCACAGTCACCAACATGCGGGTTACATCACCCCTTTGGCAGATGGCATTTAGGTATTCAACCACCCCAACCCTCCCCCCCGGCGCCTCAGGTCTCCGTCCCCCTTTCACAGTCGGAACAGCATCTGCCCCCCCTTCCCCCCATTTGGGCACAGCCGCAGCCACAGCCCCCCCCTCCCCCCCAAACCCTGGGAATGTCACCATCACGCTGGTACAATGTCTGCAGGCCCGGACTCGGGACCTCTCTGCCAACTTTCTGGTGTCAGAGAAGACTTTCGACATGCTCTCCACGACACACCTCAAGGACCTCTTCCGGTGCGTGGATTTCTTGCCCATGCAGGTGTGCCCCCGCCCCACTGCACCTCACCCAGAGCCCGGGGTCTGAATGTTTGGTGTTGCCGAGCTGGCTCTCGACGAAGAAGACACGTCCAGCGCTGATGCGCTCGCCCATTTATCTTGTGGTGGTGCAGGGAGGAAGTGGGGCAGCGACCCCAGCAGGGGCACGCATTCTTCTAACCCCCCCCCCCCATTTAGAATGACCCGGTCGTTAAATTCGGGTAGCGCGGTGCAACATTTCCCGAGGGTCGTTGTAATTGGTGGGGGTCGTTCTATTTGTCATGCATGTGCCACGGTGAGCAGGGCAGAGGGCAGGCCTACAACTGTTGAGCACTGCAGTTTCAATAGGAAGTCCATTTCCTGTCCACCTGTCCATGTGTCTCACTCTTTGCCTGGGGTTTGGGTCTGAGAAGGGGTCGGTTTATTTGGTTGGCATGCTCCGGGAAACACGGGGGGTCGTTGTATACGGGGGGGTCGTTCTAGTGGGGCGGGTCGTTCTAAACGGGGAGGGGGTTTACGTCTTTTTGTGTGGGCCCTGCAGGGTGCAGCCCGGTCAACAGTGCTGACCTTCACTACCTACCGCGCAATGGCCCCCTGTAGACTCCCCCGCACTGGTGCTTCGTCACAGCCACTCACACTGACAGGACTCTCTCTTCCCACTGTCGTCTGCGTGAGTGACACCCGTGGTCACCCAACTAGTTGGTGTGGGCGCTCAGGACCTATATGGGAGCGCAAAGCGCAACATAAGGCATGCAGACAACAACAAACACGAACACAAAACAGCAAGGGTAGCGGCAAGGCCCACACGTCCCGACCGATCATCCCTCGTTTCAGCACAGCGCTGAACGCAACGCTATGGGCTGCTCGTTGCGCGCGATGTGCCAATGAGAATTGGGCATATATGGATACCCTCGCCCCCCCCCCCCCCGAGTCCAGCCCCCCCAAGGGGGGCCGTCACCGGCTGGTTCCCGAAAAAACCGCATCAGTGTCATATTGCACAGGACCGCAACTGTGAGACGTCGTTGTCAGAGCTCATGTGCACCTCCTTTGTTCTGACCCATTGCACTCCTCAGACCTCTGAAGATGTTCCCTCAGGGCACTGTTGTGCGCTACGTCCGTTCTACAAAGGAGCCTGTGCTGGCTGGTGTGCAAGGCCCTTAGTTTTACACTGTCCCTGTTCAGCAACAGGGGCAGGCAGAGAACTGATGAATGGATGCAGTGTATTCTGAAGTTCGCTTATTTGCATCATGTGCCAGACACCATCAGCATCTATGCATCTGAGCAGGTATCCCAGAGCATTGGGCGACCTACAGCAAGCAACTGACCGGCTATGAATTCTGCGTAGTATGCGCCGGTAAGGTCTGTAGCGGTGCACACCCCCTCCGCCCAAGGGGGGGGGGGGGGCGTCACTTGGCGACAGTCGCCCCCCACGGGGTTGGGGGGCACCGTTGTATGTTGGGGGCAGGATGGACATGGGGCGGCAAGGGTACGTTAGGGGGACGTGCACCTCTTCACGCATGAAGCGAGACCAATTTCTGCAGATCCTGAAACAACACACAGAAATAGGATGGGGCTGTCATGAGGATTCCAAACGTGCTGGTTGCTGGCTCGGAGTCTGGTCCCATTATGCACTCTGCTTTCAACGCACGGGCGCTCAAAACGCCCATGTGCTGTGGTGTGCCTGTGTTCTAAGATAAGGTGCAAAGGAGGAAGGTGGGTGGGTGGATCGGTGCGTGGGCGGGCAGCGCGGGTGTATTCGAACAGTTGACAAACCATAGGATGAGCCCCCCCCCCCCACCGGACCCAGGTTTCATAGTGGGAAAATGAGAAATTTTCTAGAGGCAAAACTGATTTGAGCCCTGTTTGGTGACGAATCGTTGGCTTACGGACACCCCTCCTCTCTTCTAATATAGCCTCGTGGGGCAGGATCGGGGAGCGGGGGTGGGCAGGCAGGCAGGTAGGTTAGCCCGCTTGCCACTTGCCACTTGCAACTCCCGTCCTGGACCTCTCTGCCAGGACACCACGCCACACTCCCGGCGACTAGTGACTAGATCCGCAACCCCATTTCCCTTTCCTGTCATGGCCCTGAAGCACCCCTTCGGCCTTTCGCCACATGGGAACGTTGGCTGGCAGTTACCCTGCTGCCCTGGTGATGGGCGCCAATCTAACGGTCGACGTATGTGCGGATTTGAAAGTGGTGCTTGTGGCTCTACCAAATGTGCCCTTCTGGATTGCCCCCCCCTCCCCGTCTCCATTCACAGGGGGAGCCCGGGCTCTGGATCTACGAGTGCCTCGCGGCCTGCGCCACGGACGAAGAGCGCACCAAGAAAATGGAGACGCGGCCGGAGTACGAGGCGGCCGTGAGGCAGTTCTTCCAGGACGACGCGGAGGCCGCCGAGGCCGCCTTCGACCGCGTGCTCGCCGCCCACCCCGAGGACGCCGCGGCCAAGGCCTTCCTGGACCGCCTCCGCCGCGACGACGGCGACGACGCGTGGCTGACCCCGCTCACGCCGCACCGCACGTCCGTCGTCTCCACCGTCCTGTCGACGGCCCCCTCGGACGTCGGGCCGGAGTTCCGCCGGCGGACCCAGAACTCCGTCAACATCATCAGCGCCGTCAAGGCCTTCGGGGGCGGCAACCTGCAGGACGCGTCGCTGCTGCAGGACGTGGACCCGCCCACCGACGTGGCGCCGCCGACGCACGGCGCCGACAACGGCTTCCGCAAACGCGGCCCGAAGGCGGACGCGGACCCCCAGCCGCCGCACGTGCCGCTCCCGAAGCCGGAGCCCGTGCAGGACGAGCCCCAGCGGGCGACGATCTCGCCGGTGCCGTCCCTGTCGCTGGAGTCGCTGCCGGTGGCGAGTCCGAAGAGCCAGAAGAGCGCGCGCTCCGCGCGCTACAAAGAGACCTCCTTCCGGCTGCCGCGTGACAAAGTGCGGCCCCGCGCGGACGACCCCACGCACCACTTGGAGGTGGTGTCGCAGGACCCGAGCCTCACGCCGCGCCCGTCGGTGGTCCTCCCCGGACAGGACGACCCGGAGCCGGAGGCGGGGCAGGGCGGGTCGTTCCAGGCCAAGAAGCGCACGGCGCTGTGGAAGGTGAAGGCGAAGCTGTGGCTGAAGCTGGGGCTGGCCATGGCGCCGCCTTTTGTCGGGCTGACGGTGATGACCTGCCTCGTCTTCAGCGACCTAATTCAGGTCCGCTGTTGTGTGTTCTCTGGTGCAACGTTTTCAGGACTGCGCGAGCGGTGATCGGCGTGTTAGAGGTGAGCAATCCACTGATGTCTGTAATGTCGAGCAGATTTGTAGCATCCGAGATACATTTACGGATTCCAACTGATTCCAACTGATTCCAACTGATTCCAACTGACAGTACTGATTCCAATTGATTGCAACTGATTCCAACTGGTTCTAATCGGTTCCCACTAATTCGAACTGATTCCCAGTGATTTCAACTGACAGTACTAGTTCCAACGGTTGGTATGGCTGTAATGGTTGTAACAACGGCTGCGCCAAGCCCGACTCGCCCTACGTGCACAGTCCGGCCGCCCCGTGCTCTCAGCCAAGCCCACCCTGGCTTTCATGCCACAGTCCCCACGGTGCCCCCACCAACACCCACAGAGCACCCGTCACAACTCCCGCAGGGAATCGAGTACAAGAACAAGGGGAGTGGGCGGGGGGCAGGCGCAGGCCAGAGGATCCCCCCGACCCCCCCCCCCCCCCAAAAAGGATACAACGAGAAACCAGAAACGAGGTCGGCGGGCTCAACCGTCATAGCACATGATGCCTGACCAGCGGTGGCGATGTCGTGTCCCTGATGGGGGCATAAACGCTTACCCTGGCGCCGTCCTTGGCGCTTGGGTGTCCTCGGTGACCCCGCGAGCAAGAAGGGACTGATCCCGCTTCGCTGGTGCCTGGGGATCGTCCGGGTATTCGACTACTTCCTCTGCCTTGCAGCCCTGGGATGCGGTGCACATAAAGGATCGGGCCCCTGCCCCTGGGGAGCCCGTATAGAGTAGAATGCCAGAATGCATCCTCGTCACCGGCCCCCAGCCATTCCACGAATGAGGCCCACTCTCTCTGCGGTGGCATCATGGGACCCGACGGGGGGGGGGGCACCCCCCCCCCCCCGTCGAAACTAGTTCAGGCCGAAACTAGTCCGACGAACCAAGTGAAAAAGGACACACCCCGTCTTGTTCTTGTGCTCCCGCCGTGCAACGTGTGGCAGTCCACAGATTCTGATTGAGGCCTGGTGTACAAGCAGCTCGGGATTTTTTGTGAGGGTCAAATCATCAAGTTTTACATCAAAAGAGAATGTCACACAGGGGGCACCTGCCCTCCCTTTTGTGGACGTCACGATGATGTGGTCAGTGTGTAAATGAAAGTTGTGATTTAGGCGCTGAAGGCGCCGGAAGATTTTTTTTGGTAAAATCTGAAGCTGTGTGTCCACTCGAAATGCTTGGAGAATTCACGCAGGAGTGAAAAACACGAAAAAAAAATGCCCCCCCCCCCCCGCCGGACCCCTGACCCTGGCATCGGGCCCTTCATTTTGGCTTGACAAGCCCCCCCCCCCGGGCTTGACAAAAGGGTGGGTGGGGGACCCCCCCCACACACACACACTACAAACCCCCCAAAAGTGCTCACGCCCCTTGGTCTCAGATCCCACACACGGGCAGCCCCCGTGCGTCATGCCGGCCAACAACACACTGCAGTTGGCAATTTCAAACGACCCCTGCCTGACAAACAAAGACCTGCCTCTGGGACCCGGGGACCCAATGTCCCCACCCCTGGCCCCTGTACCCCCCTGAGGAAGTCTCTGGTTGCCAATGTCGCAGACGGACATCTATGGCCATTTGCTTGTCCCAAAAGAACATCAGCCGGCAGTTGGTGGTTCAGCCTCGGTGATGGGGCACAATGACAACTGCTCTCCTCTCCGGCGGGATGAGGCCCCCTGCCGGAACCCCACCCCAGGCAGCCATGGGCAGCCGTGCCCGTACCCTTCCCCAGCCACCAACAGGGCCGAGCACCAACAGGGCCGAGCAGGGGGTCGGGGGGTGGGGGGCTAACCCAACGTAAACCGGCCATTTGAGGTGTATTCATGGGGTCAAAAATTTTCCAAAAGTTTCCTGCATTTCAGGCACTACTGGCCCTTATACAGCCCAGCATGGGACGCCTGACCGCTGACCGCCCAGACTGGGGGGTACTCGCAGAACCAGCACACGTGCATGCGACACCCACGCCCTTAAACGTGCACGCGACGCCCACGTCCACAATCGTGCGCGCGACACCCACGGCAACAGGCGGCCCCGCACACCCTTCATGGAGGAAGTGGACGGCACACAGGGTTGGCAGGTGGAAGACCAGCAGCGGAGTGGCGAACCCCACACCAAAGGGGTGCCTCACAGTGCGAGAATAGGGGACCCGGTGTACGGGCCCCACTTACAATGACAAAAACCCCCACCGCATCAACCACAGCCCCAGTGGTCCAACTATTGGGCCCCACTCCGGCGTTGAGGACGTGGAGTGTGTCCGGGACTGCGGTGGGGGCGTGTGGGGGGGTGGCGGGTCGGGGGTGGCAGGGGCGGTCTGGAGCGGGCGCGGCGGGGACATAGCGAAGTGGTGGGAGTTGGCGGGCATGAGCGCAAAGACCGGGGACGCGGGGGTGAGCGGGGTGAGCCCCAGCTTTCTGCAGACCTCCCCGCAGACGTGGTTGCTGAAGAAGGCCTTGATGCTGTTGGGGCCTCACACGCAAACACCGCAAAACGCACCAGCCCCATGCAAGCGGCGATGCCCCGGCACGCTTCGTGCGGGGGGAAGGCCGGGTGGCTGTTCAGGGCCCTGCGAGGCAAACAGTGCAGGTCAACCCCCGCAGCAGCAGCCACATCTGCAGCAGACCAAGTACTGGGCCCCGTGTGCACGCAAATGAAGCAACATGCGCCAGCCCCATCGCCGAGCAGGCGACGATGCCCCGACGCACTCTGCACAGGCGTGAGGCGTGACTGTCTGTGACTGTCCAGGGCCCTGTAAGGATGAAATGCCCACATGGGGCAATTCTCCGAACACCTTCGCATCTCATGGACCATATTGAGGGCGTAACTGCCACGGACTGGACCTCGCTGTGCCTTTCCTCCTGCGGAAAGGCGCCTCGCTGTCGCCTGGTTCGTACGACTGTTGGATCGGCCTGACGAGATCCTGAACGAGCCAGTGCCCCGCCTGTGCACGTGTTTGCTCGCGGCGATTATTATTTTTTAAGGGCGCATTTCGCGGATAGTGCGCGATGTGCACAGTGCATGTGGTGTGCGTTGGTAGCATAGCCTCAAACAGAAGGTATGTGTACGTGATGTGACGTCTGCACAATGTTGTCCGATTCCCCACTGGGCCCATATCAGGCTTTTGCCTAGTGTTCGGTCTACGGGACGGGGGGGGGGGGATGGGTGAGTGGGTATGAGGGCCCAAAAAAGTTTGTATCCCTAAATGGGCCTCTCATATCTCTATTCAAAATTTCTTTTTTCCCCAGACAAAAAATTTTTTTGGTGTTGGGTGGGTGGGTCCGCCAGAACCCCCCCCCCCGCCCCACGCCCCCCCCCCCGGGTGGATAAGCACATTCCTGGCCCACATGGTTAGGGCTGGTCCACAGCCTGCAACCTCCACCCCAGCTCAAGGCCCCTCCCTCGCTGCCGGCTGCAGCAGGCACCCTGACCGCCGCCCCAGCCGCGGCATTCCCTGAGGCACTGTGCCCCTGCCCTCCAGCGCCTGCCTTCTCGCTCTCCCGCCCGTCTCCCGCCCCCTGCCTCCCCTCCGCCCAGGAGTACACGCGGGACGACGTGCTGGTGGTCGTGTTTGACACTATCCACCACTTGACGAAGCTGACGGACCAGATGGCCGTGGAGCGGGCCGTGAGCATGAGGTACATGGACTCCTGGGGGGCTGGGACGAGGGGAGCCCTGCAGGAGCAACGGGCACTGCTGGATGTCGCCGCCGCCGACTTCTCGGGCTACTTGGTCAAAAAAACTTGGCATCTGCCAGCGCGACTGTGGCTGCGGGCGTCGGTGTGCCGGAAGATCGTCGAGGAGCTCGAAGATGTCCGGGTGTGTGCTGCTGCTGCTGGCACCACCCCATCTGCTGGGCCCTTTTCAGTGGAACAGGGACTGCATTTTATTTGTTTATTATGTATTTGGCATAAGTTCGGCTGTGTGCCCACCAGAGTATAGGGGCACTTGGTGGGCCTTGGGAGGCAAGGGGGTCACCCCTATTAGGAGGGCGGGGAACTCAAAAAAAAACTGTTTTTAGAAGGTTTTAGAGGGGCAGGGTTGGGTATTGGGGCCCACCGAGGGGTAGGAAAGACTGAACTTACGGTATGACATCACCGCTGACAGGATCCTACCAGAACTACCCAAAAGTGCGGCAATTTGGGCTGCATGCAACCGCAAGAGCTTATTGCATCCCCAATACGACATGTCTCACCATAATAGTCAGGGGCAATACACCAAATAATCACATGTTATCTTGTAAGGGTGTACACAGGGCTACCAATTGCCATCTCGAAGGAAAGACGGCTATTTTTGGTAGTTAAGGTCGGATCCTATCAGCAGTGATCTCTTACCCTTTGCTACCCCTTGGTGGGCCCCAATACCTAGCCCATCCCCCCCCCCGGTCCCCCTGCATTGGTGCCCTCGTGTATCAGCCCCCCCCTCCCTCCTGTTCAGCCCCATGTGGAACCGCCCCATTGCGGGAATCAGATGCACAAAGCACATGAACAGTTCATGCCGTGATCGGATTGCCCGTGACACGTACTCCGCTGCTGCATCGCCATTTGCGGGAATCAGTCCAGGCCGAGGGAGGGGTTGAGGGTTGCTGGCCCCAACCTGTGTCCACGGCCCATGTCCTGCTTGATCACACCACAGGCCATGAGCTCAGGCCTATCGACGGTTCACCTGCAGCGGTTTTTTGGCAGTTGTCCGACAGCGGTCGGTGGTGAACGTAGCGGTGTACACGATGAGGAGGGGGAGGGATCCTCAAGGGCAAAGGGAGCGAGCGAGAGCTCAGGGGAACGCGAGAGAGAGAGGGAGAGGGAGGGCCAGGGAGGGCGAGAGGGAGGCTGTGACACGGCATGGTCGAGTCCGCTCCGCATCAGGGCACTGTGGACGCCCCCCTCTCGAGCCCCAGCGCCGTGTTCGAGCACTACAGCAGCGGCATTTACGACTGCGAACGCTTCATCGCCGAGTCCACGGACTACACCGTGGACACAGACTCTGCCATCGGCATGAGCACGACCCTCCTGATGCTGAAGACGAAGGAGGTGCTGTCGTCCAAGGGCACGCACATCGCCCGCAGGCTGCACGCCGGGGTCTTCGACGAGGAGGCCCTCCAGCACCTGCTGACCCAGAGGCTCGTCACCGAGATGTACCTGCACCAGATATCTGTGCAAGGAGGGGCCCGCCTTGCGGTGCCCCTCGACAATTTACTAAAATCGGAGGTGGGCCTGCAGAAGGCGGCAGGTCCCTCCCTCCCTCCCTCCCTCCCTCCCTCCCTCCCTCCCTCCCTCCCTCCCTCCCTCCCTCCCTCCCTCCCTCCCTCCCTCCCTCCCTCCCTCCCTCCCTCCCTCCCTCGATTGGCAGCCGGTCTAATGACCACAAAAAGCGCCAGGCACAGCAGTTGCAGTGTTTTCGCGAGTTCTGATGCGGCCTGAGCTCATGGCCTGTGGTGTCATCAAATGAGACACGAGCCATTGCGGACAGCAACCGCCAACCCCTCCCTCGCCTCTCCCGCCTGCACACCTGCTGCGCTCCCCCCCACTGTTCCACTCAGCCCAGTGCTGAAGGCCTGCCTGTTTGGCATTTTGCTTGCCGTGTTGTGCATGCCCCTGAGGGGTGGGGGGAAGGAAGATAGGCCCAATCCGTGGCTGCGAACCCCCCTCCCCTTGCCCCCTCCTTTTTGAAGGATACTCCCAGTGTTCTGCGTCTGTGCACACGTCCTCATCTGAATCAGACATTGAAAATGACTGCAGCACTCGCCACACTCTTTTTCCTGTTTGGAAGGAGCATGCAGTTCTCCTGTGTTCATGCTTCCTGTGACAAGGAGGTGGAGTCTTTTGCTTCACCCAATCCCACTCACCCCAATTGGTCCAAATTTCAAGCCAGCACAAAGTGAGGGTGCTGGTTCCCCCTTTCTGGGGGCAGCACATGACCCAGAGAATGCATGACCAGAGCAGTGACGACCTGTGCCATCATGGACCAGTGACGAAAAAGCACCCGATGACTCTATTGCCCAAGCGGCAGGAACCTGTGTGCTGGGACAGTACGGTGCACAGAAAACCCCTGTTTTTGCAGAAGCAACCACAACAAACAAAGACCAACACGAAATGCACGAAAAAAAAACAAGATCACAACAATGGGACACCTCAGCAACAGATGGCAGATTTCGACTGACCCATGGACTGCAGTAATGACTGCACTAGGGAGACCAAAGGCATTCCCTCGCATGCAGCAGTTCAGAGGACGATGTCATAGCGCCCAGTCCATGAAGAGTCTGGGTGGTGTCCTTCCCTGAGTCCATGACCATTTATCTCGTAGGGGCTCAGCATCAGAGGGCATAAGTGCAGACCTGGCATTAGAGGGACTGCAGGAGCAAACAAACCAAGAATAGAGCACGGTGCGAACGCAAACTGGCAAAAGCACGTGTGGGGTGCAATATGGAGGAAAATGGGTGGTGGGGGACTCAAAAGTAGGAAAACAGCACAACAGGATCCAGAGAACCTAGTAGTTGAAATCCAACAGGGGTTTACTTCTTAGGGGGGGACTTCCACACCAAAAGGCGCAGTCAAACGCAGGAGCATGGAGCGTCACACACAGAACAAAACCAAGTCCAAACCAAGTCAGTCACAACATCACTACCAATGATCCTGGTGGTTACATCTCCCAAAGTCCTGGCGGTGTGTCAGGGGACGACGTCCATAAGCGGATCTCTGAAAGGTTTGCATTGCACAGGTAATGGGTGTTACGAGGCAGGGTTTCGCTCTGCAAGGTGCAACACAAGCAAAGAAATAGCACCCTAGGCCTGCATGACCAGAGATACCGGAGAGTACTTGGCAGGGTAAGCCCCATAGGTGTATGTTGAGCCCCCTGTCATAGCCTCCTCTATCATGAGCATCTAGGGTGTGGGTGAGCAGGGTGCATCTACAAGCCTGCAATATCCCTCAGAAGTATGTGCGAGGGCGGACACAGAGGTTTAGCTGGGCTATGCCTCATGTGACCCATGCTTGGTCCGGTGAACAGTGTATGCTTGGTCATCGGCAAACATGCCACCAGTGTCCGGCAGGAGAACTGTGTTTCCTTCGGAATCAGTGCTGTCCCGTGTGCCACATGGGAATATCCGCTGCTGGCGCAACCATAAATCATTAGGAACAAGTTGCATCCCATGTCTGGCGTAGTAAGATCCAGCTCTTTCTGATCAAGTGTGACCCGGCAGACAGACACCAGTGCTCGGCTTGGTCACCAGTTCTCCTGCTCTTCCCGGGCCCCCTCCCATCCACAGAGCCTTTGCGGCAAAACTTCGTCAATTGCCTTCTTGGAGCACAGCCTCGCCATTGCACCTCCTGTCCTGGCGATGGCAGATGGCACATTGCGCATTGTACCCCCCTCTCCATCGCCCCCAGCCCCCTTTCGAGAGCACCAGACTACTGCTATCCCCTGGTCCTTTTCATGGCAGTGTGATTTTCTCATCGGAGAGAACCACAGACCTGTGATTCTCTCGTGGGCCTCTCATAGGTCTGTGTGTTCATCACTCCGCTGTGACTCTCTCCAGTGAGAGAGTCATAAAGCCATGAGAGCATCACCGTGTGGTGCTCGGTCTCTCCCTCTTTCCCCCATCCCTCTGTTTTGAACCCTTTCTGCCCCCCCCCCCCCCGCTCTAGCTCTAGATCTCTTACTTTCTCTACATTTCTCTCCCGCTGTCGCTCTTGCTCTCTTTCTCTCTTTGTCTCTCCTGCTCTGTCGCTTTCTCTCTATCTCTCTCGCGTGCGCTCGGCTCCCTCTTCCCTGTCAATCTCCTTCTACCCTTTTTCTTCTCGCCCCCCCACCCCCTTTCTCAGGAGAGCAACTGCTGCTTGATCTTCCGGTCCCCGCCAGCGTCAACACCAGCCTCGCCACCGCATTTTGGCAAGCTGAGGCAGCGTTCGTCGAAGGCGTGCACGTCATCCTGCTCCAGGAGCTCCAGCACGACATCAGCCACGCCGCCGACGCCCGCGCCATGCTCCTCACGACCATCACCATCCTGGGGGCAGTGGCCCTGCTGTCCTTCCTCTTCGGCACGGTGACCGCGTTGTACTCAGCCTGGGCCGTCACCCAGCCCTTCAACCAGCTCAATCTGGTCAAGGAGCAGCTCACGCAGGAGAAGCTTAAGCGCATCTCCCAGTCCAAGGCCGTGAGCTGCTTCGTGCCGTACGGCAGTCTGGACCTGCTTGGGTGCGACAGCATCACCAGCCTTGAGATGGGCACCAGCTGTCTGAGGCCCCTGACGGTCCTGTTCGTCTGCCTCCGGAGCTTTGAGGAGGTGAGGCCCATTCTCCCCGTGTGCTTTGCTGCTCGCCTTCATTAGGTCCGTCTTCAATGCACGGCACGCCCCAAAGGAGGGGCTGAATGCGTGTGTTGGGGGGGTGTTTGATGGGTGGATGGTGGTTCAAAACGAGCCCAGACACAGGCCCCGCCAGCACTAAGATGAGGGTTGTAGGGTGAAGGTGTTGTAAGGCTCGGCCTCAGAAGCCGATGTGTGCCTCATGCAGATTCACTACTGGGGGGCGGAACATTAGGAATGGGCGAAATTTGGAATGGCAAACCTTGGCACAATAGAAGTGTGCCACATTATGCTGCGGTATTTGAAGGTTCGAGGCCATTTCTCTCGTGGTCGCCTTTAGCTCTCTCGGCATGCACATGTCCAGTGTGCCCAACAGCCTCTAGGAAATAAGAGCAACCATCCAGAAGCAGTAAGAAATGACAGTCACCAACCACAGGCCCAAAGGAAATGACAACCACCATTCGCGGTCTCTGCTTCTCTTGTGCCACAATCTGGGAGTTTTGTCTCTGCACCAAATTTTGCCATTCCAGTTTTTACCATAGTTTGGCCGAGACTGCGCGCCTCGCTTAACGAGGCGCGCAGGGGGGGGGGTTGACGCTAACGAGGCGCAAGGGGGGGGGGTTGGCGCTAACGAGGCGCACGGGGGGGGGGGGGGGGGTTTGGCGCTAACGAGGCGAACGGGGGGGGGGTTTTGGCGCGAACGAGGCGCACGGGGGGGGGGGGTTGCGAACGAGGGGCGCGGGGGGGGTTTGGCGCGCTGACGAGGCACGCGCGGGGGGGGGGGGGGTTGCGAATGAGGGGCGCGGGGGGGGTTTGGCGCGCTGACGAGGCACGCGCGGGGGGGGGGGGGGGTTGGCGCGCTAACGAGGCGCATGGGGGGGGGGGGGGTTGGCACTGACGAGGCGGGTAGTCCACATATAAGTCTGTGCATACACAAGGCGGTGCACATACAAGCCGGTGCACACACAAGGCGGTGCACACAAAAGGCGGTCTGTAGCCACCGCGGGAGTCTTGTTATTTAAGGGGCCACAGGCAAGGCGGTACACCCAGAAGGCGGTGCACACACAAGTGGCGCACACAAAAGGCGGTATGTAGCCACCGCGGGAGTCTTGTTATCTAAGGGGCCACAGGCAAGGCGGTACACACAGAAGGCGGTACACACACAAGGCGGTGCACACAAAAGGCGGTCTGTAGCCACCGCAGGAGGCTTGTTATTTGAGGGGCCACAGGCAAGGCGGTACACAAAGAAAGCGGTGCACACAAAAGGCGGTGCACACAAAAGGCGTTCTGTAGCCACCGCAGGAGTCTTGTTATTTAAGGGGCCACAGGCAAGGCGGTACACACAGAAGGCGGTGCACACAAAAGGCGGTGCACACAAAAGGCGGTCTGTAGCCACCGCAGGAGTCTTGTTATTTAAGGGGGGGTGCGGGGGTGTCCCCTGCATCGAGCGGAGCGAGCTGTAGTCCACATACAAGGCGGTGTATACACAAGGCGGTGCGGATTCGAGGCGGTGCACACACAAGGCGGTCTGTAGCCACCGCAGGAGTTTTGTTATTTAAGGGGGGTGCGGGGGTGTCCCCCGCATCGAGCGAAGCGAGCCGAAGTTGAGGGAGGTCCACATACAAGGCGGTGCATAGGGGGAGGGGGGATTGGCGCTAATGAGGCGCACGGGGGGGGGGGGTTTGGCGCGCTAGTGATGCGCACGGGGGGGGGCTTGGCGCTATCGAGGCGCATGGGGGGGGGTTGGCGCCGGGGGGTTTGGCGCTAACGAGGCGCACAGGGGGGGGAGGTTTGGCGCTAACGAGGCGCACGGGGGGGGGGGGGGGGCTTGGTGCTAATGAGGCGCGCGCCGAGCCCGATTTGCGCCTCGTATAACGAGGTGTGCAGTTTCAGCCAAACACTCGTTTTCGCGCGTTCCTAATTTTCCCCTCCTCAGTACAAACTCATGTGGCGCTGGATCATAGAAGCAACCACCAGCTCACACATGATCAGGTATGGGTGGCTCCCACTGAGCCATGCACCAGACGGACCCGATTCCTGCCGGGTTCAGGGCATGGCAGGAGCGGGCGGTGCTAAGTGGCACGTGGGATGCAGCCGATGCCTCACCATCCTCAGTCGCTGTACCGTGTATGTGTGGCACGTCTGGTCCGGAACTGCCCCAGATTTGCTGAGCAGGAGAGCGGTGGGGGAGCGGTTTGGGGCGATTGCAACAGCGGACTGCAGAAGTTTGGGGTGAGGAATGTGCTTGGTGCTTGGCTACGGGGCGGGGCATCCAACCCTCACCAACCCTCACCAACCCTCACGACCCTCACCCATCCACCATCCAACCCTCATCAATCCTCACCCAAGCCAACCCTCACTCAACCCACAGCAGCCCTTACCACACCTCGCCCAAACAAGGGTGGGTCGGAGGGAAGTATGGGGGCTGTCGCTTTTTTCAGTGGTCTGAACGTTTGCTATGTTGTATGTCGGTTGCCAGAATTGATGCAGAAGGTCCGGTGGTGCGCGCTTTTGCTTACCGCCGCGCGGCTGCCGCTCGTTTGTTGGTGTCCCCCCCATGGCCATCCCCTTGTCTCACACCGTGTGACAGAACGGTACCTCTGGTCTTTTGGTCCACTGATGAGCCGATTTTCTTCCGGCGCATTGCGCTCATCGCCTCTTGTGCACGCGTGCAATAGCTCCGGCGGGGGGTTCGAGGGCAAAGAAGAGTTTGCGTGGGCCTCTGATTTTTGGCCCCCTACTCAGAATTTCATTTTTGCCTCGGGGAGTACTGTTTTGGTTTCCTTCGGGTGAGTGGGCGGTTCGGCCAGCGTGGGTGGGTCCTCCATTACCGCCCCCCTCCCCCTCCCCAAGGCGTGGTAAAGCCAGCCGCTGCGGGTTTGGGGGTCAACGACGGCACAGCCAAAAGGTGGGCGTCCCCGCCCCACCAGCACCCCTTCCTCCCGCCTCCAACTCGATCCCCAAAACGCCTCTTTGGCAGGTGTCCTCGTACCTGAGCCCGCAAGAGAGCGTCGTCTATCTCAATGCCTGGCTGGCGGGGGTCGTTCCGGAGGTGACGTCCCACGGCGGGATCATCGACAAGCTGCTGGGCGACACGGTCCTCGTCTTCTTCGAGAAACCGCACCAAGCGATGGAGGCGGCGCTGGGCATGTTCAAGCACGTGCAGGTCGCGTGCCGTGGCGGTGCCCTGCTCTGGCCTGACTGTGCCGGTGGTGTTGCAGGGGGTCGGCGACGAAGGGAGGTGGGGGCGGGGACGGACCCCATAACAGAGCGCACGCCACCCGCGACCGGCAAGGAGCGCGCCATGCGCACGCGCAACCCATGGGGTGGTGGAGCGCAGGGTGTGGACGGCCGGTACAACGCGCGGAGAAGTGGGGCACCTGGGCCTCGCGCACACGGAAACGCGGTGACGCAGGTGGTGGACGACCGCAGAGCGGAGGTGCGTGGGGCCGGGGAAACCGTCAAACGACCCCCGCAGCAACCAGCGCAACCCCGGCACGCCAACTGACCTTTTGGAACCGTGGAATTTGGCGATTGCTTTTCTTGGTGGTCCATTAAGATCACCTTTTTTCTGTGATTTGGGATATTGGTGCCGCCCTGCCACCCAGTGTCACCCCCTTCTTGTCCTTTGGACTTTGGAGGTGGAGATTGGGGAATCCCCTGACGACTTCATGACGCAATAGTCACCTCTTGTGGCTTCTCAGGGCGCGCGTACACAACGCCCTTGGGCATCGGGAAAGTTGGCTTGCCCGGGGGGGTCATTCGAGCCCCCCAAAGGAGGGGGGGGGGGGTCTGGGAACGGGGCTCTCGGGGCAGGCCAGTCCCAAGAGGCGGGTCTGAAACCTCTAATGATAATGATAAATGACTCCTCTAATGATAAAACCTCTAATGATGACTCACCAACTGCGCCGCAAAGCGGCCTCGAAGTTTTTTTTTTCAGAAAAGTTTCCCCCATGACACAAACCTCAAGATGATCAGTGCGTCGTGGGGATCATTTTGAGCCGCGTATGTTGGGGTACCTTAGGACCCCCCCCCCTCCAACCTCCCCTTGTCAGCCCGTCGGGGGTCGCCGTCAGCCCGTTGGGGGTCCCCGTCACAGGAGCCCAGAAGGGGGGGGGTCCGGGAAAGGGGTCCCCTTCCCGCCCCCCCCCCCCCCCCGCGCAAGCCAATTTTCCCCTGCCCTTGTCAGAGCAGGAGGTGTCGTTTCCGTCAAATTTTGGAACTTTGGTGTTGCTCTCGCAAGGGGGCGGGGGGGGGGGGGGGTACAACATTCACGCTGCTCCCGGCGGGCCAGGGCCCTGCCGCCGTCCAGGCGGACCGGGGTCCGGCCGGTCTTTTCCCTCTTTTTCTGGACCACGTGAAGACCAGCCCTTGCCCTTGCCCCCCCCCCCCCCGCCCACCTGCGCTTCGGTGGGGTCTGGCGGCTGTCGACAGTCCGCTCGGCCTTGGAACCGGACAGTCAGGCAGTTCAGCCTCGTGGTGGGGCAGGGAAGGAAGCCCACACCCGAGGGCCTGCTCCTGCATGAGGCCGCCAGCCCGACCCAACCCAACCCCCCCCCCCCCCCCCCCTCGTGCCGCCCGCAGCTGCACAACAACACGGACGACGCCGAGCCCATGCGGCTGCACATCGGCATGAACACCGGCGACGTCGTCCTGGGCACCATCGGCACGGAGTCCCGCATGGAGACCACCACCGTGGGGGACGCCGTCAACGTCGCGAGCCGCATGGCCAGCCTCTCGCACATGTACCAGACCCCCTTCCTGTGCAGCCACAGCACCCGCACCCACCTGAAGAAGAAGTCGGGCGTGCGGTTCCGCGCCCTCGGGCCGGCGCGCGTGAAGGGCCGCCCCCACCCCGTGAACGTGTGCGAGGTCCTGGACGTGCAGAGCGAGGAGCAGCAGACGCTGAAGAGTGCCTCCGATGATATTTTTCAGGTGTTTTTTTGGGGGGGGGGAGTGAAGTGCGGCGAGGGGGGGCAGGCTGCTTGAGGAGGATGGGGGGCACTCCGAGCCTCCGGGGGCGGGGGCGGAACTAGAGCCCCCGGGTTGGAGCGCCCCCCCGCCAGCGATGCATTGGAAGGGGGGGGCGTACCCCCCCACCCCCCCAGGGCGCCCAGCCTATGCCCAGCCACTGTCCCCCTGGCGGCAAGTGCCAGCCTCGATGGCATTTGTAACCGACAGTAACCGCCCCCAACTGCTTTGGCAACCTCCTCCAACCGCCTGCCTGACCGCCTCTGGGGCCGCCTCTGAGGTGCCTTCCCTTCCAATGCATCCCTGCCCCAGCAGCGGTCTGGCGGAGCCAGGGTGGTGCGTACTGTTCGGCCTATGGGACAGGGGGGGGTGGGCGAGGGGGGGGGGGAGGGCTGGGCCTCACGCACACGGAAATGCAGCGAGGCAGGTTATGGATGGCCTGAGGACGGTGGTGTGGAGAGGGCAAAACCAGTCAAGCGCAACAACCCCCGCAACAACCAGCACAACCCCAGTACGCCAACTACTGGGCACCGCTGACGCACAAACGGCACATCCCGCCACATTCAGCACAGCCCCAACACACCAGCCACGGGGCTCCGCGAACGCGAAAACGACACCAGCAAGAGCACCGGCCGCAGCGGCCGACAGAAAGCAGCGACCCGACGCAACATGCGAAGGGCAGAACGGGTGACTGTCCAGGGCCCTGTAAAGAAACAGCAACCCGACGGAATGTCACACGGGGGGTCCGCCAGATCACCCTCCCCGTTTTGAATTAGCACATCCCTGGGCCTAGCGCACGGCTTGGACAAGGCACGTGCCTGCCCCAAAAGCGGGGAGGGGGAGGGGGGGGGGGTGCAGCAGCATTCGGACCCCCGTCCCCTTTACCATCCCCTCGCCCCCCCCCTCTCCTGTGCCCCCAGCCGCGTCAGGGGACGGTTGCCCAGCTGTACACGACAGCACACGACAAGCACAATCATGGCCAAGGGGACGAGTCATCCAAACTGCCTGCCCTCGGGTGCATGGCCCAGGGCGTTGTCTATTGGACAAGCCCCCCCCCCCCTTTTTTGACAGTTATAAATGTCGACCTCCTACCGCCGTCGGTTACCAAACCACCGCCGTCGGCTGGGGGGTTTGGACTCGTGCGGGGGGGGGGGGGGGGCGACCGTCCTCCATGCGGACTGAAGTCCTACAATTTTGGGCACCGAAAGTTTTTTTTTCCAAAATGGTCCACGAAACACCCAAAACAGTGGTGCCGACGGCGCTGGAGGGAAAATGTTTTCAGACGACTTGGAAGGGGGGGAGGGGGGAGGGGGGAGGGTTGCGGGTCTGGACCCCCGGGGGGGGGCGGGGGGTGGCTCCTTAAAAACAAATCATTCTACGGTGATGTATGGGTCACAGAGGCAAGGGCGCATTGGAATGATTTTTTTAAAGGAGCAGCCCCCCGCGCCCCCCCCCCCGGGGTCCACACCCGCAACCCCCCCTCCCCCCTCCCCCCCTTCCAAGTTGCCTGAAAAAGGTTTTCTCCAGCGCCTTCGGCACCACTGTTTTGGGTGTTTCGTGGACCATTTTAGCAAAACAAACCTTCCTTGGCAAAGGATGACGGTCATCCCCCACCCCCCCCCCACCCCTGCGAGTCCAAACCCCCCCAGCCCAAGCCCCCCTCACCCACACACAGAGGGCGTGATATGGCCCAACAAGACCTCCTCCCCAACGGAGCACGTAGGCCCATCCCTCCCCCCCAAAAAAAAACCGCTCAGCAGCCGTGCCGGGGGGGAGAACCGTTGGCTGAATGCCTTGCGGGCGGGGGCGGGTCTGGGGCCCTGGTCAGCCCCGGCCGACCCACTTGCCCACCACGTCAGAAAACTTTTTTTTACTTTTTCCTCAAAGAAAAAAATGAAATTTATTCAAGGAGCCGGAAATTGGAGGCCAATTTTAGGTGCACAACCTTTTTTTGCCCTTGCCCAGCCACCGAGAGCCTGTGCCCCCTTTGCACTGCTGGTGGCTGCCTTCGTGCCGCCGTTCCCGCGTCGTGCTCCGTGTTTCGTTCCGCGGGGCCGGGCTGCCGCACACACGCTGCCCTTCAGGAGGCGGCGACGGCCTTCGCGGACGAGGAGTTCGGGGAGGCGCAGCGACTCCTGAAGCTTGTCCTGAGGCACAACCCGGACGATGGTCCGGCCCTGTTCATGAAGCAATGGGTCGAGAAAGGCCCCATCAAGTTTGTAAAGTGAGGCGCCCGAGGCCGCGCAGCCGCACAGAAGACGGGGGGATGGGGCGGTGCGGGCCCTGCCGCCGCCCCCACGCAGCCCTGCCCCCCCCCCCAAAAACTACGCGGGAGGCGATGACCTTTCACGGCTTGGGAGGCCCGAGGGCCACCAACGCATCGGCGGAGGATCAGGGACTCGCAATGCGGTGCACGCTGCTGGTCGCGTGTACCCGGTTTGCGTGTTGTGACCACGTCTCCAAACGGTACTGCACGATGCACGGCAGCCTTTGTTTAAAAGGAATTAATACATAAAGGGGGGGGGGGGTCTGGGGGGGTCCCGCAAAGGGCCCCCAATACATTGCCCTGGGCCCCCAATACATTGCCCTGGGCCCCCATTACATTGCCCTGGGCCCCCAATACATTGCCCTGGGCCCCCAATACATTGCCCTGGGCCCCCAATACATTGCCCTGGGCCCCCAATACATTGCCCTGGGCCCCCAATACATTGCCCTGGGCCCCCAATACATTGCCCTGGGTCGCTTATTCAAATATAATTTCCCCTCAGCCAAATTTTGGGTCAAGAGTTTTTTTGGGCGGGTGGATCTCAGAGTCAACACCCCCCCCTTCCCCTCCAATCCACAAACAAAGTTTGATGCGTGGTCCCAACCCGTGCTTCGGACCCACGTGGTGTGCCTTGGTGGCTTGGTGCCTTGGTGCGCTGATAGGGCGCTTCCACCCCCTTTGCGGAGCAACTACCCTTGTCTTTCCCTCGTGGGGGTGAGGGACCCATCGCTTTGATTTGTTTACACCTCAACACCGGGGGTCCTCCGTGTTTTGGGTGTTTGGACGGGGCCATAGCATTGGGCCAGTGCTGTGCAGATGCATTTCGTTTGCGTCCGAGGCAATGCACCGACCCCTGGACCGTGCGGGACGCTGGGTGACGGAACGGCAGTTCTGCGTCCCAACGTTCCGCGGGTTCGGAGTCCGGCATGGCCTCGGGCGATGACACGGAGTCGGATGCGCCTTCTTTAACACGTGCTGGCGGTGGCATGCCAAGTGGGTGTGGAAGAGGAAGTGCATCGCCCTGGCAGAGTCGTCGGCGCGCAACACGCCCCTCACCCCCCCCCCCCTCCCTGGGGAACCATGGCCAAAGTGACGGTCCCCTCAAACACCCGGAGGCGAAGAGAGCAAGGGGCGCGTAGCACAGAGCGAGACACACACACGGCAAAGGGGATGCACTGCACGAGAAAAAAAAAACACGAAATCGTGTGTTGCGACCTGTGCTCGGGTCCACTGAGGGACAGGCACGGCGCATCCCCTTTTCTGGCGGAAACGCTTGACTTCGAAGAATTCCTGTGGCCAGCAGTTTGCCTCAGGGACATCTCGTGTGCAGTACAACTTCCCGCGGGCAACACGTCGTTGAAAACCCCCAAACCCCACGTGGCGGCACTGCGTGCCGTCACGACCTCAATTTCGGGGGGGGGGGGCGTGGGGCCGGGGGTCCAGCACTGCCCCGTTGTCCTCAACGCTTCTGAACGTGGGGTCGCATGCTTCAGCATGGCGCCAGCCAGTGCGCGTACCGCTCAGCTGTGCTCGCCAGACATGCCACTGGCGTCCGGCAAGGCCTGCAGGTCTCGTCAGGAAACACCCCTGTACTATGCGCCACCGGGTAATGCCGGCCGCACTCAAAACCAGAACTCGGTAGGAATCTGCTGCATCCAGTGCCTGGCTCAGTAGGGACGAGCCCCGCCTGATTGTGTCTGGCTCTGATACCAGGCACCCAACCGTCGCCATCTTGTTGGCAGAAACGTACCTATGGTCTTTTGTTGGCCACTGACGAGCATCTGTTTAATGTGCTGCCAGCGCCGCGCCCTCGCAATGCCATAACACAGCTGTCCACTCGAAGCGCTGTGAGGGTGCGTTTGCTCTCCTTCCCACTTTCTGTGTTTGCAAGTGGGTGCCGCAGATCTCATCCGAACTGCGGGTCATCCCTGCGACCGTGGGCCCTGGTCCATCGAGCCCAGTTCCGCTCAGCATGCCACGGGGGCCAGTGCGATGGTCCACTGGGGCCAGCTCGTGCCACCAGACCGTCGTGCACACCCGAGGCATCGCATGTGGCGACGACCGTTGACAGGGAGACAGGGACACGGGCAAGGGCCCGGGTTTCGTCTTGGTGACTGCCCACGTAGTTGCCCCCCCGATAGTGCCTTCGCCATAGCATTTCTCATGTTTGCAGCATTGCACTTCAAACCGGACGCGAGGTGCCGGACAATCCCAAAAGGCGGCCTGGCGTTTGATGTCTGTCCAGGGGAGAGAGAGAGAGAGAGAGAGCGCGCGAGACTGAGACAGGGAGGGAGGAAGGGAGGGAGGGAGGAAGAGGGAGGAAGGAAGGGAGGGAGGGAGGGAGGGAGGGAGGGAGGGAGAATCCTCCTTTCTTGACCTTTCCAATCTGTACTTCGCTTGAACCTTGCGCCTGCGGCACTTGGCACTGAGAGTTTGACCGATTTGATAAAAAAAACCCTCCTTTCTTGACACACCCAACTGGGAATTGGTCACATTGCGAATTGGCCTGATGATCCGCGCCACCCGTGCACATGGGCAAACAAAAGAGGGTACATGGAATGGTCGGCCCTCACGGGCAGCACCAATGATTTCCTTGCTGTCTGCTTCCGCATGTTGGTTCGGCGGTTGTGGAACTGCATTGGGGACCCTCCATGTTCTCCGCGGGAGGGGGGCCGGGGGCTTGGGGGCCCAGTGTGCGACCCTCCCCTGCCCGCCCCGTTACAAAACACAGCGCCGCAGGGTTGTGCATGACTTGCCTCAAGGATGGCCCCTGCGCAACGGAATCGAGCGCCTTTGGCGACACTGTGCACCGTTTTCTGTGGCACGAATGAATGGTGGGTTGAAGAGCAATGTGGCCATTCCTTGCGTCCCTGCCCTTCTGGACTTGTTGTGGCCAGGCCATTGCTGAGTGGACAAAAAGTCAGAGGCCAAAAAAAAGGTTGTGCACCTAAAATTGGCCTCCAATTTCCGGCTCCTTGAATAAATTTCATTTTTTTCTTTGAGGAAAAAGTAAAAAAAAGTTTTCTGACGTGGTGGGCAAGTGGGCCGGCCGGGGCTGACCAGGGCCCCAGACCCGCCCCCGCCCGCAAGGCATTCAGCCACCGGTTCTCCCAGCCCCATGCCGGGTCTCCCAACCCCTGCCCCCTCTTCAACCCTTGACCACAGCATCTCGATGCAGATTCTTGACCGGGCCCAAGATGTGGACCTCGCGTGATCGTTTCTGCTCCGCTGCCCCCCTCATATCGCCGCAGCCCAGTTATCAGTGTTTCAAACACCCAATGAATTTCTCATCCGGGATGCTTTTGAAAGTGTGGCAGCATCCGCTGCACGACCGCATGTCGATTCTCATGAAATTGGCCACCGCAGTTGCCCACACGGGCAGCACAAGCAGTCGTGGAGTCACGGCTGGGGGACTAGCTTTTCGAGCCGCTGTCTGTGCCCCAAGAGCCCATGGACCGCTTTTGGGCGGCGTGTACGCCAGAACCAAATTAGGTTTAGGTATGAGGGCCACTGAACAGGACCACCTGCATCTTTCTGGGAATGTCGGAAAGTGCCACAGTCTGCCGCAGTGACTGATGTGGATCAGCCGTCCACACTGCACAGTGCGAATTGGCCCGATCCGCGCTACCCGTGCACATGGGCAAACAACAGAGGGTTCAGGTAATGGTCAGCCCTCACGGGCAGCACCATTGATTTCTTTGCTGTCTGCTTCCGCATGTTGGTCCGGCGGTTGTGGTGTATCAGCATTTGAGATGCTTTTGCCGAAACGTGTCCGTGCTTTGCATGTGTATACTTATTCCTTGTGCTGAATGGTATGTTATCTTTGAGGCATGGCGGTCACCCGCCCAAGATTGCAATAAAGTCAAACCGGATTTCACTGATGGGCAGCCGCACTATTTACAGGACTAAGGAGAGAATGACACAAAAAGTGAACGTTGTGTTATCTGCGGTGCCGCCGCTGGAGCAAAAGGATTCTACTGTGGATTTCTTTTTCCCTTCGTTGCAATTTTTGGGTTGCATTCCCCATGAATTCGAACCAAATCAGTGCAAATCAGTGAAACCAGCCCTGTATGTACATGTATGTTCACTGTGGGTGCCAACCTTTGGCCCTTTGTGCAAATGGGAGACTATTCTGGCTTTCCTTAGTTGCCGAGGCTTTTGGGTTGCTGCCACTGCAGTGGATGTTCCATGACTTGCTCTAGTTGCAAATGGAAAGCAGTTTAATCATTCAAGGCTTCGACGTTAGAGGGACAGGGGGGGGGGTGGCAGGTTGAAATTCTGCCCCTACCCTCCCATGCCCCCTTTCTCCACCTGCCGCCCCCTGCACAACAATGGGTACGCTGCGCTCTAACCATGCACACATCCAAGTGCTTTGCACACACTTGCCTCCCTCACATGCCCAGCAAGCATGGGCTCTGCAACTGGACACCCTCCTTGTGCCATTGGTGGCATTCTAGAGCTGTACACTCGAAAGCAACCCCACACACAAGATTCATCCAAGGCTCCCTAACTATCCCGCCTTCCAGAGGCTTAACCGCTTTTGCTGCTAAGGCATGTTGGCTGTGTGCACTTACTTTTTCATTGCCTTCTGTACCCCCTCTCCCCCTTGTGCAAGCACGGCCTTGTCTAAGCACAGGGTGGGTGAACTGCTGTTTTTAGGAATTTTTGGGACCACTGTTTTTGGGGTCCCAGATGTAACATGGGGTTTAAAAACATTCTACCCCACGTTGCCACCCAATGATGTTTGTTTTGATGTGATTCTTAGCCACTCCTGATGTTCCCCTTCCACAGCGTATCACCATCTGCATCTGAGGGCTCTCCTGGATGTGGGCAGTCATGTGTGTTTGCCGTCATGTGTGCTACACGCAAGAACGGTCTGGTCTAAGCACCAGGTGGGCGTTGAACTGCTGTTTTGCCTGGGTTTTTGGGACTGCGCAGGGGGGGGGTGGAAAAAAAATTCGCGCCTGGAAAAAATTTTCGCGGGGGGTTGGGGTCCCGGGCCTTGCCCGCGAAAAAAAAACTGTCGCAGTATTTTCATAGCATATGGAATTTTTTTTGCAAGGTGTAGGAGGACAAATTTCGTGTGGCAAATTAGTGAATGTGGCCGCATTGCACTTTGTCTCATTGCTCACAATGAATGATTTCATCTTGTTTTCGTGTATTTGTGGATATTGTGCATTGTTTTGTGGTGTAGAGGAGAGGTTGTTTGTAAGGGGAGGGTTATTGTAGGTGAATGTATGAGCATGTCACTATTTTACATCCCCTTACCCCCTTTTGTGCTATTGTTCCCTTTGCATTAGACCTCATCACATGTCATCGCCTTTGCTTTCTTCCCCATTGAACCTGGCATGGGCGAACCGTACTTCAAGTGGGTGGCATTGTATTTGTGGGGAGAGGTTATCGATTTTGGCCGGACCCGACACCCAAAATTTCGCCATCCATTGCCAAGGCAAGAAACACCGGGCCGGTATATCCACACCTCAGAAACCCCAACGCCAATTGGCCATGACGCAGTTTTTCTCAGCAGCACCCGCACAGGCTAGCGAGGCTAACGATCCCCCTCCTCATTTGCCTTGAACACAAGTTGACTTGTGGCCTGAGTTGGGATGGCATGCTATGGCAGAGCTGTTTGCCGCAGTCTCATCCCTAATTGTTGTACAACGAGCCTCGGATCTACATTGTTATACTCCTCAGCTTTAACGTCCTCGTGTTCTTCTATCCGGGGCAAACCCACGTATTCTGGTTCGTATGTGTCAAAGTCTTCTAAGTCATTGTCCTCCACCTTTTGAGTCTTCTCCTCACCCTATGCCACTTTGTTGTCACGGTGCACTGTGTCTATGGCCATCCTATAGCCGGAGGCCTAGGATGGCCTCCGGCTCTAGGATGGCCAGGTTCGCTCCATTCAAAAACGGACATGAGGTCTAGTGTTGTACCAACCTTTGAGGCCCTTTTGTCAACCACATTGTTGTTGTCCTTGTTGTCAGGCTTGTCACGTGTTGTTGCAAGCGGTGCTTGTTTGCCACCCCGAGGTGCGATTTTGAAAAAGTGATGTGCCTACAACAAAGGACAGGGGGGGGGGGGGATTTCACATTGTTGCCACCAATCTGGGCAATGTGGGCAACACCCCCCAAGTGCACCAAAGGGCACACCGTGCTGAAAGCACTCATGCTGAATAGGTCACACCCCATTCAACAATTGTGGGCACACACTCGTCACAGCACAAGTTGGCACAGTGCTAGTGACCCAACCCTATAGTTTGACTGTTGGTGTAGCACACTGGTATTTGGAGTTGTGGTGTTCGCCCAAAAAAGAACATGTACCGGTACCCATTACAAAGTGAGAAGACAAACAAAAAAAAGCGCAGTGCCCGTTTTGGGCATGTCTTTGTAGTGCGCATCCGCAAAGGGTGTTTGCGCAAAGGACCAAGTTGTGTTCAACATTTGGAATGGTTCTGTGTGCAGACCTATGTTGTCTAAGAAGGTCAGCGAATCTGGTGCCGACCGAACTAAAATTTACGGTGGGGGCGCCGTAAAACGTACCAATGGGTACAGTAGAACCACCACCACTCAATCAACATATACGCCTCTCAATGGTAGTGAAGACTTGTTTATGACTAGCAACTACACGAGGGAAATGTGTTCCTTCAAAGTATACGCGTCGTGTGTGGAACTCATTGAAGATGCCCTAGTTGGAGGCCCTTGTAGAAACTTTGTGCTATGGTTTGTCACAAACTTAAGTTTAAGTTAAGCTTACGCTTGTCACAAAAGATCCCAAAAAGTGTGAACAGACCTCGTGGAGCGTATTGGCCCAAGCACGGAGGCCACAGTGAGACCCAGTGGGTGACCAATTTTGCCCAAAGTCTGTGGACATGTTTCAGCTCCGTGAAAAGGTGGAGTGTGGGTGTACGGGGGGCGGAGCTCCTTTGCGACAACCATGCTGGAGAGGCGATTGAAGGACCTAAGCTAATCCGAGGCAGGCAAAGGTCTTGCTGGAGCCCGCAAAAGAAAACATCTCAGAGCTGCCCCTACCACTTGTGTTGCTTTTGCTGCTAGTGTTGTAGCTAGTGTGACCCACAACTTTATGCTCAATGTTGCTATCGACAATGGGTATGCGCAACAACGTTGCTTGCCTCATGGGTTGAACGTGTGCTTCATCGGCCAAAGCCCAAGCCAAAAGCCATGGTACCATGCCAGCCTCAACCAACAGCTCACCTTGAGGAGCAATTTGGTCCGGTACCCAAACCGAAGCCCACACTAAAAGCCAAACCTAAGGCAGCATCAAAGCCACTACATCGTCCCCAAGGAACACACCCACCCAAACCAAGTGCCTCCAACCTCTTTGATGTCATGGAGATGCAAAGGAAAAGGATGTGTTCTTAAGTACACGCCGCCGGTGCTTTGAAAAAAAAAAGCGGCGCTTCACGGAAACAAACCACGGCCACTGGGGTTTGTTGACCCAAGGGTTGCCCCCTAGCGCCAACCCAAGTTTGCTTCCAAGGGCTCCAAAATGCCCCAAAAGGATGCCGAAACCAACAATACCAACAACAAAGAAGCATGAACGGTTACTTGATAGGCAGTTACTATGCCAATCCCACAATTGGTGAACGTAGTTTGTTGGCACAAGGCAGGGAGGCTGCCGGTTGCCCATCTTTCTCCCGGTTCCTTTGGAATGTTGGTGGACCTCATCAGGGATTTTGATTCCGGTCCCCCCCCCCCAGCCCCCCCCCCCCCCAAGTGACGAGTGACGAGTGATACATGGAACTCACGAAGCAAATACGCAGAGATGGGCGCCGCCGGACAACTCACAATTGCTCGAAGCGTTCACGTGGCTTTCTTGTTATAGTGTTGACTATGTTACTCACTACCATCGCTGTTATAGCTATTGCTGCAGCTACAAATGGAGCTAAAAGACGATGTTGAGGAGCTGGAACCTGCACTGAAGTCACTGAAATCGCTGCATTCACCCAACTCATCCCTCCCCCCTTCCTCCAAAACCTTTGCCTTTTTGGCGCGAGCCTTGCAGTGTGGGGTCTTGCGCTCCTTGTGCTTTTTGTACTTCTTGCCAGTTGCACCCCATGCATGCGCAACCTGCTCATATGCATACTCACTGGCATTAATGTCCTCAGCACCAATAAGATGCATTCGTATGTTCCCCCAGCTCATCCTATTTCGCAAAGAAGTGACGATGCGATTCAGCACGCTGATTGCACGCTCGGCGTCACATGACGAACAACAGGAGATCAAAATAGCAGCAGCATAGTGGCTTCATCAACTTCTTCTTTTCGCGGGCTCTCTTGGAGGTGCATGCGCTCACTGTAGGGCACTGAGGTGAGTGCCCAAACTCTCCGGTGCAGCGCAGTTCCCAGGCACCCTTAACAGGCATGGTGACAGACTAAAACAAAAGAAGGGGCAACATCTGTCACTGTCTATCTGTCACTCTCCATCTGTCACTGAGTGACAGATAGCCCAACCCCCTCCCCCACCAAAAAATTGGACCCCTTCTAATCAAGAACCCTAGACCTCATGTGTGGTCCTTGAGTGTGTTGTCCTTGTTTGGTTGGGGTGGCTGCACGGCACAAAGAGAACCCCGCTCCCCCAACTGCCACAAGAGGCAGAGTAAGGGATGGCTGCCTTTGTATTCTGGCTAGAGGCAATCAGATGGCAACCTAGGGGAGTCCTCTCGGACCTAGGTGCAAGAGCCCACGCTCCACCCATGGTTTCTTGGGGGTCGTGTTATCCTACAAGGGACTGGAGCCGCTCGTCCTTGGTCTTGGGGCATGGGCTGTTCTTCCCGCCTAGGGAAAACCCTCGCTTGTGGGTTTAGTCCTTTTTACACCACCCCACCTAAAGCAACTCACCGGCGCCACACGGCACAGATGATGAGTTGAGGCAGGGGCACCGTTCAACGCAAATTAGACCAATTCCACAGTTGACAGTCCTTCCACAAGCCCTCTTTGGCTAGTGGGTGGTGATACAACTGCGAGGGCCAGGCCTTGGCATGCTACCTAGCACCCTCTGCAAATTTTACCCCATCCCATTCGCTTCTTCCAATCCTACCTCTTGGCATTTCGGAATACTCCACACCTTTATCAAAACCCGCACATGCACGCAACACAGCATACCGCTTATCTGTGCACTGTTCACATAGTTCCCGGGAGTGCAATGCGCACGATGAGCACTTTTTTACCTTTTTCGTTGCTCCATAGTCCTCAAACCCCTGTTTCATGCACCCCCGTCACTTCTCACGAGGAATTTACAGCGCTGAGAAGGTGGCTACATAACAATCGTGTGTCCGCTTTGTCTGCCAGAAATCTCGACAGCCACCAACAAACATTTCTTTAGCCCCCTTGAAAAGGGCCCCAACTAGGGTTTGGGTCGTCGTAGGTGAAAAAAAAAATTGCACTGCATGAACAACATTCTCTCCGTCCCCACTACCCAAATTGATCCATTATTCCTAGGAAATCCTTTCTTGGCTGTTCACAATGGTTCCTCCAACCATTATGAAGTCCTAGTTATCCACAATGCTTCAAAACCTTGGTAAAATTTGCTGTAGCCTCGAGAAGTTCTGTCATGGCCGGTTCAACTCTGTCCTTCTTCTCCAAAAAGTTCTGGAAAACAACCCTTTCTAGGGCAAAGCTGTTGTGAACGCTGATGGTAGGAATGCAACGTGAATTACTAGGCTGCAAATGCTGGCGCCCCTTTGGTGAATGGGGGTTCAACACAGGGGGAACGGCGAGAAAAGGGGCCGAACTTGAGGGGGAGGCGAATATCAAGAGACATTGCAAAAGCGGTTACTGGCCACTAGAAAAGCGGTTGGGAGCCCATTTCTGATGGGTACAGACCGATTGGAGGGTAGAAAGGAGTTGGCAGGGCCCGAGCAACGATGCACAATGTATTCGCATACCCGAAAATAGCCGCCAGCTGAGGTCCCAGGAAGGCCCAATTTGCAACACCTCGACCGCTTCTGCCAGAGCTGAGGTGGACACTCAGGGCACAACATGACAGCCCAGCGGTCAACATACAAGGGGGGGGGAAATTCTGTACAGGGATTTTTCCGCAGGGGAAAATTCCGCATGGGAAAAATTCCGCACCTGTCCAAAAAATCAAGGGGAAAATTCCGCACCTCCCAAATCTTCAGTGCATTGGAAGCAAAAGGGATCCCCGGATTGCGATCCCCAAAAGATCCTGCGAGAAGGCAATCACCATTGTGCCTGAGAACACCTCTGTAGATGGCGTGGCCCGCCATTCACAAATTATTCAACTTCGTGCCCCCCCTTCCCTATTGGTTGACAACAACTGCAGAAGAGCGGGAACAAAACAAATGGGAGCGCGCGGCGAAGCACAAGGCATACGGTGGTACAATGGCTTACATGGACAAAATTCCGCACGGGGAAAATTCCGCACCTCCCCTCGAAAAATGAGGGGAAAATTCCGCACCAAATTGAAATACGGAATTTTCTCCGCGGAAAAATCCCCCCGCGGAATTTCCCCCCCCCCCTGTAATGCGGGGAAATCTGACACGTTTGAACATCAAGAAGTGGACATCGGTGTACACCGCGAGTGCCGAGAACAAGAATGGAAAGATGGCGAGGACAAACCACTTCAGGTGCAAATATAAGGAACCCCAAATGATTCCACAAACCCCGACGATAGCAAGTGCCCAGAAGACAAGCATTTTGTTCTCAAGCTCATCCTCTGCATCGTATTGAGCACCCAATTGGCCCACTATCCATCGGACCAGCTTGGCATTAGAAGACATGTGCAGTGGCCAACTCAAGACCCTGTCCAAAGGTTGATGCAAACAGCTGGGCGCCTCACCCGAAAACCAGCAGGTTCCAAAGATCACACATGCATACATTCACAGGACATGCAGGAAAGTTGCTGAGGTAATGCAACATCCTGACAGGCGCACTATGTTCCAGGTATGGCTGACAATCACGGATTCACAACGGTGGTAGAACATTTCTTCGACTTGCCAGGAAACACTCTTTTTTGGAAAACTTTGGGAAACTTTTGTTTTGAGCTATGCACGAGCCCTCGTCACAGATTTCGAGAAGATCTCCTCTATCGAACTCTGGACGGCGGGTTGGTGTAGTGTTAGTTCACCTCAAATGATCTCCACCGCAACTCCCAAAGACATGTACAAGCAATGCCGGTCAAAGAAGCATGATACCACTTTCGGCCCTCAGAAATCAGGCCCTGGGGGGCGGGTTCAGGGCTTGCTGGGGGGGGGGGGGTCATTGACAAGTGAGACCAACTTTGGACACGCCCATCACACCACCAGGTCAAAATCAGCGGGGTGGGGTTGCATACAAGGCCCAGTCATCCTCCTAATTAAGTGGGCATTAAGCACACTCCATTGGTCACAAAGCAAACATGAAGTGGACCAAGGGCAACTCATGACGCGCACCAAAAATGTCGATTCTGAAGTGATGCACATACACAACGTACTGTACTATCCAGTGGCCCCAGTCCCCAGCGTCTGTGATGCTGTGCAGGGGGATCCACATTCTGTATGAAAGCTTTGTACACAATTTGCTCGGCCTGATGACTCGTGTAGCAAATCGTCGCAACTTCTCCGGTCTACCACCATGCCAACCATTATGCAACCTGTAATTCAACATGTATATGGCAATTTGGGCACGACCCTCCGCGCAATAGTGTGGCAATAGTAGGGGCAAAGCAACCATTCAAACACCCCGTGTCTGTCATGGGCAAATTGTTGCGACATTGTTTGTCCTCCCGTTCTCAAGAATCCGTATAGAAGTCGCCGAGTTTGAACAAGCTGCTGCAAAGTTGGCCCCGCACAGTGTGTCCCAGCCACGTGGTGCGTCAAAGCTTCCCACTTCCACTCGACCAAAAGCATACTTTAATCCCACGAAACCACCCTGTTGGCACGCGTCGGGCCTCTCCTACTCAGATGGCTTGCATCATAAAGCCCTCCCCTCACACCAGTCCTCTCCTGGTGGAGGGGCACCACGCCTCACATGCGCAAAACAGTGCAGAACAGAAGCATCGATGCGTGTCATTCCCACAAATGAATGTGACCTGGGTTGTGGACGTAAACAGGAGTACTATGAGGGCAAGGTCAAAGTCGTGCGTGAACTGTTCCGCTTCTGCATGTTTCGATTGTATGTACATTGGACATGTACCTCTGAATGCAGATGCGATCGCCATTTCCGACAAAATCGCTACGACAAACACTTGACACCCCACACGTGACCGGAAGCAGGGAATGTTGTTGTTGGTCAATGTAAGAACCAAAGTACCTTGGATGTTGCATACCACCAGAATGAATTCAGCGGTCTTGACCCCATAGTGAGTGCCGGACCCTTAATCCAGAACGTAAAGATGAAGTTTTGGTTGTGTGCCATCTGCTGTTCTTGCTTCCAGCAACCATCATTATGGTTCCAAGCCCCGTTTCCGTTTTGGTCAGTCAGATGGTGTGGAATGGGGGTACTGTGACAGTGTTCCCATGGTGCAAAAGGATGTGCTTTGCAGCCTCTATCCCTGCTGTTTGCAATAAAAATAGCCTCAAAATTGCCTCAGCAGTTTTTCGCCTTCAAAAGCTCAAAACATCAAACTTTTCAAAACCATTTTTTGGTTGGATACTGTGGCCATCACCCACGCAACGCATGATTGGGGCCTCTTCATGTATTCTCCACCCTATTGGGCAATGGGTGCTAGGGTGAGGCCACAAAAAAACACACATTGCAAAAGTGCTCATCCCACATGGCGTAGGCAAGCCCTGTATGCTGAGGACCCAAACTGTTGTGGCCTTTGGCAAGTCCATCTAATAGCGAACCAGTGCAAAAAAGGGGGGTGGGTGACTGTGCCCCAATCACTGAGGGAGCCGGGACCCTGCATTACCCCCCCTCGAGGGGTGGGATCTGTGATGTTGTGACAAAAAGTGAGGGGGGAAACTGCAAAGAACAGTTTTGGCCACGCTTTTCACTGCAAACAGTGATTTCACGGCTTTCAAGTAGGTATGCCCGGCCCGATTGAAGGCTAGTAGACAGCCTGATAAATGTTTTCTTTGCAGTATCCTGCTGTTGCTTTCGACGGACTGTCGTGTCTTGACAGAGACTGCAAAATACCTTTTTGGCACATTATCGTGGGCATACGGCCACAGCATCCCCAATCCAAGACTATCTATTGGTTGCTCAGGGTCCCTAAGGCCACCATCTTAGCAAAACTGGCAGTTTTAAGCATACCAATGATGTTCAGTGCAAAGAGTGACTTTGCATCTCTCAAGCGGGCCATGCCCAGTTCTGGGCAGGGCTCAAGATTGTCCAACACGTCTTTCGGCACCCTACCGTGCAAACACGAATATTTTGCGAAAATAAAAACAATCAATATTTAGCAAAATTTCTGTTTTTGCTACTAAATAGCCCAAAAAAAAAATTTGCGATTATTCCAAATTTGTGAGCCGAAATCTGTGTACTAAGCACCTGAAATAAATTTATTTTTGGCGATTAATTTTTGTCCAATTGGCCATTTTGCATTTCATAATGTATGCTGCTGTTTGGAAAAAAAATACCCCTCATTTTGTATATGGTCCTTGCGCACTGTTATGTCAGGTACAGGCAATATCCTAGTGGCCATTGTGCTGACGCGGCAAATTGAAGACTGTTGGTTCCATTCCTGCTGGGACCATATTTATCACCTGCCTTGCAGTGGTCCACCACATGAAAGAAATGTTTTCCATGCACAAACAAAGGTTGCCACAACACGACGAATACACGCAGACCTCCCATCAAAACATTGCTGGACTCCAACACTGTCACCCGCAATCACTGCAACTCAGGTGTCCAGAGAACAGTGACAGATGATATGAGAAAAGTCCAGATAGAGTGTCACGAGTCGGCAGAACAAATTGGCAAAATCCAGATCTCATTGCTGTCGGAAAGGGTTGGGGCAGATAGGGTCCTTGCATCATTTACTAGTGTTCACAAACGGTACAAACCCTACACTCTCCGGATTATTTATTTAATTAACCTAATTTTTTTTTGCGAAATCCTCTGTCCGGAACGCCAGAATAATTGAAATTTTTGCGTCTCTTGTTTTCAATGCGCTCAGAACAAAACACCCTGGAATTAAATATTTTGGCAAAATATTGGCGTTTGCACGGTACCACGGGCGTAGCCGCTCAAACATCCAAAATTCCAGTCAGCGTGATGACCACCACAATGATTAAACGTTTCATGCAATGTCCAGTTTTGCGGGCCCCCAGATACAGCAGGGTGAGTGGGCGTGTGCAGGGGGTGGGAAGGGGTCTCTCGCAAAGGGGGCCGGGGTGATGCGATTTGAGGACAGCATTCTTCCACCCCCCCCCCCCCCCCACACACACAACAACAACAACAAGAATGGGTCATCCCTCGACCTTCTGACGAGGGACGGGGGGCGGGGGGGGGGGGGGGGGGGCTGGATGATTGGGTTGGCAGGAATGGATTGGGGGAGACGGTAACAAGGTCAGCGAACAAAGGCCGTTCACTGGGCAAAACGGTCGGTTGGCCGGTCAGCAGGTGGACTCCTCGGCGAACCGCGTGAGATATTGGTCGTGGTAAGGCAACTTGTTTGCATTTG